>JAUMHI010000058.1:3915343-3947567 GCA_032359435.1 Enteromius unitaeniatus | reverse complement strand
TTGGATATTGCTACAAATAAACCCCAGCGACTTAAGACTGGTTTTGTGGTCCAGGGTCACATATATATATATATATATATATATATATATATATACAATATATTATTTAGTTATTAAACAATCAATTGGTGATTATTTTGAACTTGGTTTGAAACGGGTTTTTCTCATGTCATGGAAACACACATTTTCAGCCAATCACCTGAGCCTCATGCCATGAACCTCTCTATAGAAGTAGGGAAGCTAACAAAAAATGAGACACTGAGATGCATGTGATCCTGTGAAATACTGTACTTCTACTTGAAGTTTTTCAATTTTTTTATTTCCCACAAGCAGGAATATAATAAGAACTGCTGCACAGAAAATTGCTGGCATTGTAAGAGAGTTTGATTCATGCTCTGATAATCATTCATCTTGTTCATCATATGATGCTCTATGCACTGCTGCACTTCATATACAAACACTTTCCTCTGCAGAAATTTCATTTTAAGCGTCAAGAAAATGGATTCCTTGTCAAAATAGAATGACATCTTAATTTCATTGGCAATACATCTCATTACTACAACAAACATTACAGGCGCTTGGCAACTGAGAGTGATTGAATGAAGTTGCTGTTGCTGTAAATCAGGACGCGTTTCTTTCCTTCTCTCCCAGGCCGATGTATGGTGGGAGGTTTTGCGAGGGCTCGTCTCGCTCCTATAAACTGTGTAACACCGCTGACTGCCCTCAAAACGCCGTGGACTTCAGAGCTGCCCAGTGCGCCGAGTTCAACAGCAGACCCTTCCGCGGGTGGCACTACAAGTGGAAGCCCTACACAGACGTGGACGGTGGGTAGAATCGTGTATCTCTACCGGTCGAGGGGATGTTTCGAAAGAAATGAGCAGTGCATTTGACAAAAATCTGGGTAAAAACATTACTGTATGATATTTTTGAAGTTATACTAAAGTATGTTCTGCCTTCACATAATATTCACCCCCTTGAATTTTTCACATTTTGTTTCTGTCACTTACTTCAAAAAGAGCAACACATGGAAAATACATCTTCCTTCCACCACATAATAAATTCAACATATGTATGCAGCCCAAAGAACATAATATCTCAGAAGCGAAAGACGTTTCTCACCTCCCCTAAAGTCAGTAGTTTTTACGCTGTCCTTTAGAAATGATTAGAGTCATGCATCTTCATTCAGGTATGACTGGAATCTCTATTCTTCAGCAAGTGTCTAGATATCTGATGAATTAGATGGAGAAAGTTGGATCAGGTTCTATCACAAATCTGATGTATTTCAAACGATTTCTTCTGTTTTTATTCGGTCGTTGGATCTTGACACTTAGTGCAGATCGCTGTATGACTGAGCAAGTTCTCATCAAGTGTCTTTCTGTAAATGTCTTAACCCAGATTGGCATTAATGGAAATAAGCCTTTTATTAGTATTAATGCCTTGAGATATACCATCTCATTTTTAATGAATCTCGCAATCAACAAATTAACAACAACAACTACAACTACAAAAAACAACATTAACTGAAAGGAAGGGGGAAAAAAACTAATTTTCTCATTTAAAGCAATCCCTAAGCATGATTATGCTATAGTGGATTATGCATCCATTCTTGATGATGTTTCCATTTAGGAAATGTTGCTGGATCCATATTCTTGTTGCTTCTGAAACCATATTTCACATCAACAATTCAGATTTTAGGATTTTGTGAAAAATAAACACACTTTAGCACACTTATACAAAAAAAAGCACTCACTATGGTTTAGAATGGGGATGGGGTTGCTTCAACAGTCTTGTCGACCAGATTTTTTTCCCTCTGACTTTAAGGCGAGATAATGAAGGGATTGAGCTGGGACAGAGATTGTAGTGCTTCTAGGAAGATGCAGAACTTTGTCAGTCTTTCTTTAACCATTCCCAGCTGTTTTCCTCCTAGCAGCTTGAAGTTCCTCAGGCCTTATTAGTTGTGAGACTCACTGAGTCAGTGAAATCTGCTGTGCTTTCAGCAAGGGTGCAACTTTGGTTTGAGAAGTGGGGGGACAGAAAATTGGGGATTTTTTGGAGATTTTTATATATATTTTTTTTAATCATGGTAATAGAATAGGACTATGGTAATAGAAAATCCAGGAAATAATTAAGTTAATTATAATGATAAATTCTGCCAAAAGGAATATCACCAAGATTTCAGAGAATCAAAAATGTGTGTGAAAAAAATGACTTAATTTCCGCTGCTAAACCTGCGGCGCCGGCAGGATCACTTTATTTATTTCACCTTATAAAAGTGGAAACTGCTTACTGCATACTCGTTCAAGAATAAGGCATTGTTCGAAACTATTCTAAATATTTATTTTATTTATGTACTTTCACAATAAAAAAAAACTGTTGTGTCCCACAGGCACTGGACATCCATATGACGTCGGACAGACATTGCATTTTGGTTGAAAATGTAAATCAGGTTGACGTCAGTATTTGATGTCAATTTGCCTTGTCAAACTACTGTGTGCCTGATATTCCTTTTGTGTGTGTGTTGTTCCAGATCAGGACATATGTAAGCTCTACTGCTTTGCTGAAGGTTATGACTTCTTCTTCGCCCTCTCCAGTAAAGTCAAGGATGGGACACTCTGCTCACAGGACAGTTCTGATGTCTGCATTGATGGCATTTGTGAGGTAATGTACAATATTCACAATATTTCACTTCTGACATGATGCAAGTACTGCATAACCTGAGGTCTGTGCATAACATGCGGATATCTGTGTTGGGGAAAGTTACTTTTAAAACTAATGCATTACAATATTGTTTAATCCCTAACTAATTGATTTATTGAATTACTTTTTATGGAAAGCAGCCTAATGCGTTATGTAACTTTTGCATTACGTTTTCTCCTCTGGCCTGTGCTTTTATATTCTATTTTTGGGTCATGTAAAAAGCCCTTACACATCAAAAGCCAAATGAAAAAGCTTTAGGCTTGAGAGAAATGTCAGTTCAAAAGCTCAAACAAACCTTTCAGCTGTTCTGGACTACATAAAGAAAAGGACACAAAAAGAAAGTTCAACACTTTCATCTCAATAAAAAAAAATGAAAAAATGAAACACACATTTAATGATTGTCTAAAGTCATTTTTACAACATTGAAGACTGGTTTATAAAATGTTATTAAATGCATTTTTGCAGGTTTGAATACTATTCTGAGTTTGTATTTTACTGCTTTCATTCATTTTGAGCAGGGCATTTTACCTGGTGCCCCTTACCTCACAGCCCATTTGACCAACAATCATGGTGTTCAAACATTCACACAGACGCTGCATAGCTTTGTCTTGTTTTTTTATGTTTTAATTGGAATCACGCCAATTAATTTGTACGACCACACAAGCCCACCCTTAAACCTACTCATTATAAAAATGTGACTCAAAGGGTTTTTATGAACACATGCTCAGATGATCCCATCTTATTAACTAATGCATCGCTCTTCAAACTGAGCTACATCATATTTGTACAAACGACCTATACAGGTGTATTAGTTGAAGAACAGCTTGAACTTGAGCTAACAATAGACATTACATTTGTAGCAGTATTTGTTATTTTTGTTATTTAATTATTGACAGTTAACCTTATTAATGAAAAGCGCTTTAACATATTGAACTAGACTAGGCCAACCTTTTTACCTCATTTAGTTTAATATTATCATCATCATTCATTAAATAGATTTACCTCTGTCTTTGTCCCATTTTTCTTATTCTTCTCCTCTTTTTTCTCTTCCCTGGGCACCAGAGGGCTTCGGTCTTCTTGACATTATGGTAGATGTTCACTGATAAATTGTCACTATCAGGTAACCGATGCATGTGAAAGTGGCTGCACAAGAAAAGATAGACCATGCGTCATATAGAGAGAGCAATAAATCCGGACAATCTCTCTCTTTGAAATTAAAAAATAAATTGTTAAAAAAAAGGACTGGTTTTGGCACCCTTAGGGATCTTAGCATTTGCCTATTCCGCCTATGCCCAGGACCGGCCCTGCTTTTGAGTTTTTTAGTGCAAGTGAGATGAGATAGATGCTGTCTAGTTACTTTAAAGTGGTTATTTTGAAGAGTAATATGATGTAAGTGATTTTTAGCTGAAAATGCGTTCAATGCGAATTTCTTATTTGTGTTGTATTCTCCGTCCACTGGTTTGTTGAGTTGTGATACATGGCTACATATAATAATGTTAATGTTTTCTTCTGCTGTAGAAATCCCTCTTAAGAGTCAAAGCAATCAAATGTATTTCATCTTCGTTAGGTTCAGAGAGCTGAAGGCTTTTCTTCTGAACACACATCAGTTTCATATTGTGTGTTTGGATGTTTGTGGCAAAAGAGCCAAATGCTTTTTACTTCTATTAAATTTAACTTCAGCTGCTGCGTTTCGCTGACAACATTTCAAATCTGCTGGGAAATAAAAAGAGAAATTATTTTAGCATGAAATAGTGACAAATTGCAGTGGACCGGAACATTTGTAGTTCAGCAGATTTAGTTTAAATAAGCATTATGATGAATCATCGGAATCATTTGTCATTTCATGTTTTAGATTATACATGAGTCGATGACATAGGTAGTTTTGAACTGAAAATATAAGACAAAGAAAATCTGTGTACACTGAACATGACATGCGTGTTGAAATCATTACACTTTTGTGTGTCTTTCTCTAAGAGAATCTTTGGTAAAGTAAAAGTCTTTAAACATATTTAATCATTAAAACATTAAGTTTTCTGTTCAATTTAATTGTATTTTTGCAATTTTGCAAAAAAATAAAAAATAATACATATTTCCCTGATTTACCAAAAAACTTTACTTTCTATGGACATTAAATCCCTTTTATAAATTTATTTTGATGTGTACATCTTGACAACTTTGACCTATGTATATATGATGATTCTGCTTGTGTGTTTGCTGAGAGCTCCTGGTTTGTGTTTCAGAGAGTGGGCTGTGACAGGGTGATGGGATCTAGAGCTGTGCCAGACCTGTGTGGAGTCTGCAAGGGAGATAACTCCACCTGCAAGATTTACAAAGGACAATACACCAAACAACATTACCTAAGCCGTATGTACTACACCTAAACCTAATCTTCCCCATGAGTAATCCCTAAAGCCAGAGGAAATGATAGATGATTGACACTGATGTACAAGCACCAAACACAATGATCACTGATCACTGTTCTTCATCTGATTGGTTAATCACAATACTGTTCCAGGGTCAACAAAGATGTTGGTCCAGGGACTTATTTCTGAAATTACATGTATAGTTTTATTGTGTTATTATTTGTTAGGGTTAGGGTTAGGGTTATATGTTATTATTTCTTTTTCATAAAATAGCTGTGCAAATCAATGTCTTTTCCCCACATTGTTTAACAAAGTTAAATGTAGCATTTATGTCAATGGGTTTATGCAAATATTGTTTGCATAATATATTGTTACATAATATTGTGACCAACAGCGAAAGACAACACGACATGGGCACTGTGTTAACCCCCGAAGGGTGGATTTTATTGACAGAAGTAATTGTATAACTGAAGAAGTGACTTTGCCAGTGCGGTGAGACGTCTGGTGAGTGCTGCTGTGAATCCTTTTTCCTTTTCCCAGTGAACAGTGATGCGTGAGGCGGTGCTCTTCCTAGATGAGTGAGGTGGCAGGGACAAGCGCTCACGGTGAGTATTCTGGTAAGAGAGAAAGACAAAGTCAGTATTAGCTTCACGCAGCACGGAGATGCATCTCCTCGAATGCTCAGTTTCCTCTGCTTTTATCTGGCTTTGGCCGTGACTGATTGGCCCATGATGATGAGGTCCAGGTGTTCCTGATGATTAACCAGGGCGACGCTGATGTCCTACTGGGTTTCCCGCCACACTCCCCCTCGTTATTTGGCATAGGTTTTCTCGGCCTGGGTCAGCTTCCAGATGATGTACATGACAGGATGCTCCTCTCCCTCTTGCACCTGGGAGAGCACGACCCCGAGTCAGAAGCATCTGTCTGTAAAAGGAAGGGGCAGGTAAAGTCTGGGGCCCAGAGCACCGGCTCCGTGGTCAGGGCTTTCTTGATAGCCTGAAAGGCCTCCTCTGTCTCATCCGTCCATCGCACTTTCTGTCAGAGGGGCAGCTAAAGAGGAGAAGCTGGGAATTAAACATCTGTAATAACCCGCCAACCCCAAAAAAGTCCGTACCTGGGTTTTGGTGACCGGTCTTGGAGCTTCCATCACCACCTGCACTTCTGGCTTCCATCACCGTACTGGGTCTCTGACATGGCAAGGTGGCATTTGCGGGGGTTGGCAGTGAACCCGGCCCTCCGGAGATCTGACAGCACCCTTCGGAGATGCTCAACGTGGTTCTCCCATGCCTCCGAGTGGATCACGATGTCGTCTATGTAGGCAGCAGTATAAGCTCGGTGCAGACAAAGGATGATGTCATTACCGACTGGATTACTGACATGTGGCCGGGGGTCTCTGAGAACACATCCTGGAACTGACCAAACAGGTGCTGCAGCTCCATCTTCTGGGTGGCCGACAGATGGGAACTCATGTGGACAACCACGGGGTCGTGGAGGGTAAGTGCGGCAAGCTGGTCCCGGTCCCCAACCCATCACTTCAGTAGGTTGACGTGGTAAGTTTTCACCTCTTGCCTTCGTCCAGGCTGTTGGACTCTGTAGTTTACTTCACCTACACATTCGAGGACAGTGTAGTGGCCCTGCCACTAGGCCATGAATTTACAGGCTGAACTGGGGACCAGGACAACTTGATCTCCCGGCTGGATCACTTGTGGTTGGGCCACCCTATTGTAGTATTGTATCGGGGTGGGTGCCCTGGTTGGTCAGGATTTTTAGATGGTAGGCCAACCTGGCTAGCCAGCAAGAACAGCTCCTGAGAGATGGCCTTGGAGGTTGCATTTCGTAGGGGAACTGCCTCAGGATACCGGGTGGCATAATCAACGATCACCAGGATGCGTTTATGCCCCCGGCTGGACTTAGGCAGCGGCCCCACAAGGTCCATCCCGATCCGCTTGAAGGGTACCCCCATGATAGGCAGTGGAATGAGCGGGCTGGGGGGAGGCTTCCTTGGAGACGTCCGCTGGCATGTCAGGCACTCTTGGCAAAAACGCTTGACTTCTGCCTCCATCCCAGGCCAGTGGAAACGTTCTCTAATCCTCTGCAGTGTGTTTTGGGCTCCTAAATGACCTGTCAGCGGGTGAGAATGAGCCAGTTCCAAAACAGTATCAGTCTTATTTTTAGGAACAACTGTCCAGTTGTGTGGTTCGGATCAGGGCCTCTTCAAACCCCGGCCAGTTGTGACCCAACAGCACAGGAACAGGTAAGTCTTGTAGAGCTCCGACCTCTAACTTCCATTTTTCCTCCTTGATGCAATGGGACCAGGTAAGTAGGCACCTGTTGAGTGGCTCCATGGACGAAGGTGATTGGTAGGGAACCATGAGCACGTGTCAGCCACCGACTCAAACATGTGGAAAAAGCATTACACATCATCATCTGCGGTGAGTTTTGGGATTAACCGGGTGGCTGCTCCTTGCGGATCAGGTAGTGGGAGTGTTACAGGCGTACCAAGCCGACCTACTCCGTGAGTGGGATGAAGGCGAGCAAGTGAGCTCTGAAGATATCCAAGAGCTCAGGAGAACCCCTGACCTCACACTACGTGCCACCAAGGAGACCGCGGTGCCATCTGCAGGTCTATGGCAGCTATGGTGGCCATAGAGAGGCATCTTTGGCTGACTCTGTCCGATGTAAAAGAAAAGGACAGAGTCTGCCTGATGGACGCCCCGCTTGCGCCTCAGGGCATGTTCGGTAAATCAGTTAATACTGTCGTCGACAGGCACCAGGTGGCGCGGCTTCGAGCGGCGGAGTTTCAGCGGTTTCTCCATCGCTGTTCTCCAACTTACGGTTCCGCCAGGCGGGGGCAGCGAGTACCAGCTCCTCATATAGGGAGACACACAGAAGCAGAGCATTGCCACAAGAGCCCCACCAACAACATCAACATCAGGGTGGATGGCAGCGCTCTGTTGCGGGGCCTACTAAGCAACATAAAGATCTGAGGATCCTCCTCAAAGAAAAGAGGAAGCAAGCCCAGCAGAAGAAGAAGAATCCCTGAGAAAAATGTTTCAGGGCTTCAGAGGGCAGCCCCTGCCGGAGAACAGCACACTTCACCCGAGGGTGTGGTGGTTGCTCAAACCCGGCGCCCTCAGGAGATTGCCCTGAGGGGCGTCTCCAGCGAACATCTCACTCAATCTCCCCCGCCCGATATTCTAGCGGGGATGAGGTAAAGACCACACTTTTGCTTGCATTGTGTTCTCTGAGGAGAGTAGGTGCACATCTGGACTTTGTGCCCGGCATGACCAAAGCCTTTCTGTACCCGTGAGCGGGTTACAGTCCCAAGGTACCTACGGTCACACCACAGCCAGTAGTACTGCAGGCCTTCAACCCTCCTCCCTTTAGGGAGCCCGGTCAGCAGAAGCTAAACTGTATGTGTCCAGTGCGAGCACTGGACACAAACGTCCACAGAACTGCCCTGTGGGGAAAGTCTGAGCAGTTGCTTGTGCGCTTTGGGCCACCCAAGAAGGGGTGCCTTGCGACTAAACAGACTTTAAGCAGATGGATAGTGGATGCCATTAATACATCTTACGAGTCCTCTGGTCTCCCGCCGAGGCTAGGAGTCAGAGCGCACTGAACATGTGGTGTGGTGGCCTCGAAGGCCCTGCTATCAGGGGTCTCCATGGCCGGCATCTGTGACACTGCGGGGTGGTCCACCACCCATACTTTTGTCCGTTTTTATGGGTTGGACTTGCAAGCTACTCCGGGCTCTTCTGTTCTTGCTTAGCTGTGCACAAACACTCTCTAGGCAGGGAACTTGAAAGTCTGGGGGTGTGGGCATCTCGTTCCCATAGCGTCTGGTCGACACAGCTCGAGTTCCTGAAAAAGTACGTCTCTAGGTTATGTATAAAACCCTAGTTTCTTGAAAGAAAGAGACGCAGGGTCTCGTTCCTTCAAGGAACTAGGGTTATATACATAACCTAGAGACGTTTTGGATGATATTAGCATAAATCCTTATTATTTTTTGGTGCAAATACTGTACATTAAAGTAACTTGACATTATCATTGAAGACCAGAAATAATAATTTTCATTTTGATTTTATATTAATGGCAATATATACAGTACATGTCAAAGTTGAGCTACTGTACTATGAAGGAACTGGACCGCTGTCTGGCTAACATGTACAGTATTGTCTATGGACAATAAAAATAAAATGTAGCCTAAAAGATTAATTTAATTTAAAGGTATTGTTATTTTGAAAGATTTTGTATGATTTCTCTTGTGTAGAGTACTACCGTGTGGTGACCATACCTGCTGGAGCACGCAGCATCCGTGTGATGGAGCTCAACTCCTCCAGCTCTTATCTGGCCCTGAGGAATCTGCAGAGGAAGTATTACCTGAATGGACGCTGGACGGTGGACTGGCCCGGACGACACTCCATCGCTGGGGCTGTGTTCGACTACAAGAGACCCTACAATCGTCCTGAGAGCCTCAGCTCCACTGGACCCACCGATGAGACGCTGGTGGTTGAGGTAGTAGTTGCCTGTAACTTTTTAACTGCATAACTTGCCAGTTACTATAAAAAATAACACACATTTTTAAAATAACTCTCATTTTTCTATTTATTCGTTTTTATTGTGTTCTGTAATGAGGCATTTGTTGTGTCATATTACGGCTTGCCAGAGTCTGTTAAAAGAAAACCTTAAATAAATAAATAGTTTAAAGGAAATGAAAATTAGCTGGGAATGCACTCACACTCAAGTTTAATCCTGTAGTAATGCAACACTGCGCCAGTGTCTGCAGTAAATGGGTGCCGTGAGAATGAGAGACAAAAGAAGCTGATAAAAACATCACAATAATCCACACCACTCCAGTCCTTCAGTTAAAGGGGTCATATGACGCGACTTTAAGTTTTCCTTTCTCTTTGGAGAAGTTCAAGCTGTTTGTGCATAGATAAGATCCCTAATGTTGCAAAATAAATTGATATATTTTTTATGAAAGTTAAGACTCGACTGTGCCTTCCTAAAACGCCTTTTTTAAACATGCCCCCACATAACGTCACCCAGATGTTTACACAAAGAAAGAAGGCGGAGCTATTATTCTGGCTGTAGTGTTTCTATGGGCGCCATGTTCTGGAGACGCTGTGTGTCGTTGTGAAAGTCAAACTACTTTGTTTGTGCTTCCAAAAAGGACACAACTACAAATCAGTGGTTAAAGGAGTAGTTCATAGAAAAATGAAAATGACGTCAAAATTTACACAGCCCCAAGCCATCTTAGGTGTATATTCTTCTTTCAGACAACACAGTTGGAGTTTTTAAAATAAATTGTCTTTGCTCCTCCAAGCTTGGTAATGCTGGTTTATAAATGGCATATATCAGTCATAAAACTAGCCTACACGCCTCCGGGGAGTTAACACATGAATAACAAGGGTATAGGATGTAGTGCCCTTTAGAGGCGCTCATGGGCATTCCAATGATGTTATCCAATCATAAAAGTGCCTGATTACTGACAAGCTTTAAAAAGCCCCATTAAACAGGCTGTTTTTGACCAAGCTTTAGAATAAAAGTAAAAAATAAGCATTTTTCCACATAACGTTTATTTAAAAAAATTGCACACCAAATAAATATAAGTAAACTTCATAGAACGTAAAAAATGTGTCATGACCTTTTTAACAAATCCTTGCTTCTGGCTAAAATCTGAGTCCATACAGTTTAATCTGTTTGCGATAAAACAATTCTGATAGAGCCAGTGTGTTCGTTATACTCAAGAATTAAAGAAGTGCGTTTTTGTGATGTCCTGTTTGATTGATTTTGTTCATTAGGTCTTGAGTGTTTGTCTCTGCACAGGTTCTCATGCAGGGCTGGAATCCGGGCATTCAGTGGGAATACACCCTGAGCAAAGAGCATACAGAGGGCCGCAGCCAGCCCAAACACAACTACACATGGGCCATCGTTCGCTCGCAGTGCTCAGCCAGCTGCGCGGGAGGTACTGAGTCTGAACCCAACACGCTGATAGTACACATTACTGCAGTCACGTGTTAAAACATTAACACGTTAACTCAGTCAGTCTGCTACAGATCTTCTGGTGGCCTGTAAGTCTGGTCCAGCTTAAGCTCATTATGCCCTGCTGATTGCAATACACATACAATTCCACGCTGATTAAATTTACAGGTGTTTGGAATAAAATGCAAATATACAAAAACCTGAATCAAAATTGTATTTTTAGTGACATGTTTACATTCACGAATTTAGAAGATACTTTTATCCAAAGCAACTTGCATTGCATTCATGGTATTGTCTTTCAGCAGTGCATGCATTCTATAGAAATCAAACCCATGTGCATCGCTATTATTTTTATTACATACAAAGCCAATTTTCCACCAGCTAATATGATTCTTTAGGGTCTTAATGAAAAGTTTGTAATATTGTTTGTTTTAAAATTTCTCAAAGATAGTGTAAAATCACTGTGTTCTGTGTACTTGCCCTTTAAATCTTCACGAGCTCTGCTGACTCCGCCCCTCTTTTCTAAAGGGGCTCTAAGGTTATCTTTATTTAGCCGTATTCAAGGTGAAACTTGCTAATTAGCACATTATTAGGAAAGGCGATTTGCAAAGTTTCATAAAAAGACATTATACTCACTGCTTCTGTAGGGGAGGCTGGGTCATGATGATTTGCGTGAACGCATTTTGGTTGATCAAGGGGGCGTTTCTCTTCAGAACCAAAAGTAAAGTTAATCCTCCACGTCTTCAGAATGGTATGATTTCAGAAGGAACAACTTATTTTTATTAAACTAAAAGAAAACTACTGGTGGATCTTTATCATTGTAGGGTGGTTGTGTACACACACTCCCAACACACACTTCAGTCTAAACAGCTGGTAAAAGTGCACGCGGCACCAGATGACCCCTTTAAACTGTTATTCACTGAAAACCTAGACATACATTCTAGCTCAATTATGAGAGAAGCAGTGAATTTGATTCATTTCAATGAATCATTTGATACAGTTCACAAAATCAGGCTTTATGTAAGTTGTTGTTGTGTGTGTTTGTTCCTCAGGTCAGATGGTCAGTAAATCGGTCTGCTACATGGATCTGAGAGTCCAGGTGAACACATCTTACTGTAACTCACGATCCCGGCCGTCCACTGGAGCCATGTCCTGTAACACACAGCCCTGTCCCGCAAGGTAACATCATCACAGACCTCCTCTCACACTGACAGCTCCGATTTGGAGACATGTCAGTCTTGTTTTTGTTTTGTTTTGTTTTTAATGTCATTTCAAATTAATATTTTTTTATGACAAAATTTTAATTATATAATTTTCAAGGCATCCTAGATTAATTATTTAAAAAGAAGATAGGTAAGTGGATTGACTGACTGATAATAATAATACTGCTTCAACTTAATCTTATTTCTGTTAGTTGACAAGGCAACATTTCTATATTTTATCTATAATTTCTGCTTTATTTCAATGAATGGAAGCAAGTTAAATACAAGCAATTAAGAAGAGTTTATTTGCCTTTCATAACCAGGTTTGTTTGTGCTTGCTTTATGTTTTAATTCCTCTTCTAATGTCTGAATATAGTTCATATCATTTCAAATCAGTGATTATTTATTACTCGTGCACATCACCGGACATTGTCATTATAGTTTATGATCAAAATACTATGCATGCTTGTGTCGTGATGCTCAACAAATCAATTAATACTACAAACCAATCATTTAAAGTTGGAATTACATAGGTTTATGATGCTTAATGCAACTTTTTTTTATTCTCATAATAGTTACCACATCATGACTGGTTGCAGGTATGTGACACGAGACACAGAGGTTGTCTGATCTTGTGTTACTGCAGCAGATCTCAGGGTGTGAGTGTGTGTGTGTGTTTTCAAACCTCACTGCTCATGTTTTCTCGGGCCCATCACCAGATGTTTTAGAAGTGTCTCCATGGCAGCGTCATGCAGAGCACGTTTTTGTCTCGATTATCAAGCCTAGTCCAGCAAGACTCCAGGGCAGAGTAATTACCAACAATGTCCAATGGCTTGGAAAGGTAGACAAAGTATGACGCTCACATCAGTTCTGCCAGAATCTCAGTTTCAGAGCAGGCTTTGTGCTTCCCCGAGAGCTGACAAAGAGGCTCCTCGTGTCTCTGAAAGCTGCTCTTAAAGCATTAAGGTGTCTGAAGCTCTTGTAAACCTGCCTGATGCTCAGCTGATTGTTTCCCAAGTGCAGCACTGTTTGCTTTGGCAGTGAGATCCAGCTCTTTCTCCCCCGTTTCCGACTATCGCTCAGTTTCTCTGTTTCTGTGAGTTTCTCACATATCTTGAGTGTAAGAGGCAGATCAAGCACTATAATCCTGCTAAGTGTCTGCATCTGTGCCGTCATTATCACACTAAACACACAGCTGCTCATACTGATGGGAAAACACTGTACTGCTGCTGCTTCTCCTGTTTAAAGACCTGAGCATCTCTTAACAATAATAATAATAATAATCACAATTACCATCATAATATCCTTTTAGGGCCTGAGCACCAATATTGGAGACCCTATTGGAATTGCTCAATGAAAATGTTCATCTCATATGGGTTTCAGGAGTAGGTGTGGCAAAATGCCTCAACAGTACCACCTGTAAAATTCAATGAAGTGCCACTCAAGCTATGTTTCAGTACAGTAGGCACATGTAACACACCAATACCTACAAAAAAGTGGATGAAGTCTGAAACCTAGAGGAAGTCTATTATTTTACATTTTCTCTACAAGTTTTGTGTTGTTTTTACCATTTTCAGGCTTTGGCAAAGAATACGTCATGCTTTACACTGACTCAACTTGTTTGGCACATATGAATGAAATATTCCTCACATATTTACCACTTTAAATACATATTGCTGACCATTTGCTGTTTTCCTAAAGCCAGGTGGCGGTGAGCCCGGGTGTGAGGGCACTTGAAATTAATTTAAATTAAATTATCAGATAATATTTGTTTTCGATTGAATTTGTTGATTTAAAAGTAGACACCAGCTTTCAGAGACAGGAAAGACCACATCGCTTTCGTATGGATTACATAATCAGATAATGTTTCACTTTCAACTTTATATATACATGTCTATAGGTATAGTTCTACAGTAGATTCGACTAAATTTAGTCCTATCTGTATGGCTTCTCTATGAATCAGGAAAATCATGAGCATGCCGGCACGCAGAGGGGTAAAGAAGCTGCATTCAATTTTATCTTTAGACTACAAATTTCTGAAGATCATGTGACACTGAAGACTGGAATAATGATGCTGAAAATCCAGCTGAACATCACAGAAATACATCACACTTTAAATGATATCCACATTTTACTGTTTTACGTGTAATAATATGTCACATTTTGCTCTGTTTTGAATCAAATAAATGCAGCCTTAAACATTAAAAAAGCCATAACCTTAAACCTCTGAATGCTGCTGTATGTATGTTTTTAGGTTTTACATTTTAATCTAATGAATTATAGGATATGCCTAGTAATTAATTACAATAAATTCCTTAATGCTTTTCATAGCATTATTATAAAAGCATAAATCATTAAATAGTCAGGAAAAGTTGAGATGCCTTTTAAAAGAGCATGTCTGATTTCCATTGGTAAAAGATTTCAGATTGTGGAGTAATAAGGCATTTTAAACCTCTAAAGCTGCGCATTCACCTGGACCGAGAATCTGCATCCAATGAGCCTTTGAGCATGCCCAGTGATTGAGTGTGAGAACATGCTCCATCCATCATGATTGCATGAACTCAAAGCTGGTTTGACGGCTGACTGAGAAGGGCATTGCCCAGTACTCATGTTGAATTGCACTGATGGGCGTCTGGTGGCTCAGTCTGGGCGAGGCGAGGTGAAAGGTCACCTTGGCTAACTGGCACGTCTTGGGTGTACCCTGCATTACTCACACGTTGGCACCTCTGTCCATCCATTCCTGGGACAGTGACAAAGGTGACCTCAGATCAATCTGGACAATTGCAGACCAGCAGGGGCTCATTAGATTCGACAATTCCTGACAGGCAGATCAGAGAAACGGAGACGGTGATGCTGATCGCCAGAGACACAAGAGAGGCCGTTTCGTAGGTTTGTTGTTGTTTGTTGTTGTTGCTTCTATGGTTTTTCCATGATG
Source organism: Enteromius unitaeniatus (assembly GCA_032359435.1). Classification (NCBI taxonomy): domain Eukaryota; kingdom Metazoa; phylum Chordata; class Actinopteri; order Cypriniformes; family Cyprinidae; genus Enteromius; species Enteromius unitaeniatus. The sequence continues at coordinate 3,932,385 of JAUMHI010000058.1, read as the reverse complement.
TTTGACAATCAGATGCACGTTTTTCTGATTTCAGATGTCAGGACTGTTATTATTTTTCCACACGCTTGTGCAACAACCTGTTCTGACAGAATAATTTGAGCTGAGACAATGCAAACGAGAAATATCCGTCTCCGTCTCGACGTGTACAGTAATGTGGCTAATGTGCTGATTTATGGTGGAGGATATTGAATATGCAGTGAGCTCATGGCTCTTCAGGAGACGCTGAAGAAACACTCTGGTGATGAAGGTTCATGCTCAACCTGCTGCTGAAAAACGAGGGCTTTGGAGGGATGAGAGCATGTCCTGCAGGATTACCGAGAGGGTTTTGGCTCTGCTGGGACTGAGGAGAACCAGACGAGATTGGCTTTAAGGCGAGGGATGAGTGACACGGTAAAGCTCAGAGGAAACAGGGTAATGCGGAGCCCGCGCACGTCAATAGAGGTTTGCCTGCCAGTGAGTCAGTGTAAAGTATTTCAGAAAAAGTTTTCAAACCTTTAGAAAATGTTTTGAATCTATAAATTAAATATAAAATGTGAGCCTGGAGCACAAAAGCAGTCATCAGCAGCACAGTTATATTTGTAGCAATAGCCAACAATACATTATATGGGTAAAAAATAACATTATTAAATAAATATTATGTTCCGTAAAGATACTTTGTAAATGTCCTACTGCAAATATATCAGAACCTAATTTTTGATTATTAATATGCATTGCTAAAAGCTTCTTTTGGACAACTTTAAAGATAATTCTCTCAGTATTTAGATTTGTCACTTTAAAAACAAATGTTTTGGTTATAAATAAGAAAAATAAATAAACAAATAAAGCAATGGTTTGCATTGATCATTCTGAGTAATATGTTCAACAAACTAAACAACGTAATTTCAACATTTATTCTGCTTATGCAGTCCTGTGCAAAGCATGCTGGGAACACAAAGTTGCTACACCTTATAAAATTTTAAAAAGGTAACGCACAACGCTCTATATTTAGGTTTTATAGTATTATTAAGGTTGATTTAACAGAACTCATCAAAATAATGTTTGCAGCTTAATTATTTTAAATTACTGTTGACACTTTTATTGTATAATTTTAATGTGTTATGATTTAATGATCTGTAGTCAAGTTAATAATAAAATAATTATTAATTTTATATGCAGAAATGCAAATGTCAGTGTACTAGAGGCATCAATAGTGAGATCAGTGATAATGGCCATCAGAAGAAGCCATGATGCAGATATTTATAATACCAAGTATTAAAAATAATAGAAATACCTCATATTTTTTGGTATTCTTAAAATATATTTAGAGTTATAAGTATATATTCCAGATGGCAAATGTAAATTTTAGGTGTGATAAATAACAATTAATTGATTTATCTAAAATAACCTTGTGTGAAATGCCAATTTCATGGCCATAGCCACATTTTTTTTGTAATTGTGAAATTAAGTAATGTAAATGGTTCACTGGGTTGCAAGTATGTATCTAAAATGAAATGTTGTGAAAAGGTCAAGACCTCTGAGTTCTGTGGTGTTTAATGTCTTGTCTTTAGGTCAATCAGATAATAGCTTACACAATATATATCTAATGGCTAACAACAAAACAATTGTGTATTTTTCTGTGAAGTTTAGTAAAGTTTATGCACATTACAGATCCATATGCACTGGTCTCTGTTTTTCGTAATGCGCTGGTGGTGAGGGACTGGACTGTCAGCGAAAGTATCGAACAACATATCAGCAAGTGTTGATGGCTTTAGAGGAGGACAGGCAGACTCTGGTCCCATCCCAAAAACACGCCCGTTACATCACTGTCGTGAAATCTCTGACAGAGAAGGATGATAAGTGAAAGATCCAGTTGGCAAACACCCTAGAAACAGCAATAGTAGTTCTCTAAAGGCCAGTCTAAAACTGTAACAACTGCATAGCAACGCCCTGGCAACCACCCACTACACCCTCTCATCACCTCAGGGGCTTCAGCACAAACGAGCATCTCTTATTTCTTCAGATGTGCTTGAGAGAGCAGTGTTGGGTGTTTGTGCTCTATCTCTGGATGAGTCTGATGAAACTAGTTTCCCTGGCACACTGATGATCCTCCAGCCAGAGATCTCGTGTCCTCTTATGTCAGTCCTTCCAGAAAATGCTGACTTGGCCTTGAAAAGTGATCTGTCCAAGCGATGAGTCTCCATGGGCTTCCTGCCCTGAGAGAAAGAAAGAGTGACTGTCGGGATACAAACATCTCTCTCCTCTGGAAAGCATAAAAGAATCACAGGGAAGAGTTTCATAATCATAATCTGGCAAAAACAAGAAATTGACAAATACATCCAAACAATAAAAAATCCAATCACATATCTGGCTCGAAATCAACAAGAGCCTTACCCAAACCACTAAAGAGGTTTTCGATATTCCTCGCTCTGTATCGCTCGTACTATAACGAGGACATCTTTGAATCTCTCCGCAGTCAAATGAACTACTTCCAGGTCAGTGAAGTGTGCTGATCTGTGCAGATCTGAATGCCATTAAGTACCCTGGCTCTTTCTGGTTATGCTGGTGGATGGGGTCTATTATTTTGAAGCTTCATAAACTAACCTATACACCTCCAGGGGGTTAACACATGTCTTCTAAAGCAGATCTTTGGGTTTTTGAAACCAAAATATTTATAAACTTATAATGCAAATCACTGACATCCAGCAATGCGAGAGTCCGGTTACAGCTTCTTGGCTAACCTCTGAAGTCCTATTCATTCTTATAGTAAAATTCTCTGACATTTTTTTTCTCATTTTTTCTAATATTTGACTTAATTCGTTACTGGCCTTTAGTATTGCTCCATCCTCATTCGTCTATTCTCTTCTTAGCTTACGCTACGCATGCAGCTTACGTGAAGTCAGAGGTCAGCCAAGAAGCTTCAGAAGACGTGTGTTAACCCCCCGGAGGCATATAGGTTGAAAGAAGAAAGTCACATACACTTAGGATGACTTGGGGGTAAAGAAGGTCCCTTGTGGCAGCGCTGAAACTGCAGTAGTTGACAGAGTATTTTGGAAGGCAGCAGTGTGTGTCACACTCAGGGAAGACAGACAAGAGTGATTCACATTCACAGGTGAGCTTATTGGAGTTCAAACAAAGATTCAACTTCAGCAGGTAATAAAACGTGACATGCATCAAAAAACAGTTTCAGAACGTAAATCAGGAACACTGCTGGTAATATACAGGTAAGTCTTTTCACAGAGGGCAGTGAGGCAGAGGATTCCACAAGTGGGAAATAATTCCATAGGTAAGTAGAAGGTAAGTATACTCAGTCTTTGAATGGCCTCTTTAAACTTCCTTTTCAGCCACAGTCCTTCCTTATGGGATTCAGATGAGCGTTCAACCAGGTAAGAGAGCGGGTTCAGGTTGGCTTGAGCTTGTAAACCTCGAGCTCAGCCAACGAGTGTTTGGCTGAGCGATCTTTTATGGATCATGGCATGATGATGGGCAGGTGTCAGTAATCAGGTGATTGAGACCGGTTTGCAGGTGTTTGTGTGTCTTCTGTGGGTGCTGATCCAGGGACAGGTGAGTGTGACGTTGTGACAGTGTGAAGTCAAACACGTGTAGCTGAAAACATTTGCATTCACACTCATAGACACTTTTGGGTGATGAGTCACTCTGCGTTTAACAGCAGCCAGACATGTGCTGGTGTCCATCCAGTGTCCTGACGAGGGATTGATGAAGTCACGGCTGTAGCAGGTGCTGCGAGAGCACTGTGAAACACTTTTACTGGGGGTCTCTCTCACGCTGTGTTTGTCTGCCTCATTAACTGGCCTCCATAAACAGCATTTATTGCATCAGGTTTATCTGATGTCCTGCATGCTTGGCTTGAGCTCTTTGAGTTTACGAGAGGCCAAGGTTAAAACCTCTCCAAACTCAGCACATAATCCCACTGTTGAGCTGAAGGACACACACACACACACACACACTGCATTAGATAAAATATTAAACCATCAGGTGTAGACAATCACATTAACTACCAGCTAATCACAAACTAACACAAAGCATTAATAAACCAATTAAATTCAAGTATATTTGTGTCTTTCTTTCAAATAAATGACACCTCTTTTCAAAACCATGAGTTTGTTTAATATATATATATATATATATATATACACAATTTATATTACATTATATTGCATTACACAAGTCTATGTAATATAGAAACATTATTTTTTTCTTAAATATATACATGCATGTGTGGGTTTATATATACATACACATATATTATGTAAACAAAAACTTTTATTTTGCATGCGATTAATCACTTGACAGCACTAGAAAAAAAACTTACATTTACTTTTCATGTGGAATTCTGCATGTAATGAACGACATTCACACATTGAAACCTTTTTTTGTCACATTATCATTATCAACTATCTTTTCTAAGATTATGGTGATGTAAATGTTTGCTCCACTCACATGTGTACACTGCTCTTACATAATTAGTCATCTGAGTGTCATCTCTTGCATGCACAGACACACTTAGTGAGTATTTTAGGGCGCCACATTATTTGATCTTTAGTCATCGGTGCCAGAAAGGAGCATGGAGAAGACATTACATCATGGAGAAAGGTGTATGTTCACATTTAGAGCCTGACATCACTGCAGTCGGGGTGAAAGGTTCATGTCAGACGTGTGCGATTATATTGAAATAAAGTTGTTCATTTTAAACATTTAAATTTATAAAGCAGCACTGGCATAAAACTGATAGATAGGGCCATTATAGAATATAATGTATATGTTCAGTCATATTTATGGGACAAATAATTAAAGTTTGATTGGTCAGACGGGTGCCAACTGCACCGTGTGCATTACGACTCAAAGCACAGAGGCTGAAAGCTGAACCCTGGTGAAATCATAGCTGTGGGAACGTTTAATCCACCTCATAATTAATAAATTCACATAAACAGGTTTATGGCAACTGAGACACATGACCAAATATTCCCTATGAAATATGTGACACTGGAGCATAGAACCAGTCTTAAGTAGCACGGGTATACTTTTTTAACCCTAACCCTACCAGTCTACTAGTACACAGGTAGTAGATGTGTACGTGCAATTACAAACAGAATGTGTTAAAGGGACCATCAAAATAAAGTGAAACCAATCTTCTTTTATGCCAAAAATCATTAGTATATTAAGTAAAGATCATGTTTCATGAAGATATTCTGTAAATTGTATATGCATTGCTAAGGGCTTCATTTGGACAACTTTTATTGCACCCTCAGATTCCAGATTTTCTAATATTATCCTATCCTAACAAACCATGAATCAGTGGAAAGCTTATTAATTTGTGTGATGTATCATTTTTAATTTCAAAAATGTTGACTGGTTTAGTGATCCAGGGTCACTATTAAGCTCCTGTTGCCTATTGACAGATCGAATGTCTGATTCCATCATATAAAAACGAGATGTATTTTAAAGAGGATGTCGGTGTGAAACGGCTGCAGCGATGGATGGCATGGGTCAGACCTGCTGCTCATTCCAGTCCCATGATGTGCTCAGCTTTGAGAAATAACCTGTAGGATGTTTGAATGTGCTGACAGAGGATCTCGGCTTGTTTGGGGACTTTAGGGGGAATTGATGGCCTTTATGAGCTGATATTTTGACTGGTGGGTTTTGCTGAAAGTCAACAAACCATCTGCCCTTGATGATCAAGGTGTCTCAGGTTTAACCCTTCCCTAACCAGAGCTGAGGCTTGTGGGAAAGGACACCGTAACTAGATCCAATGAGAAAGTTCAGAACAGCATACTCCCATAATCTCCTTTCTCACCTAAATACTTTACTTATATCCTAAACACTTCACTGTGATGAGTACACAACATACTACATACTGACTATCACAAACTCATTCTACTAACCCTAAAACAACCCTAACTAGTCTACTTTGAATGTCATAGAGGTGTAATCTAAATAAATAAAAAGTAACCACACTTTGTACTGCATAGCGATTATGTAATGTTTAAAAACGGTAATCTTTCTGCAGTCTACAGTACACTGAGGACTATGCAGTGAGCAGTACACCAGTATTTGCTTAAGGAATGCTGTGGGAACACTTGAGTTGAACTCTGCACATATGATAAACATTAGGGATTGTTTTAGCACAAATAACTATCTCCGGATGCCAGGCACTGATGTGTGTGTGTGTGTGTGTGTGTGTGTGTTATAAACCACAGCTGGCGTGTGGAGGACTGGACCGTGTGCAGTCACAGCTGTGGATCCGGAGAGCAGATCAGACAGGTGCGCTGTGTACAGAAAACCGTTCTGGATCAGGTGCACACGGTGAGTGATGACCAGTGCTCACAGCCACCGCCGGCCCGAACACAGACCTGTAACACACACAGCTGCCCGCCGGCCTGGAGCGCCGGACCCTGGTCTCAGGTCAGTGCTCAGTCAAACCAAACATCTTTCACACACCAGATATCATTTCTGATTTCATTTTACTCGTGGCTGCAGGACACTATAGTTGATTTAAGTGAGGATAGCAAAATGAAGTGAACTGTGATGTATTATAAACATTCATACAAGTTGGGATCAAAAATTAACCGAAGTGTTTTTCTTTAATTGCTAATGTGACCGTTTTACACCAAAGACTGAACAAAATCTGTAGCATCTGTAACAGAAGTCATTTGTTTTGTGTGATGCTATGCCCACTGACCAGCACAGTGTAATCAAACAGTGACTAAATGCACGAGCAGTTAAAACTTGGCTGATAATTATTGTCTGATATCATGACTGATTTCTTCCCCCAGTGTTCTCGTAAATGTGGGAAGGGAGTGATGAAGAGAGCGGTGGCGTGTGTAAGCAGTGACTCTCGAGTGCTGCCGGACTCATCCTGTGCCGTTCTGCCCAAACCCAGCAGCCAAGAGACCTGTGTGATCAAACGCTGCCACAAACAACGCAAGGCCCAGTGGTTCGTCTCAACCTGGCAACCGGTAAAACCCTTACACTGTGTACACTGGGCTGATGTGGTGTGAGAGCTAAACTAAAAAAACTAAAAACAATGTACTGTATATATTTTCATGAAGCTACATAAAATCCCTGGTCAGACCAACAAATTTAGCCCAAACTTTTTTTGGTTTGTTTTAACATTATTATTAGTTATTTATTTATTTATTTATTAAGCTTGTCTATTTTAATATACAAAGGTTTGTGTGTCTATTGTTGAGAGAATGTTTAATCATTTATATCTATCTGCTAGATTTTGTATCTTGTAAGTTGTTTACAAACAAAGACAATTCGACTCAGTTATCCGTTAAGGTTTGTCACTTATTACACATTCTTTTATCTTCCAGGAAAGACTGAAAAAGATGTAAACCTCACTGACAGTAATAGTTTCAGTTTCTGTGACAAGGGTGTTTCTAACAGCAATAAAAGGCAGTCAGCATTGTGTGAACAAACACATATACAGTACTGTGCAGAAGTCTCAGGTCACTAGTGTCTTCAGCAACAGAAACTGGTTTTAAGTGGGTTACTTCTATCTTTTGCGGTAGCGTGTCAGCTGGAAATATCAGTTTACATTTCCAAACATTATTTTTTGTCATTAATTGTAATAATGCAGTGAGATTATTGTCTGAAAACAGCAGTGCTCCACACAGAGATCTGATCTGATCATCATCAGTCTGTCTGGAATGAGATGAGGTAACAGAACAAACTGAGACAGACTCAATCCAGAAGAACTGAGACAACATCTCCAAGATGAAGAAAAAACCTACCTGGAAAGCTACCAGAAAAACTATGAGAAAGTGTACCTCAGAACTGAAGCTGTTTTATCAAAAGCTGTAATACCGAATATTTAATTGATGTAGTTATTAGGAGTTAATTGATAAATTAAATCTATTTATGGCAATATTTGTCAAAGCATCCTCATTTGACAGTATTTTTTACATGAGTGAAGCTTTCCAGGTAGGTTTTGTTCTTCATCTTGGAGACGTTGTCACAGTTCTTCTGGATTGAGTCTGTCTCAGTTTGTTCTGTTTCTTCATGTGACTCCAGACAGACTGATGATGATCAGATCAGATCTCTGTGTGACTGTCATCAGACAATATTCTCACTGCATTATTACAATTAATGACAAAAAATAATGTTTGGAAATGTGAACTGATATTTCCAGTTGACACGCTACCGCAAAAGATAGAAATAACCCACTTAAAACCAGTTTCTGTTGCTGAAAACACTAGTGACCTGAGACTTCTGCACAGTACTGGACATTCACCAAACCTGTAGGGATAAATAAGGGATAAATTCTCTCTAGTAGTTATTACTTCTGCTTTAAAAAATATGGATCTAGGATCTTAATAAGCAACCAATATGTTAGTAATATGCACTTTATTTTACAGCATACACATTACTCAAATATTATCTATTTATTAATGCTAATTAAGCACATATTAAGTCCTTATTCTACATCCCTAATCCTATTAACTACCACACTAACTATTAATAAGCAGCAAATTAAGAAATTATTGAGGGAAAAGTCATAATTAATAGTTAATAAGTGTTACCTATTCTAAACTGTTACCTCCAATAAACATACACTTATCCATTAGGAGTCACTTTAGATGAAAGCATCTGCTGAATGCAAACATTTTATTTGGCAGACGTTCTTCCAAAGCAACTGACACTGCATTCATTATATGCTTTTTATGAGTTGATGAAATTCCTGGAAACTGAACCGATGTTCTTAAGCACAAACGTGAGTTCGAGCCGGATGCTCTCTCTGTCTCTCTGCAGTGTTCAGTGTCCTGTGGTAAGGGCCTTCAGCTGCGTGTGGTGAAGTGTGCAGAGAAGGACGTCGCAGGAAAATACAAAGAACTGTCAGCCAGAAAGTGCCAGCATGTGCCCAAACCCTCCATGGAGCTCCAGAGAAGCTGTGTCCTGTCAGACTGTCCTCACAGCAGACCGGACTGGTACTCTTCCCCGTGGTCTCAGGCAGGTCTTCCCTCTGACCTCATGAGCTTGATAGGGATGTAGCAATATCAAAATCTCTCAATACCATAATACTGCGATATGAAATCCACGATGCGATTTTAATTGCAATATTTAAAAACAAAGTCAAAATGCACTATATTTATTTTTACAGCTCCAATTGCTATTTTCGTGGTGAAGAATATGTCTGTGCAAGTTAATCCACAAAAAAACAAAAAAAAGTTTCCCTTCGTAATCTTTCATCCAAATCTGAAGATGCTCCTCTCCTCTGACATGAAGGGCCGACATAATGACATCATTAACCACACCCCCCAACTGTCAGTGCTCACATCTGAATGAAACGCGTACTTTACTACATCCAATCAGTTCACAGTAGAAAAAACAAACCCCGCCCTCTGTTTTTCTCATTCAATATTCTGTTTCTCTCAGAAGTATGTCACAATATGGAAGTAAAACCTTTGGTTCACGCTGGCTTTAATTTATTCTGTCTGTGCACTTTGAGAGTTCAAAATGAGGAGCTCCTAGCCATGACCTTAACTAGGAAAACTTAAGTCAGAAAGAAGTCAGTGAGTTGACTTGACCTGAACTTTAAAGGGGACCCTCTTTTTATTTGTCTCAGTCTAAATTACATTCACATTGCTATTTTAGGAAACCAAACTAATGACAATATAATAATAATAGCAAAATGCCATACTTTGTAAAACAACTGCAGTGTAAAATAAATGAAAATTAATATTTCAATTTTTTGCTTTACACAACAGTAAGTAAATTTCTACATTTGAAAGAGATATTTTGAATTTGGACTGCATTTAAACCACTTGCTGTCAGTAAAATGAATACTGTACTTTTAAGCTTCTATTTTGATGGAAACTTCAGTAGAGCTTTTATTTTAAAGTGAAACAGGCTTACAAACAAATCTAGTGAAAAGCTGTAATCATCTGCTGCTAAATAAAAGCACATCTGGTGGCCGTTGCATTCCCAAACACATGCTAAACTCACAGCACATGCTCCGGTGTGAACGGAGCCGTTCTGAGGCACGGAAAACACTGGATCATGAGCTGATCGCATTAACGAAGTGTTGAAACACACCGCAAAAACAGACTTGAAGCTATATTGTGTTTTCTGTTTTATGTTTGTTTGACAGATTCTGTGCCAGAGCATAACACAAATTTAAAGAGCTTTTATGTTCGTATAACAAGACCTGTCGTTGCATATCGTCACGTGACCCCAATAATATCAGGACAGTGTTGCGATGGCGATATCACGATACTGATGATATCTGAAGGTTACATCCCCAGTGTTTTGTGTTGTTGTTGTGCAGTGTACGGTGTCGTGTGGAGGAGGTGTTCAGATGCGCTCCGTCCAGTGTCTCCGTCAGGGGCGGCCCTCCTCCGGCTGTGTCCTGCAGGTGAAGCCTGTGATGACCCAGGCATGTAACACTGCCTTCTGCCCTCAGCCACAGAAGAAAGGTCTGTCCAGAGCTCAGATATAATTCAATCACACAGTACTGGTTATGTACTCAACGCACTTTTTTTCAGTATTGAAATATATAACAGTATATATAAATCTTGTTGTGTCTGTATTTTTGTTTTAAATATTTGAACTGCATTTTTTAGTTTTAGATATGTTAGTATATGGAATTGAACCAATGAAAGTAATGCTTTTAGTTAATAATTATGTAATAACGGTTAACTATTTGCTTACTAGCATGCATATTACTAGGATATTGGCTGTTTATTTGGATTTATTTTGTATTGCATTTATAAAGCTAAAGCAAATATTTATTCATTATATATAAATTATATATAATGTGACCCTGAGGCACAAAAGCAGTCATCATATATCATTTTTGATTAGTAATATGCATTGCTAAGGACAACTTTAAAGGCGATATCCTCAACATTTCGATTTTTTTGCACGCTCAGATTCCAGGTTTTCAAATAGTTGTATCTTCTCTGCCAAATATTGTCCTATCCTACAAAGCACACAACAATGGAAAGCTTATTTATACAGCTGACCTATTCAAGTGTCCCTTTTGACTGGTTTTGTGCTACAGTTTAACATTTTAAATGCTTAAAGCCCATACCTAAACCTAACAACTACATTACTGACTATTAGTATGGAGTTTAGGTAAAGGGCATAGTGAATAGTTAGTTAACAGTGACTGCTAGTCCCTGATCTGTGTTTCTCTGTGCAGATGTGGTCTGTAAGGATCATTTCAGCTGGTGTTATCTGGTGCCGCAGCACGGCGTTTGCAACCACAAGTTCTACGGGAAGCAGTGCTGCAAGTCCTGCTCTCACACGAGCCCCTGAGAACTTCATGAGACGTTTGACTCCTGAGCCCTGGATGGAGCAGAGAGCCATGCCCTCGGACTGAACACAAAGACATTGTTAAAGCCTGGAGCGTGACACAGATGATTCCAGCGAAGCTGTCAGTGTGTCACTTTCTACAGGAAATGACATCATCGATGAAGCCCCCCCCAGTGGTGATAGCAAGTGTGCGAGGACTTTAATTGTGTCTCAGAGAGCTTCAAGCGGACTGGATGTGCTCTGCCTCCGGATATAGGCCAGACTCAATCCATGTGTCCAGATGCATGGACATGTGTTGTGTTTTTCCATGAACATGCCTCAGAATATCATGCGAATCACATAAATGGGCTTAATGCATCTGATAGTGGAGAATACAGTGTCATGTAGTAGAGCTACAATCATTTTTGGTGCTATATTGCTGATATTAATGGCAGCCGAGCAGCTGTTGCATAACAGCGGTTTTAAATTAACATGAAAATGAATCAGCGCTTTTGTATGACTGATATTAATTCTCTTATTTATTAACAATACTGCAGTATACCAGAATGCTATTCTGCTGTAACATACGACTTTTATGTTTCTGTTCGGGTATAGTTGCACGATTGGTTATTTTTGTATGTTTAATCATGCCTTCGATGTACTGTGTTTGGGTTTCATTATTTTGCAGGAAAACAAAATGCCAGTTAAACTAGTTTAATGAACTGTCACGTTTAACGAAGTCAGCTCTCTTCGTGAGACATTTTTAGCAGCCACGCGACTGCCAAGAACTGTAAATCTGTCTTTGGTCTGACCGAGAGATGCTGCACATATGGGTTTGTCGCACAAATGACTTCCATCATTTACAGTATGTGTGTTTGTTGTACAGCAGCAGTAGATGAATGCAATCGCTCGTCCACAGAGAGTGTTACTCTGAAGAGTGGACGCAGGATTTGTTATCAATGGCAGTTCTTATTAAAGTGTCACATTGCCATCACATTACAGTGTTGTCTTTCTCTCTTGGCCGTAGGAAGCAGATATGCAGATTGCTCGTGATCCGGCTTCGTTAGCGCTGAGTCAGAGCTTTTTCTTGTTCTTCATGCGCTATTGTTTCCAGATGGAGTCAGACAAGGCCGCTGGAGCGCGTTCAGGAATTAATATGACTTGTGAGCTTTTCACTGGGCTTCTAACGTACAGCTCTGTGAAGACTTTAACAGAAAACACATACATCACTTTATGTTATTAATGTCTCATGGCATTTGGTAAGACTTAAACCATGTTTTGTTAGAGTCTTTTGAAAGTTTAGATGAATGTTCTGAGTGTGGAGCTGGTGAGGCAAGAACAACTGCTGCTCTCGCAAGCAATAAACCAGATGAAAACGATCTGATACTTACACTGAATGATTACATGATGGTCTTCATTGTTGCTGTGATGCTGTATTGATCAAATCATCAGCATCAGCGCTGTCTAACTCCCCAGTAGCAGTGGTCTTTACAAAAAGCAAATATTCAATCTGTTTTTAGACCCTTAAAGAAACTTTATTTAAAGGACTGAGGACTTTAATTTTCATTTATTTACTTATAAAGCACAAATAAACCGAACAAGAGTTGACCACTGTGCTGTACAAAAGAGGAAAGGTAACATTAAAAATATTAACAAAAATAATAGGCTGAATATAAGGCCCGATTTAGTCCTGTGCAACAACGCTTCAACAAAACAGTTCAGATCTGTGTAAAAGGAAGTTAAAATGGCGGTTTTAAGTTAAAAACAGGAAGTTAAAAATGGTTGCATCCACAAGTGATGTTGCTAAACTAATTGCTAAACCAAACATGCTTTATTATGAGGAAGTGCGAACTTGTGAAATGTGTTCTTATATCAGTTTTGTATTTGTTAACACTATCGGGTAGGTTTAGGGTTGGATTAGGTGTAGAACATATTTCCAACATGATAGAGCATTAACTTTTAGAGACAGTCCCTGGATATTTCAATTCTGAACCATAGCAATACATACCCAACGTAATAAAAATGCACCGGGGTTAACGTATTGAATCTGTGTTTTAGCGCCACTAGGACATTTCTCTTTAAAACTGTGGTGAAACGTAACTCCAGCCATAGCTGTGCCTCACTAATGAACTGCATTACCCATCATGCCGCATTCCTCTGACTGATCACACCCACACCTGCACTCCTGTATTCCTTCGCCAATACACGATCCAGCAGCTTCTCCAAGAGACTGTGGCCTGGTATGGACCCAACTGAGCTGCGTATTGCCTTGAGACAAGATCAGCTGTCTATTGAGGAGTATGTGTCGCAATTCTGAGTGTTTTTGAATCAGGTACCGTTTGATGAAAATTTCTTAAAAGCTGTGTTTCGATTTGATTCGTGATTCGACTGAATGAGCCTATTAAGTCATGATTACCTGAGTCCTTGCCATGCCTAGTCACAGTCAGGGAGGCTGAGAATGCCTCGTCCTACCCAGTCATGGCTAAGGAGACCGCCATTTACCTCTCTGTGTTCTGTGCTCCAGTCCTGTCTGCTCTGCCATAGAGGGCTTCTAAGACATCATCTCTGCCTTGGAGGGTGTCTGTCCCGCCTGCTCCGCTTTGGCTCCTCGGCCGCAGAGGCCGTAGTTAACCTATCTACGCTCTATGTTCAAGTCCTGCCTGATACACCTTGGGTCCTCTGGCCCTGCACTGCTGCCTGCTCCGCTCTGAAGGGCTTCTGCTTCACCTATGCCTTGGAGCTATCTGTCTCCCTCTGGAGAGTCTCAGCCCTACTTGATTCGACATGGCTCTCAGGAGTGCCTACATCACTGCCAACTCAGCGGTCTCTACCGTGGCTGTGGGGATTATATGTTATGACGTGGCTCTCTGAACTGTTGGCTCTACTGAGTCCTTCTGGATCACCTGTGCATTCCCCAGTTCTGCCTCTGCTTCAAGCTCCTCCTGGACAGTAGATTATTCTCGTTTCTGAGTGTCTTGAAGCTGCTCCTTGGGAAGGGGCAACGTCACAATATCCAGCTCGGTGTTTCCACCAGAGGGCACTCCAGCCAGAGATGTGCCCCACTCACGGACTGCATTACCCATCATGCCGCATTCCTGGGACTGATCACACCCACACCTGCACCTCATCACCACACCCACATACTGATTGCGCGCACACATAAAAGCCACGACCAAATGCCAACTCTCCGTAAAGATTTGATTTGCCATGGCTATCCTTTCTGAGCCATTTTCCTTGCCTAGTTACCAACCTTGTTTTGTTTATCCCCTTGTTGAATCTTTCCTTTTCTCTTTAAGAAACTCTAATAATGTCATTGCATTTAAAACTCTTTTATGGTTTGATTCTTATAAGCTAACATAGTATGCTTTGGATTAATGTACGTAATTGTCTTTTGTTCTTATTTTGTCTTTGTATTTCTTCTTTTGTTGCATGATAATAAAACAATAAAAATAATATGCACTTGCTGAGATAGACTGTAAGACGAGATGAGCTTCGAGAGCTATTCCATCCATTAGGAATCAGAACTAGGACAAGAAATGAAGCAGCTCAACATCACAGACATCACATCAGTTCTGGACACAAGGACAGACGATGCAACAACAACACATGCATCTGGAACAGCACTCCTTACACGCAGAGTTAGGGAGTAACTAGTTACATGAACACAATTATGTAAAAGAATTACAAGAATGAATGTAACTGTAATTTGTTATAGTTACTGAGAAAAACTGTGTAATTAAATTAGTTACTTATTGAGAATGTTAAGGATTACAAGGGTTACATCACATCCCAATATTTTCACACACATACAGATTTAACTGACTTCTTTCCCAAATTGTACTGTTTGTTTCCTATTTAGGCTTATGCTTTATTTTTTCAGATTAACTTTTTCCCAGGACATTGTAAGATATCGTAGTTATACAAAAGATTTGATCCGAAAAATTAAATAATCTGATTTTAAATCAGTATTTAACTATAAAACGATCTCAAAGTATTCTGATTTTGTGATGACTGTACTTTCCAGTTAAATTATAATAATCTTACTTCAAACGAAGAAGGATTTGAAAGTCTGACAATATTAAGCACTAGTGCAAGGTTAAGCCTTAAGTATCCCTAACTATTAACTCTCAGTCTCAGACGGCTCATTTACTAACTAGTTATCTGCCGTGTTGGTTTTAGAACAACATTTCTATCAATTAGATTGTAAGATTGTGGTTGACCCAAACTGACCTTCACACCCTCTCAGACTCCCATCATCCAGCTTGTGTTTTGCAATTCAGGTTGATGCTGCTCACAGCTCAATAAAATCTCTTTGTGGTTATAATCGGTCGAGATAATAACCTTCTTGTATTTATGTTGCATTATATATTTTTTTTCTGTATATTTTACACTTTGTTAATAATAAACAAGTTGTTGATGGTGGTGTGACTCTCAGTGTCCTAACGCTCCTCTCCATCAGCAGAGGTTTGCAGGAGCAGCTCAGGACTGTGGAGACACACTCTGTACAGATCAATCTGCTCATTGTGTGCATGTGAAGGTGACATTAATATTAATCTAACACCAGCAACAAAAAGAGAAAACCACTCGCCGCTGTTAATTTATTTCTTTGCTTCGGGCTGTTTACATGAATAATTAGGCTACATGAAAAAAAAGAGAGATTATTCTCTTTAAATAAAGGATTCTGTCCAAAAGCATTTTTAAAGTTTCATTGTTCTTGGTTAAATGCTGGTTTGGTCAGAATACTAATTGAGAGTGCCACATGTGATGTGAATTTTGGCAAATTTTATTGGATCAAACTTGACACAATATAACAAAAAGGCATGTAAACAGACCATTACAGAATGTTTTTGAAGCTGTATGCAAATAGAACTGAAAACTTAATTTAAAAGGCTCTGTATTTGTATATGCGTGCTAAAAACCCTGTAGAATTCAGTGTGCAAGGACAGGCCGCTGTGCTCATATTGTACACTCTTCTCTTTCAGAGAGAATCAAGACAACACCAGACGCCTGCTGCCCTCATGTGGCGATCTCAGTCCAGACTCAAGCTGGACCTGATCATCACACAAGATTTTAAAGCATCTGAATGATCTCATAAAGATCTATTACTGGTCAATGGTTTTCAGTATTACAGTGTTTTTTATAAATTGTAATTGGTGTTAAATTAAGGAGAAGGCAGTAACAGTCAATACAAAGATTTTATGAGATTTTAAATAAATATGCTTGAACACGATGCTTTTCACTAACAACAACAAAAGATAATAGCTTCTTCTGCATTTGCTGGCGTTAAATTGAGAGGTGGACAGTTATTACACTATAATACAAAGATTTTTTAAATATAATTATAATTTCAAATAAGAAAGGTTGTTCCACTGAAGAAAAAACAATTTAAATAAAAGATTGCAGCTTTTCATTATAGACTCATTCATAAGTTACATTTTTGTAAATTTAACAATACTAATCCTTATAGGAAGGGGTCCTATAGTGCTTTTTAGCACTTTTAGTGCTTGGCTGCAAACAATAAAAGAGAGTGAAAAAGTGGACCCCATTGCCCTCTACTACAGTATACTGCATAAAAACAGAAGGATTACTCCATCATAAATATTTCAAACAGTAGTATGTTATATTGTTGTCATATGACTTTCTTTATCAGACTGTGTGTTTAATTCAGAGGTCAGTACCCGGTTACAGTGGGTATGGAAAGTATTCACTCTTTGTTACATTGCAGCCATTTGCTAAAATCATTTAAGTTCATTTTTTCCTCATTAATGTACACACAGCACCCCATATTGACAGAAAAACACAGAATT
>JAUMHI010000058.1:3884143-3905451 GCA_032359435.1 Enteromius unitaeniatus | reverse complement strand
TGTATACTGTATCTCAGTTGAGAAATACAGATTTCAGCATTATTAGTCATCTGTGTGTGCATTTTCCTTCATAACATGCAAGTTATATATAACCACTTATATATCGTATCGCAATCGCAAATCACAATTTTGACCTTAATAATCACAATGTGACATTTCCCCAAATCGTGCAGACCTAGTTCTGTCTTACAGTCTTAGTTCTGTCACTAAATGGTGGGTGCTCACTTTCCAAAAAAAGAGCATTGAGGCACATGGACCAGGATGGTCTCTATTAAATGGCAGCGCTGTTAGTTCAATTGAGTTCTGCTCCAGAGTCCGTTTGCTGTTGGGCTGACACCATCTCTTCATGGAGGTCTTTGTACGCAGCTTTTATCCTGCTAGAAGGAAAGCACATCTGAACGTGGTCCTGAACATGTTTGGATGATGAAAGATGCAGTTTATAATCCAGAAAATAAAGTACCGTATTCATTTTCCTAAAAATGTGATTTCAAATGATTTCTCATTAGTTTTTGCTCACGTATGTCCCGTGAGCAGGAGGATAACACTGGCATGTGTTCATCTACTGGAACATTAGTTATAAATTATACAAATACAAGGCATTTTTTAAAACAACAAATAAATACTTTAATGTTTCAAAAAAAATATTTACAATTGTGCCAGTTTTGAACCCGGTGTATGTTTTGATTTTGTGCTCTCAGGGTCTGTCGAAACAATATCTTAGTCTGTCTATCACTGAAATCCAGGAATATCTAACTGTATCCACAGTGTCGCAAAATTCATATCATGGCACAACATAATACCAGTAGTCACATTAATATCGGCATAATATGAGACAGAAACCCATAAGGGGAAATTTTTTGCACCAATATATTGAATTTTAGGGCATAACTGCCTTTGTGTCATATTTGTCAACGGTCAACTATATGAAATGTAAGAAGATGTACAGGTCTGGGGGTGGGGCCATTAAATATTTCATTTATAATGTATAAAAAATGTACAATTAAATATTTAATGAAGTAATTGACAAATATTTACTATTATATTTTTTCATATTTACTATTAAATATTTTACTCTCGTTAATTTTTTTTTCATAACTAGGGTAATAAATTAAAATGACAGCCCTAATTATAACACACATTGTGTACAATTTCAATTCCATTTGAACTATTTGCAAACAAAATTGTATTTTAAATTTGCATTCTCATTCATATGCCAAATAAAGTTCCTGTCATATTCAATTATGAATCACATAAATCACAAAAAAGATATTATATTTTACATTAAAAATTGTGGAGCGTCAAGAATATCTGATTATTGATTTAAGTTACAACACAAACGAGAATAGTGGTAAATAATAATAATAACCATGTCAGTCAAAAAACTTTATCATTTAGTTCTGAACATCTTCTTCATACAGATATACTTTAAAAAGCAAAAAGTCATGCTATCATTTGTAAGAGTTGCTGCCTCCATCGCCGTCTTTCATTGCAATATTGGAAATATTGTGTGTTGGCAAGCATACATCAAATGTGCACTTGCGATCAGAGTGCATTGTGGGTTAGGGTTGTGCCGATAGTATCGTGTATCGACGATGGTCAGAGATATTGACCAGATGTCTTTGTCAATATTCATTCTCCTCTTAATGTATAAAACTATTATTATCAGGCAGTCTGTTATTATTGGGCTATTATTATCAAATTGCTCCGCTGTTATTAGCGCCGCATATACACGCAGATGAGGCTCCTCCTGACTGGAAATGTTTTAAAAACTAAACCCACAACAAAATGTAACTGCAGCGTGATAAACCTTTATTTGCGAATGATGTCAAGAGTTCTAAAAGAGATATCTTTTAGACATGTTTTCTTTAACCAGGGCTCTGCTTTGAACTTTGTTACGTTTTAATAAACAAAGTATCAGCTTTAATATTCTGACAAATTCATAACAAAATTCCTGAATTTGACGGGATTTGACGCTCTTTAGTACAGCATGCACAATCGCTTCAACGTCTCAGTTCAAACAACGATGGAAACCCTTATATCTTATTTAAATAACATGTAGTTAATCTACAAGATGGATTAAAATGCTGATAAATACAAGAAAGGATCGAAATCAAGTTTATTCTGTGGCACCTAAAAACATTATTTGGTGCCTACATATTTTTTCTTATATATATATATATATATATATATATATATATGCAGTTAATAAGTTATCAGTCCAAAACAATCTTGGTGTTCTCTAGCAAATGCCAAACGTCCTGCACGGTGTTGGGCTGTAAGCACCTGTGGACGTCAGGCCTCATACCACCCTCATGGAGTCTGTTTCTGAACGTTTGAGCAGACACATGCACATTTGTGGCCTGCTGGAGGTCACTTTGCAGGGCTCTGGCAGTGCTCCTCCTGTTCCTTCTCCTTCAGCAAACCTTTCCACAGCTCGCATTGATGTACCATCCTGGATGAGCTTCACTACCTGAGCCACTAGTGTGGGTTGTAGACTACGTCTCATTCCACCACTAAAGTGAAAGCACCGCCAGCATTCAGAGGTGACCAAAACATCAGCCAGAAAGCACAGGAACTGAGAAGTGGTCTGTGGTCACCACCTGCAGAAGCACTCCTTTATTGGGGGTGTCTTGCTAAATGTCTATAATCTCCACCTGTTGTCTCTTCCATTTACACAACAGCATGTGAACATGATTGTCAATCAGTGTTGCTTCCTCAGTGGACAGTTTGATTTCACAGAAGTGTGATTGACTTGGAGTTACATTGTGTTGTTTAAATATTCCATTTATTTTTTTGAGCAGTGTATTTAACTACAATTCTAATCACACTAATCTCTTTAAATATTCCTGGCACTAATTTTATTTCGGTCTAATAACTTTTTTCCCTTTTTTTCTTTTGTTCTTGGTGCAGCGGATGCCAATCACAGGCTCAATCTCTTCTACCTCGCTAATGATGTCATTCAGAACTGCAAAAGGAAGAATGCTATCATTTACCGAACCACCTTCGCTGAGGTGCTGCCAGATGCTGCCCTGCTGGTCAAGTTAGTGAATCACACACATGTTTGTGCAAGAGTGTGATTAGTGCTGAAGGAGTGATATGCTGGGCTGACTCTGTGTGTGTTTAGGGATCCAAAAGTGTGTAAGTCAGTGGACAGGATCTTCAGTATTTGGCAGGAGAGGAACGTTTATCCTGAGGAGCTGATCTCTGAGCTGAAGACCAGTCTGCAGAAGAAAGAAAAAGAAAAGGACAAAGAGAAAGAGAAGGAAAAGGAGAAAGTGAAGGAGCAACAACCTTCTCATGGTTAGTTTCTGAGCTGTGTGCTTCCAGTATTTGTCACACAAATTATTAAAATTACCTTATAAAATCAAATTCCACTTGCAATATGTTTTGCAGAACAAATAGCTGTCCAGTTAATTTGAGTGCCTCAAGTGACAAATTATATATATTTCTAAGAATAACTTGATTTTGTTATCTTTTTTTTCCCATTTCTGCAGCCCCGGTCAACCCCAAAACTGCTCTGAAGTCTAAAATTGTTGCAGAGTTTGCAGTAAGTCATGATTGACTTTAAATCTAATTACATTTTCCCTATTGTTATTATAATTATTGCACTAATAATTAATGTCTTTTCTCTTGTCAGCCGCATGATTTTGTAGAGCAGTTAATGTCTTACAAGAACTCTCTGGACGAAAGTGATTTAAGAGAGAAGCAGTTAGCTGCTCTCAGAGTGGACGTCTGCAGCACAGAGGCCCTCAAAAGGCTAAAAGGTAATGTGATATTTACCAAAAACAGCACTATATATCTGCTTGGAGGTATTTCAAACTGTCTCTCAACTTACATCCATAGATAAAGCAGGTGGGAATAAGTTCTCAAAGGACTTTGAGGAGGGAAGCACAAAGCTGCAAGAATTTGTGACATTCCTTGAGGGCCAGATAAAAGCAGGACCCCCGCTGCTGGAGGCACTGGGAAACGCAGACATCTTTTACGAGATGCAATACAAAGAGGTCAAAATTGTTGCCAATGTGAGTTGACCATGATATCTTGATGTCACGTTCACGTTTGCTAAAAAGATTTGTGAATATTCTTGCTTTGGCAAATATCATTGACCTTTGGCAACCCCTCACTCCCATAGGCGTATAAAGCTTTCGCCAATCGTGTCAGTAGCTTGAAGCGTAAGCTGGACGCTTTTAAGGGCACATTGCCTAGTCTGGATGAGTCTCCCATCCCTTCCCCTTCTGAAGACGCCCCGTCCCCCACAGGCTCAGAGTCGCCCTTCCATGGCTTAAGCTCCAGGAGTGCTTTGGGTAGTGGGGATGGAAACGGAGGGAGAGGTTTGGAGCAACAGAAGGACAACAGAGATATAGAGGACATGGACATGTCTGAGGAAGAGGAAACGCCTGCAAATGCTGCAATCGTTGGTAAGAGAAAGCAGAGATGAGAGGATATTTAAATGAGTCAAAAATGTAACGTTTCACTGACATAGTTATTCTTTGTCCTCCAGTTGATGAGAGGAAAGAGAAGTCAAGTCTTCCATCTGCGTCCAAGATTACAAATGCTACAGAAACAAAAAGTGTTCAGATCACTGCTTCTAAACCATCCCAGATTTTAGCAACTCCAACAAAGACGGTGTCTGTGTCATCAACCAATCAAACACCACCTGCAAACACCACACCTATAACGACCACACCAGTACCTGCCCCAGTCATTAGCCCCTCCCCCCTACAGGTGAACTTGGCCAATGTGGATCTTGGCAAGATCAGCTCCATTCTGAGCTCACTCTCCAATGCAATGAAGACCAGTGGTGAGTTCTCCAATGTGTTGAGCACAACAGACAAGTTTCAAAGTTGAAACAATCAAACATATGTTGTTTTTAGAATAAGTATAACTTTCTCATTCCTTACCAATGTTTACCTTGTTATTGTGTTAGTGGGCATATACTACACTGAGAAAAGGGAGGGGAGTTTTCTCATTGTAGCTCATAACAGCATTTTCTTCTTTCTCAATACCCAGGCGTCAGTCCTGTGTCCCGTCGTTCCCCTGGGACACCTACTACACCCTCCAGCCATGCCTCCTCCTCCAAAGCCCCTCCTTTGACCCCTGGCAGCATTCCCTCATCAAATCCTTTGGCTAGCATCTTGTCTAAAGTGGATTTCTCCCCCGAAAACATTCTGAATGTTCTCACTAAAAAACAGACTCACAGCCCCAACCTGCAGGGTAGGACACATTACTTGTACACTATTTCTAATCTGTTAGTCAAAATAGAAGATGGGGGAAACCTGTTTGAACCAGTAATTATTTTAACACTAACTAAATCTCTGTCTTGCAGGTTTGTCTTCTCTCCTTTCATCAGCTCGTTCAGGTGCTCTCGTCACTCCAGACCCTGGTCCGTCTTCATCTGCCCCTTCTTTATCTACAGCTGTCACCACAGCTACAGCAACCTCCACCACAACAACCCCGACAACTCCGAAGGCTCTAAAGCCCACAGGCAACAATTTCAAGCGAGAGTCAGAGAGAGATAAAGGGAGAGAGTGGGAGAAACTAAAAGAGAGGGAAAGAGAAAAAGAAAGGGAACGAGAGAAAGAAAGAAAGAAAGAATGTGAGGCAGAGGCTGTGGTAGTGCCCAGCCTGGAGTCTAAGATTAACAGTTTCCTCCAGGGAAATCCTGGTTTCGGCGCTCTTGGCTTGGATGACGTGGGCAGCAATAGCCCTCTCCTCGTTGGTGGGGATAACTTGGATGGCACTCCTGTCCGAGATGAGAGTGGTAGCACACCGACCCAAGATGAAATTATGGACTCGCCCCATGTACTCGGTGAACCCCAGAGTGCAGGTCTGTCTGGAGGTCATAACCTTTCACCTACAGCCTATCACAGTGACCCCTGGGATGCGGTGATCACTCCACGTGAAGCTCTGGGAGAAAACGAGCGGAAAGACAGGGATTATCGCACACCACCATCACGACTTGCCGCCTTTAGCCCAGGTTCTTCTAAACCGGTCAAGGCCATAACCAAAGAGGAAGAAGGGCTAAAGAGAAAAGCAGTTCCATCAGCTGCCATGGTGCAGGGTCCGAAAATAAAGGCAAAGATGGACGGAGATGGAGAGAAAAATGCATCCTCCCGCAAACCAAGTGGAGGATCCAGCGATGGGACAAAAGACAAGGAAAGGAAAGCTTCAGCTGACAATGGAGGCCACTACCATCGCATTGAGACTCTTGTTTCTACATCCTCCAGTGAGGGAGCACCAATCGAAACCCTTGATTATGGCAACCGCATCCAAACTGTGGAAAGCATCCGTGTGGTTGGAAGAGGCATGAGAAGAGGGAGCAGTGCGGGATCCAGAGTGGGTGATGCCTGGTATGAAGAGGAGGAGTTTATGGAAGCCCCACCTCCACATCACCCCGCAAGTCGCAGTCATGAGAGCTCTGAGGAGTTGGGATTGGTCCCTCCTCTTCCACTTCCTCCCCCTCCTCCTCCTCACCTCCCACCCCCTCTGCAGTATCCCCCTCCGCCCTATCCAAACGAAGACCCCATACGACCTTCTCCTGCCATTCCTCAGCACCATCCTCCCCCTCCGTTTTTTCCTTCTTCCATTCCCCCAGTCCCTCCACCCCTTCCTCCCATTCCTCAAACACCACCTCCTTCCAGAGACTTCCCACTTTCCTCAAACTCCACCGTTATGGTTGGTGGTGTCCTTGTACCTATAGACAGAGTTCTACCCTATCCGCCTGCCAACTTACATCCTGATGGAGTGGGGCACGGAGGTAGCGGTGGCAGTGCCCCTCCCAGAGGCGGCAAACCTCAACTCCCTTCCTTGTTAGGGGAGCCTCCTCGCCCAGGCACGGTGAAAGAGCAGTTCGTCTTGCGCCATACCCCACCTCTTCACCGGCCTGGCACCCCAGGAGTCCCTCCACCCCTCCTGGGCAGAATTCGAGAGGGACCCAGTCCCACACCACCATCACCCTCTACCCCAACCACACCCACTCCTTCATCCCCTGCTGGGGAACCCCATCCTCATTTGCCTGTCCCCAACCGCCCACCACTCCTCACCCCAAATCAGAGACCTCGCCGCCCTTCCTCCCCTCTGCCCCTCCTCCAATTACCAAACCAGCATCACACACGTCGTTCCCCACAGTTTCCCAGAGGTTCCTTGCCCCTTAACCGTGAACCACTTCTACCTGGGACAAAGCGTTCTGCTGCTGGTTTTGGCAGTGGGCCTTTCAACCCTCCCAAAAGACCGTTCCTGCCCCCTCGATATTAGCATAGAACTCAGAATGAGAGCTAAATGCTCTCTGTACAACCTGAAACAAGAAGTGTAGCAAGATGCATCTCCTGCTAATCTCAGCGTGAGCGTTATAGTGCATGTAAATACACATGCACTGACACGCCTTGCCCCATGTTACAGCACTACTTTTCTGAGTGAAAGAAGTTTTCAGATACCCTAAAGGTGAACTACGAGGAGGAGAATATGAAGATCCAGAAACATCCATGGAATTTGAAGGAAGGCAAAAGGTGGTTATCCTGTTCATTTGGTGTAATGTGAGAGAGAGGTTGTGGAGTGTATGAGTGTGAGTGGTGTCTGGATGACTTGCAAGTAGATACACTGAGAGTAGATCTCTTTTCTTCCGGTAACTGTTCCTTCACTACTTCACCTTATAACTCTTTTCTTTTCTTTTTATGATGTAAAATACTTGTTTATGCTGTTGAGGAGTTACAGATTGTTTTTTTTTGTTTTTTTTTTGTTAACCTGTTACTCTTTCTCTTTGTGTGCAAAGCCAGTGGATTTCAACTTTTATTCCTGAGTGATTAAATTATTGACAAAGATGTAATGCTGGGCAACCTTAATGGCTTGTAGTGATTAAAACTAAGTATAGCCACTTATCAATCTTCACCAAAATGTAAAGATTTAGGCTCACGTTGCGTACAGTATAAGCTAACCAAGTGTTCAAGGCATAACTACTCGGTAGTTCTGCAGTGCTTTTCAAGAGTTCCTTTGCGCTTTTTTTCTTGATAGAGTTCTTACATGTATTCTGATTAATAAAAGCATTGTGACAAGAAATATTATTGAAAGGAAGGAGACTTTTCTTTACAGGTGGTCTCATGCTTTGTTCAAAAGCAAATGTACCAGGATTATTTTCTGTCTTAATTATTTTGTTTTAATTAAGAACAATTTTGTTCTCTATTGTAAAGTCTTCAAACCTTAACGATGTCCGACATTAACAGAAATGTGCAGTGCTTCAATATACAGCTCTGAATATTTTGTCCAAATGATAGTTGAGAAAATAATTAGTTTGGTTTCATTACTTTCAGTTTCCCATTGTATCTGTTAATCTTAAGTCAGTTCTTTGTCCCTAGGATGTAAGATAATGAGTTAGTTTGACCCTTTGTCATGTACATGATTGAAATGTGCGAGTTCCTGTCTTTGTGTCCTACTCAACTTTCATGCAGTGCATTTGCAGGATGTGATGTCACATGCATTGTGCGTTAAACGAAAGCAAATAGTGCATCTTTTCACAGCAATGTTGATACACTGCTTTTCAACAAAATGTCTGTCAATTTAAATGTAAATATAACATGTACATTGTTGTAGTTCTCATGCATTGTGAAAGAAGTTTCTTCAAGTGCAGACGTTGAATATTTGAGCAGCGTGGTTTGGTGTCTTCA
Organism: Enteromius unitaeniatus; assembly: GCA_032359435.1. Lineage (NCBI taxonomy): Eukaryota > Metazoa > Chordata > Actinopteri > Cypriniformes > Cyprinidae > Enteromius > Enteromius unitaeniatus. The sequence goes on along the minus strand of JAUMHI010000058.1, from coordinate 3,896,797 downwards.
TTTGGACAACATTTGCATTTATCGCAAGGAGCATTTCTGAGAACATGCTAACATATAATGCACAAATAATGACATATAGAATGAATCTGCAGGATGTGCCTGAAATGTGAAACTGTAAATTGGTATAATTCTATAAATTTCTATATACCAGCTGCACCACAGGTTTACTACACAGTCTTGATGTAAAATCCGGTCTCACTCCGTTACATCAAAGGTACAGATAGCTGTCTGGGTGGACAGGTTTAACTAATATACAGTACTATTCTCAGAAAACAAAACCTTGTAGTGCTTAATTGTTCTGCAACAACCTTCAGATGTTCCTCACAACGTTATGCCATAACTTCAGTTCAAAAATTCTATTTTCTTTGCATATATAGAGTTTATGTATTGATTATTGCAGACTTGAGTTTTTTGGCCCTTCAGTAATGATACTGATGATTGATGGTAAGCTCTTTGCTAAGAAACTAAACAAACATCAAGTTCTACTTTTTGTTTTTATTAGTTTTTTTGTTTTCATTTAGGCTATATCCCTGACTCTTATCCTTGCAAATATTAGGGACAACAGAGCAATATCATCTCCACACCAATTATATTGTGTTCTAGCGGATTCCTATTCCTTTAAAGGAAATGTGTTAGACATCTGCACACATATCCAGCTAAACATCATCAGATTAGGTGTTATGTCATTTATCACACTGTGACATCCCTAATGATCACTGATATTGTATGTGCAACCAAACTAATGTCACTGATGATGAGCAATGATTACTTGATTGTGTGTTCATATCTGAAACAATGTGCGCTTGTTGAATTTGGCTTAGTTCTGTAAACTTATGGCAGTGAAGGTTCATTCATTTTCTTCAGTGTTAACCCTTTCAGTGACAAGTAGATCATGCAAATATAAAACACTCGCTTTACATAGTTTAGCTATACGTATATATATATATATATGTATATAAGGAGTGTGGTTCAATTTAATGCAAACTGACACTAAAATAAGATCTGGACCATTTAACAAGCTGTTGTAACAAGTTTTTTGCACAGTAGTGCACTAGTTTGTTACTATCCACTTATAAAATGTGATTATATCTTCTTCATGTTGCATGTCGTCTCTAGGGTCCTGTAGAAGGGGCAAGGTGCTGGTGTGAGTGCATGTAGATTTTTGATTTCTTTATTTTACGTCGTACAAAGTCGCATCAGATCAGGCAGAGGTGATGGAGCAGTGTTTCTCTAAATATATTATGTTGCTTTGGTAGTTTTCCGCTCATAAATCTTCACTGTTGTTTATTTCTCAGTCCTCCGTTTATTTGAATGTGGCGTGCGTCTCGCTGTCACTCAATCTATTTACTGCGCACTGAGGGGACGCTGGTGACGCACGCCTTCCTTCGCTTCTTATTGGTTGTGTCTCACGCAGAGCCCGCCCTCCTTCGAATTCCTTCGGCGAATCGGGTTTCTTGCGCTGTGACGATGTAATAGTTCCGGTAAAATGGCGGCCCGCTGAGAGGGCAACGTTTGATGTTTGGAGGAGAAATAATGAAGCCGTAGCTTGGAGTTTGTGGTGTGCGATGGTGGTAGTCGGGTTGTGGAGCTGGCGCGTCTGTCAGGCGGCAGTGAGACACTATGGGAAGGTGTGCAGGGATGTGGCTGGTGGCAGGGCTCATTATGTGACACTCAGCTGACTGAATGGGCTTCACACAGCATGCATGCGTGCTCTTGTAGAAAGGGAAGGGTTTTTGCAGGAAGAAAACATGCCAACTAATTCAATGTAATGTAATGTTATGATATGTAATAAACAAGATATGTGACTGGTCTTCTATTGAAGCTTAAGATGCTGTGCTGGATCATCTCAGAACATGCTCCACAGGTTTCATTCATGTAGCTTTATTAAAGCAAAATGCATATTAATATTAGTTCAGTTTTTTGCTTATTTTATTCTGATTTCATAGTTTTGATTAAGGGTCCCACATGTGTGAACCTGACTGTGTTTAAGTTCAGTCCAGTGTTAGTTTTTCATCAGTGTCTGTGGATCTCAGACTCACTCGTTCTCTCTCTCTGTTCCAGCTGCATCCGTCTCACAGTCAGAGCAAGCGCTTGCAGGTTTTCCAGTCTCTCTGTGACCGGCGTGTGCCTGGAGCTGATGAGGCTCTCACAGCATCAAGACACCATCTGACCATCCGATTGGCTGACGGTAGAGAGGTCAAAGGGTCAGCTGGTGTGACCTCACCATTACAGATCGCCAAGAGTGAGCGGTAAATATAAGCCACGACTATCTGTAATTATATATTTTTCTCAGTTGAAGGAACACGACACTTGGGCTCGTTTTCATCATTGAATCTGATTAGACTATTAGCATCAAGCTCAAAAGAGTCTCGGTACTCCTCCTGTATAAAACCGGACTCTCCTGTAGTTACATCATGTACTAAAGCCATTTTCTAGGCTCATATAACTAGGAGCTATACTCACTCGAGCGTAATAATCAAGGATCTGTGCTGCATATTACTGAACTGCTGGGCACTGGATCAAAACTCGTGATGCTGGAGGGCCGGTGAGTTTAGCTCCACCTTGCCTCAACACACCTGCCTGGAAGTTTGAAGCATACCTGGTAAGACCTTGATTAGGTGCTGCAGGTGTGTTTGAGTAGAGTTGGACTTGCAGGCCCTCTAGGACTGAGCTTGGTCCAATCAGATTCAGTGACGAATCTGAAAAAATGAGCCCATTTTCAAAAAAAAGTAAAGTAAAGTAAATCCAGCAATATTATGATTTTTTTTAAATTGAAGACTGTGTTTGCTAATTGTGATTTCATCTATGAAGTGTGTGTTGGTGTTTCCAGTGTTAAAGGTGCAGTGGTGGGCAGAGTGAATGGAGATCTGTGGGATCTGAGTCGCCCTCTTGTGGAGGACTGTGAACTGCATCTGCTGGGTTGTGACTCGCTGGAGGGCAGGCAGGTACAGCCTTTCTAAAGCATGAATATTTCACCAAAAAACCGAAACGCATGGACTATTATAGTGGGCTGATGGAGGTGTGTGTCTCTGCTGTAGGTGGCGTGGCGGACAGGAGCGTGTGTGTTAGCGAGCGTGATGGAGAATCAGTTCAGCGCTCATGTGTGTCGAGAGGGAGTCTCAGACGTGGGCCTGTACTGTGATTACCAGCTCCAAAACAAGTAAACCCTTCCAGCTCCTGCTCTGGAGTTTATTTTCAATGCGTTCAAGTAATGAGTGACACAGGCTCAAGCTGCAGTGCTGTGTGTCCTAGCTCTCTCTCTCCGTTGGACGTGGAACAGAGCTGTAAGCAGATGGCAGCTGGGAAGATTCCCATCGTCAAGCTCGAGGTCACGCTGCAGGACCTGAAAGAGATCTTCCAGGTCGGCTTTACCTCTGGCTCTTGACCTTTACGGTGTTATTGTGTTGGACTTACTCGTGTAGAGAAAGCATGATCGTACTGTAATCTGTACGTGAGCCTGGATTTCTCTGAGATGGTTGTGATGTAATGTTTCGTGGTTGTGTAGGATGATGCTGTCCGGCTGCAGCTGGCTGAAGAGCAGATGATGCGGAACACACTCAGTGTGTACAGGTCTGGAGTCTCTGTGTCCTGCTGGAGCAGAGGGAGTGTGTTTGGTTTCTGATGGGGGTGTGTGTGTGTTTTGTCAGGTGTGGAGACAGTGTGGGTGTGTGTTCAGGTGTTCTTCTGCCTCACACAGGCTTCCTGAAGGCCTTTAAGATGCTGCAGGTAACCCTCACTCTTCTGCTCAGTTAGTGTGTGTTTGAGCAGCGTGACAGAAGTCCTGCTGTTGCGTTGTCATAATAACAGTGAGGTTTCCATGGCATTAATATCTCGCGCTCTTCCCGTTTCTCACTTTCCCTTCTCTTTCCACCCACAGTCCTTCTCTCTTCAGGGCCATGACACGATACCGAGTTCAGCTTTACTTATGAAACCGTTTCAGACTGCTCTTGATGTTTATATATTCTTGTAACCTTTACATCTTGCCTTTGTGTATATGCCATAATACTTTCGAAACTACAGTAAAAGAATCAACTCTCTTAATTCTTCTGATTATGTCGTTTTTATGCATTTTCTTTGTTTCGCTCTGAACGTTTTTGTGTTTATATGTAGTAGCGGATATTATTTTAAGTAGCAAACCAATTTATTTGATATTTTTTATTAGTTTTTTGCTTAGTTTTAGTTAACTCTGCCAGAGCTCAGATTGTGTCCATGTCAGAATAAAAAGATGCTCGTGGTCTCTCTCTCTCTCAGGTGTCCCCTGTAACTCTGTCCGGTTCGACAGAGGCGTCAGGCATCCTCAGGATGATCGGCGTGGCGTTCCCAGGAGCAAAAGACCTGGAGGAATGGGAGAGAGAACAGGAGGAGGCCAGAAACAGAGACCACAGGAGAATCGGGAAGGTGAGTGCTGTCAAACACAGGTCCTCTGAAACACTGCTTCAAACATAAACACAAAGCAAGTTTTTGTGTTGTTCTTGTCTCAGGCGCAGGAGCTCTTCTTCTTCCATAATGTCAGTCCTGGCAGCTGTTTCTTCATGCCTAAAGGAGCTCATATATACAACACGCTCACGGACTTCATAAAGGTACGCACTAGGACACAGACACACTGCAGCACCTTCAAATGAAGCGTGATCCTCCAGTCTGATGTGTTTTTATCTCTCAATCATCATTGCATTGCGTTGCTGCATGTGTTTGGATGATTCTCGTCTTACTAAGACATATTATTTGAGACTGATATATCGACTGTCATAAAAATCTCATTGATTCAGAGAATCTTACATTGCAGTCATATAATCCGCATCTGCACCAACTCGGTTTGCATCTCTAAATAAAAAGGAGTTGTTTTTTTCTCCAGATTTTCACTATAGCAGACTATAAGAGCCATCACAATCAAATAAAATTATTGACATTTTCTTCAGATTTTTAACAAATGTTTGTATATATATATAACACTTTATAACAAGCGTCGTTAGTTAACATTACTTAACAAACTATGTAATGTTAATTTCAGCATTTGCTAGTGCATTATTATAATGGGACACTCCGAACTAACATGAACAAAGGAGAGTAAGTACTGTAATAGGTGCAGTGTGTTTATGTTCGTTAATACATCTACTGATGTTAACAAATGACAGCATCTGAAATGATAGTGTTAGCATCTATTACTCCAAACAATCCCATAATCTCACTTCCTCTTCCTGTCAGAGTGAGTACAGGAGGCGGGGCTTCAGCGAGGTCGTGACCCCGACGCTGTACAGCACGTCTCTGTGGGAGCGCTCGGGTCACTGGGAGCATTACAGTGAGAACATGTTCACGGTGACCTGTGAGCCGCACACCTTCGCTCTCAAGCCCATGAACTGCCCCGCGCACTGGTCAGTGCAACACCTACACACTCTCTGAAACATCATTGAACCGGGAGAAGGAAACGGCTGTGAGGGAGAGCATAGAAGTGATCAGTTTCATCTTAAAATTGTGAAAAATAGAGTTGTTGTTTTGTTTTTAATAAGCATTGACACGCGTTAGATCAGGTCTAGAAAAGTCTTGCCAACCCCGAATGTTCCGAAGTGTCACGTGATGTTACTGAAGTCTCGAGACCGCTGTCAGATGGTTCCTTCATATGAGAGCTGAATCTGTGCAGCGTGATGTTCGAGCAGCGGGGGCGGTCGTGGAGGGAGCTTCCCATCCGCTGGGCAGACTTCGGCGCTCTGCACCGTAACGAACACTCGGGGGCGCTGGGGGGCTTAACCAGGGTCCGCCGCTTCTGCCAGGACGACGCCCACATCTTCTGCACACCTGAACAGGTACAGTCTCACACACCGATTCATGGCAGAATACTGTACGAGTGAGCGGGAAACACGAGGACCTGACTCCTAAGATTTCTCCCAGTTTTTGAGGAGATAATTCATGTATTTAAGAGTTGTTTTCTGATTTCAGAGCTGTGGCCATGCCATATTGTAGAATAAAAAACGATTCATGAAAAAACGGCCATTTACCGTACAATTAATAGTAGATAAAACAGTGAAAATATACGTTTATATGTTAGTGAATTTAAAAAATCTCTGACTTAAAGAAAGAATTATCCGACTAACTCTTAAGACTAGTCTTAACCTTTCCTGCAGCCGGCCCCAGATGTGTCCTCTTATGACATCAACAGACCCTTACTTTCCATTTGTGTTTCCAAAAGTAAGGCCTTTGAGTTTCCTCTCAGTTCATTGGTCTTGAAGCAGTGTTATTTGCTCTTCAGCGTGGAGGAATGCGTCTCTGGTCGTGTGTTTGGACTGATGTGTGATTCATCTGCAGTAATGTCAGTGTTTATACTGTGTGTCGTACACACCCTTCAGTTGTTAATGCGCTGCTGCTGCTGCTTCTCTTTTGTGTTCAGCTGGAGGAGGAGATCACGGCGTGTTTGGACTTCGTGAGGAGTGTGTATGGTGTGTTCGGTTTCTCCTTCCGCTGTGTCCTCTCCACGCGGCCCGAGCCCTGTCTGGGAGAGCCCGCCCTCTGGGACGCTGCAGAGCAGGTGCACCTGTCAGTCACAGTCTGTAGGTGTGTTCGACTCGAAGCGGTCAGCAGCGCTGCTTCAAGTCCAGCACACGTTATTGTATTGTCACTTCGTTTTTTCACACTTTTATTATTATTTTGGCTTTCATTTATTTTTATTTCAGATTTAGTTTCAGTAACTTGGACCAAGTTTTAGTTTTATTTATTTTTTATACTTTCATATTTCCATTTACCCTTAATTTATTTGTATTTCAGTTTTAGTACAACTTAAACATATTTTTGTTAGTTGCCAAGGCGATATATATATATTTCTGTGAAACAGGAAGTGAGCACTGGATGTTCATAATCACCCTGGAGCACTCAAAATTGTGAATATGAATGCGAATATACTTCAGAGATATTTTACTCATAAATTCTAGAGGTGCCAATAATTGTGGTCAACATGTATTGGAGGAAAACATTTATTTCATCGCAAAAATGTCTCCCTATTTTCAATTGTTTTAATTCAATGATAGATTAGAATTGTGTGAATTTTTTTTTTACAAAAGATCAAAAGGAAAAATAATGTAGATTTATTTTTACAACCACCTTTGCTTAGATTTACCAAGAGTGCCAATATTAGTGGAGGACACTGTGTGTGTGTGTGTGTGTTTTCGTCTATTTAAGGATAATTTCTGTTTGTCATTTTATAATTTAACCTTTTTATTTTAGATGGTTACTAAGGCAACATTTGTACGCGTTAAGCTTGTGTTCATCATCTTATATCTCATTCAATTTAATTTAGCTTTAATTTATTTGAAGTAACTTAAAGTTAGTTATGTCAGTTAGATAAGACAACATTTCAGGATTTTTTCCTGTTTACTTCAGTTTCTGTTTTAATCTTAGTTCTTCAAATTAATCAGGCAACATTTCTATTTTTTTAGGTTGAATAAATGTGTATTTTCTTTGAATACAGTAATATTAATACTCATTAATGATAGCGTTAATGTTTTCAGCCAACTTCAGTTAAAAAGAATAGCATCGTTTTGTTTGTTTTTTTTTTTATAATTTTTTTTTTTTAAATATATATATATAGATATATATAGATATAGATATAGATATAGATATATAGATAGATAGATAGATGTAATATTTGTTCAGTTTTGTTTCAGTATTTGTTGTCTTCCACTAGTCTAGCAGGGTCTGGAGGATGTTTGTGTTCCTGCAGTTCTGTGGGGATTATAGGATCCTGTCTGAACCTGTACCAGCACACACACACACACACACACACACGCGTGCTGTAAGAGTAGGGCAGGTCCGAACAGATGGGTAGCGTGTCAGAGATTCATTAATGTTGATCAGGGTCACGGTGGAGAATGAGCAGAAGAGGGGAACAAACAGCCAATCAGAGCCGAGTGTGTAGTGTATACAGCACACTACAGGAGCTCTTCAGCCGGGGATAGTCTGGCCCAAGATCAAACCTCAAGAGGATAGTGGTGTGGAAGAAATACTACTGAAGTCTGTAGCTGCTGCTAATTTTTGGGTGAACTATGCCTTGAATGTATAACATGGCCAGGGCCTTTGGTTTGTGATGATGGATGTGTTTTCCAGGCCGGTCGTTAAACAGGGATACAGTAATATCTCTCCTAGCACTCTCTCCCTCAAACTAATGCTGCTTTCAGCCACGCATGTTTTGAGATTATTGAATTAGATGTTTACAGCACATTGTTTTATTAGTGTTTCCAGGGCCAAAGCCACACACCCACACACTCCAGGGTTTCCTCTGTAACGCGTGTCTCTTGTGTTTGTCCCGGAGCAGCAGTTAGAGAGCAGTCTCAGGAAGATCGAGGAGCGCTGGGAGCTGAATCCCGGAGACGGGGCGTTTTATGGACCAAAGGTGAGGCCTGATGTGTTCTGGCCAGACACTGCATGGAAAATGTATTTCTCACTCTACATGTCTGTTTTTAATACATCTGTGAAGCTAAATGATGAAAACTGGCACTTACATTCTTCACTTTCTGTCATTCATTTAATATTTAACCATGAGGTTGATAAGTCCATTGTCACATAGTGCATCAATAACCCACCCATATAGATTAAGATATGGGCTCAATGTGGGGTTCATGTTTGTGTATCTCTTCTCTTCACCAGGGCTGTGTTTATTTGATCCACAGTAAAGCAGTTGTGAAATATTATCATTTAAAGTAACTGATTAAATCTGCTTCAGTGTCACATGATCTTCTGAAATCATTAATATGCTGATTTGCTGCTCAAGAATCATTTCTGATTATTAATGTTGAAAACAGTTGCAGTTGTGCCACATATTAAATGTGGTGGATGAATAGTTTTCCACATTATTGTAGAGGGGGGACTCAAAATGGCAGATTTCATGATTCAGAGGGTTGAAATGACTTCAGAAAGATGGCAGCATCAGTGTTATTTTACAGAGATCAGTAGGTCTATTAGTAAAATCTGGTGACCTCAGCAGTCTTTGTGGTGTTATATGCCAGTGTTGACCATTCAAAAACAAGGAAGGAGCACTTTTCAAGCGTCTTTCTCCAAAGTTTGCTGGCTTGTTGCTCAAAAAGTATTAAAGTTTAATCTTAACGCCCTTTTTGATTTTGGGGCTAGATAAACTTTCTTAACGTCCTCATTTTGAAGGCCCTGTATGGTTCGGTTCCAGAGAGATGGGATTTCAGGGTGGCTCCAGGAGTAAATCATTGAATTGAGTCAAAATATGCAAAAATAAAATACTATTTTTCCTTTAAAGAGGAATGTTTGAAGAACGAATAGTGTTGAAACTAGAGCTGTATCTTATTCCCTTTTGTCAAAACAACTGCACTGAAAATACCTGTCTGACTGCCATAAATATTCTTTATCCAAAGTTTGCATGCCTATAGCTCAAGAGCTGTTTTACATTCTAGTTCTTAATAAATGTTTCTTCGGGGAGTCTTTACATCATTCAGTCCCAGAGATGGAGGGCCTCCACACTGTTGAATATTACCCAGTGGTGAAGTTTCTGAAAGGTGGTAGATTGGCTGTAGAGTTGGTGTGGTTTGTGGCTGTGGTTCATTAGCTTCACACCTCTGCAGCTCTTATATCTTCATGTTCTTGGCAGCGTCAGTCACGTATGTTCCTGCAGATCAGTAGCTTGGGGCTTTTAGGTGACTAAAGTTTGGTGTTTCTCAATCTGTTCAGATCGACATCCTGATCTGTGACGCTCTCGGCCGACAGCACCAGTGTGCCACGATCCAGCTCGACTTCCAGCTGCCCATCAGATTCAACCTGCAGTACATCGGGTAAGATCTCCTCAGACCGGCACTGACACTTGACCCCAAATCTGACTGAAATGGCACAAAATGGGAAATTATATCCATTAGCCACTAAAACCATTAAGAATTTTCGATTCTAATTAAATGCATCCTGGTATTTTACCTGGAAATGTTTTTATAAACATATGTATTTTAGTTTATTTTAGTTTCTGTCATTCTACAACAAATCTTTACATTTAATTGAATATGGAGATTTCGTTTAAATGTTATTTTTGTTTTTTTATATTTTATTAAATTAGAAATTATTTATATATGATTGAGTAGTTGTTTTTTTTTTTCAGTTTTAGTTATTTTAGTACTTCAGGAATATGAAATATACATTATAAAACAAACACTTAACTACAGGGGCATTTATGAACAATGTTTATAAATCTTCTGGCCTGAACAAATTAGTTTAAAGCAGAACTGAAACTACCGGCGTGTGGGAACATGCGTCTCAAACTTTCACAAATAAACTTCTCGCTAAATTGCATTATAAGTCACTTTAAAATATCACGTGTATTACAGATGATTAAAAAAATACAAATGTTATGGGAAAATGCAGTAAATCAGGCGGTAAATGCTCATATTAATGATCTGAACATTTAATTTCAGCCCCTGTAAGTGTCATGTGATTGACTTCTCTGTGTGTGTGTCACAGGGCTGATGGACAGAAGTGCAGGCCAGTCATGATCCACCGGGCAGTGCTGGGGTCCCTGGAGAGGATGATCGCTATCCTGGCTGAAAACTTTGGTGGAAAATGGTGTGTGTGTGTGTGTGTGTTGAGAGTGTGTGTGTACTTGTTTACACTACATTTTAAGGACCAAATGTCCCCACGAGGATAATACAACCTGTAGGGACTTTAAATATTAAAAATAGTACACAATATTTATCTGGATGTGTAAGAATGCAAACAGGTTTTCTGTAAGGGTTAGGGGATATTAAATATAGTTTGGTCAGTACAGAAGTAATAGAATGGAAAGTTCCCACAATTCACAGAAACAAGTGTGTGTGTGTGTGCGAGAGTAATCTTCTGTCTTTTTCAGGCCTTTCTGGCTGTCTCCGGTGCAGGTGATGGTGCTTCCTGTAGGGGGCAGCTGTGAGGCGTACGGACAGGAGGTCAGAGGAACGGCTCTCTGCACACACTTTATTAATATCAGTATAAAGCGTTTCTGAGTGTGTGGTGTGTTCTGTGGTCTCAGGTGGTCTGCAGACTGAGGGAAGCTGGGTTCATGGCTGATATCGATGATTGTGGAACCACCTTAAATAAGAAAATCCGCTCTGCTCAACTCGCCCAGTACAATTACATCTTCGGTACGGATTCGTTCTGGCGTGTTTTCATACAGAGATGCTGTCTTGTGTCCCAGTTTATTGGTTAATGGTTTAATTGTTCCCTGCTGCCGCTCTTCTGGGGCCTGTGTTTGTCATGCAGTGGTGGGAGAGAAGGAGTGTGTGAGCGGCACTGTGAGCGTCAGGACGAGAGCAGGGAAGCAGCTCGGACAGAAACCCCTTCAGGAAGTGATGCGCTCACTGAACAAACTCAGAACGACACGCAGCAATCTGGAGGAGTTTTAAACGCTCACACCACCACAGCTTCAGCAGAAACACACATCCACTTCCTCTCAACCTGTGCTCTTATTTGATGTATAATAAAATAAGTAACTTTTAATGTTCTGTCTCTGTTTACCTGTCATGTTTTTTAACTGTGGTCCATACAAAAAATTATATTAGGATTAATTCATTTATGTATCTTTGTATCAGTATTCATTATTTGGAAAACTGGCTTTTAGTATTACAACATAAATAAATAGTTTTAATTCAATTTTAAATACCACACTATATTTCTCACAGGGTACAAATGTGTCCCAAAATATATAACTGCATTTATATTTTAAGAAGCAAAGTAGTTGGTGAGAGGATCAAATACATTTAGGGGTCCTTTACATAAAAAATAAAAAAAAAAGTAATTTCATTCATTTTCAGGTCTTAAAAGTAAGCATTATATTATGTTGACTGTTTAATAACATTTAATATTATAATATATAGCATATTTTTCTTTGGATCAATATTTATTGAGGAAGTCACCTTTTTAAATGAGTATTTTTACGTGTTTCCTTTTGGCTTTAGTGTAATATAAATATCAGTTAATTATATATTACTTTTTTTTTATTTGATATTGTATTGTATATGTATTTGATTTGTTTTGATCAGCTTTTCTCACAGAGTACAAATTATATAAAATAAATTATGTCAAATTATATAGCTGAAAGAGGATCATATTTCACATCAAAAGTTAAGATAATGTAAAATCACGAAAAAAAACTTGTTATTTTCGCAAATAAATGGTTAACAATAACTATAGTTAGCTAACAATGCTTCTGGGAAACACACAAGACACGGCCCCACCTTCAAGCATTAATAGTGTGAATTATTAATAATTCCTTTAATTTGACCTTGTCTCCATTGCAAGGCCTTCAAATAGTTATCCATTTGTGTTCATGCAGAAATAGCAGCATTAGTGTATGAAAATAACTGATGTGCTTCAATAGAGAGCAGAGCCGAGTGTGTGACTAAAATAGGAGTAATTCATAGAAGGGTGTGTGTGTGTTGATGATGAAACAGGATAAAGCAGCACAGGTCAGGGACACCAGAGCCCCGCTGCTGTTTTTGCCTTATTAGAAGAAAGGCGTCAGAATGGAGAGGACGTGACTCACATGACCGGAGCAGGTCACACCCCAACAAATGTATACCGGATCCATAAAGGGCACCAAAAAATACTTTATATGCGTCTTATTCAATTCAATTCAATTCAAATTTATTTGTATAGCGCTTTTCATGATACATATCATTGCAAAGCAGCTTTACA
>JAUMHI010000058.1:3851241-3884043 GCA_032359435.1 Enteromius unitaeniatus | reverse complement strand
TCTAATAGGCAGCCAGTGCAGAGACTTTAGAATTGGGGTAATATGATCATATTTTCTTGTCCTGGTAAGGACTCTAGTCTTATCTGATGCACGTATGAAAAAGGGTGACGTGCTGGAGTGTGTGACGGGGTTATGGGACTTTAGGACTCTCTGCAGACCAGAGCCAGAAAGAGAAAAACACACTGAGATCTGAGCAAGTTCACGGCCTGGTTCTGCTCGGGACCTGAGAGAAGACGTATGCTACCAAAAAATACACACTTGAGTTTGGCATTTAATGCTAAGGGTTTTAGTCACAGTAAGTACGTGCAACAGAAGTGCTTTACATACTCTTTTAATGCAAAAATCTTGTTTCAGATAAAAAAATAATCCGATTATTTTTAAGTAACTAGTAAAGAATTTTTAATTTTTGAAGGAAATATGAGTAACTTTTTCTAATAAGTAAGGCCAGTTACTTTGTTTCTCATGGATTGACTGATAGCTCTGGGTTTGAGGGAAATCAGGAGTTAGTACAGAGCTCACTGTAATTCTAGACCAAATATAAACATGTATTTACTCATCTCACCTGCACAAAAACTCATTACGTGTTCCTCTAAATAAATAAAAACATATCACTTATATATTTAATCACATTTTATTGATAAATGTCTTTCCTTCTGACCTTTGTGGATCCAGGTCAACCATACTAAGCCAAAGTAACACATTTGTTTATTTTAGTTATTGAGTAGTTTTGAACTTTCTTCTCCTGCGTCATATTCTTCATGTGACCTTCTACTCTACAGACATGAATTTACGTTTCCTTCAGCCTGAGGTGGATTTATTTCACTTTTGGTGTGAAAGGGCTTTTTGTATTAAAAACAAGCAAGCAAACCTGCCCAGTTTTAAAAAGTAACTCGGATTAATGCAACATTGCTTTCCATAACTCAATGTTGTAATGCATTACTTTTAAAGGTAACTTTCCCCAACACTGTTGTAGAATAAACGACTTTATAATGTAATAGTGTGTGGTTAAGCCCCGCCTCCACAGAAGATGATCAACGCCTGCTTCTACACAGCTGCCTGTTTAACTGATGACGATCAAAGCTAGTCGCATCACACCCGAGAAGATTCCAGGCTGTAATTGGTGCCAAAGGCAAAGTATTGAGCAAAGTCTGTGAATACTGATGTGCAGAACATGTGATTTTGTTTGTGTTATTATTTTTCCTCATTGTCATTAGGGAGGGTTTGCAGAATTTTCAGGAAAATAATGAATTTGGTCCATTTTGGCCCAAAGACTGTGACAACACACTGTGGAAAAAGTGAAGCGCTTGATAAGATTATAAGGGAACCTCAGAGAGCAGTACACCGTAAAAGACACAGGAAGTTCATGACCCCTTTAAAATAATTTACTTACTAGCCAAAAACAGAAAGTTAGCTCATGCTGGGGATGCCAATCTTCCTCAGTTGTCCCACAGACAAACACTCCCCTGCACAAGCTCATTCTTCATTCATTGCTGCAGAAGTTCACTGGGGTATTTTGGGCCTGCAGTGGTTTAGGAGTGTTTACAGCTCTGTGTGCGTGAGGCGGTGCGTTTCATAGTATATAAGTACGGCACGGGTTTGTTAATGGTGTCAGGGCTGCATATAGATGTGTAAAACCCTTCTGAATAAGAGTGGTGACATTGACATGAAGGAAGGGAAATGGCAGGCCTTCCTGAAGTGATCCGAGAAGGTCTGACTATCAGTGAGAGCATGTCAAGCAGGAATGAAAAAGGCACGCTTAAAATAACCTCCCGCTGTGCTCCCTCTCCCTGATAAAAATACACCAGTTCGGTTCACGGCCACTCAAACAAAAACAGGAGGTAATTTCTTAATTTGTCATTCGTGACTCAGCGTGACTTACAGTACACCGCTTCAGTATTCCCACAGCCTTACGATAAGAGCGTGGTTTTAAGAGCACAGTGATCATAATTCATGAATCACCTTGGTTTGGTTAGCAGCCCTGAGCTTTAACCTCTGGACTACACCACCCTATGCTCAACATGTTCCTGTATCAACATCCTTGTTGGTACTTGAACAACATTCCTATCAACTAGTAAAGTTTTAGGGATTAGGGCAGGGGTGTCAAACTCCGTTCCTGGAGGGCCACGGCCCTGCAGTTTAGCACCAACCCTGCTGTAACACATAAACCATGTAGTTTTGAAAAATGCCTGAAGGACATGATTAGCTGGATCAGGTGTGCTTAATTAGGGTTGGAGCTGAAATCTTGGGCTGGGTGTCCAAACCTGCTCTTTAAGGGTCAATGTCCGGAAGAGTTTAGCTCCAAATTACCTCAACACACCTGCCAGTCTTCAGTAATAATAATTATAATAAGTTTTATTTATATAGTGTCTTTCCAGGGCTCCTGAAGAATTGTGCTTGGAGCTAAATTCTGCATGACATTGGCCTTGCTTTGCGTCTAAAGGCTGCCGTTCTCCTCTAACGTAGGCATAGACGACCCCTTGTTTTTATTTGCATGTCATGCAGTTTGTACACAAGAAAACGCAAGAGCTAACTGAAAGTGATTGTTGTGGATACACAGGTGTTTAGCATTTCTTCTGAGGATACATTCAGATCTTCTGCACTTAGCAACCAGCTGTCACACCATATTGGTGCCCTTCTGTAAATTAAATAAAAAACCCTTAGTCTAGCAACAAAACGTAGAAGTGAGATGTATTTGGTGGAAATCATGTATAATCATATACAGTTATGGTCAATACCCCTTTCAGAATCTGTACAATGTTAATTATTTGACCAAAATAAGAGGATCTTACAAAATGAACTTTAGATGAACTCTGTTCAAAAGTTTACATCCCCTGAAAACCCCTGAATGATCCACAGCTGTGTTTTTCATATAGCGATAGTTGTAGGAAAGTGTTCAAATACATAAGCAAGCTGGGAAAAAAAACAGGATCATGCAGGTAACAACACAGTGTTAAGAATACTGTTAACTTTTGATCCTATTTTATGTGAACTTAATTCTTGTTTTATTCAGATCAGTACTAAATAAACAATACCTTGATCAATGCAGAGCGGACAGTGTACCCCGTGACTCCAGCCAGACAGTAGACTGCCAGCACTTGCCAGTGTTGTTTACAGCATGCTTCAGATGGTCAGTAATTGGTGACTTGGCATTTGTCAGATGTCCAGTTCCCATCGAAAGTAGGGCATTCTTTGATGGGATAGGCCAAGAATGTCAAATTCTCCTTCTGCAGGGCAATTATCTTGTAGAGTTTATCTCTAGTCTAAGTCAAACACACATGAACCATGCAGCTAATCGAAGTCTTAAGGATCACTGGAAACTTCCAGGCAAGTTAGAGCCGAACCCATTGGACACCCATGACATAGACTGTGGAGTTTATGCAATGCAATAGCACTTTGAAGCCTTTTCAGACTGGCTTAACTATAGTATTTTTAGAGAGGGGTGAAAAGGTGGTATGTTTCACTGGAATACGCTTTGACACGTTTGGCTCACATCCCTGAACTGCCCACCTCAGTAGACTGTTTTCTCAGTCTTGGGCTTAAATACATTCATTCATGTTGATGTAGAGGTGAGAGAAACAGTGATAGAGACCAGCCAGTCTACTCAACATCCTCACTTATACCCAGAATGCCCCAGTGATCCATCTAAAGCCCATTCAGAGCGTCTTATGCTCCTCAGAGCCAAGCGCAGCCCCTGTCATTTTTAGGATATGTTTGCAGAATGATTACAGCTCTCATCCGGACGCTGATGCTGACCCCGAGGTAGGCCGAAATGCATAACAGTCCCTAACAGAGCGGCTCAGTTCGGATCCTGGCGGCCGTCCACTGTAAACCATTCATGCAACTCCACGCACATAAGATGACCTTAATCCAGACCCTTTTGATTTCTACACAGTGGAAGCTGGCACCAAATAGTTTATGTTTCGTCACAGAGAGACTTCCAGACAAATATTAACTCCGCATGAACAGGTACAAACACAGACCGTCAGACAGTGGGAAAACACTGAGGTTTCATTGCTTAACAATCACAAGATGCTGAGACAGCTGAATGACTCGGTTCTCTCCCGCCAGACGGCGTTAGCATATACAGTACCAGAATAGAAAACGATCAATATTCCTTTTATAGTACACTATCTAATTTTAGAAAGCTATCCTAAACTTATATATGTATATATAGTTTACTGTTTAACATGAATTAAAGAACACTGACGCAGATTATTTCCATAAGGACTAATACGTTATTAAACCACCTTGCACCTTTAAAGTTAACCACAGATATAACTGTCCACACCTTTTCAATGCTAATTCTTCACTGTGAACCTTGACAGTAGTTTTTTAATGCCAAAAGATGGTTTGCATTGGCACAAGCTGTTAGTAAATCTGGCCCTCAGACAATGAAAAAATGAAAAGCATGTGCTCTGTTGATAGAAACTTTGCTCATGAACAGAGGATTGTTGTATCTTTACAACAGATGCGAGGTAATGAGCGATAACAAGTTTATAACAAAAATGCTCAATGTTTAATTTCTGTTCTGTTCATGATAAAGAAGAAATGTATATGTCAGAAAGAATAAAACAAAACCGAGTTCTGAGTTCTGTTCCAGTCCTTTCTGATGATCTGGATGAGTCTCTTTTGCCTACTGCTTCAGGCTCATCTTTAAAGACCCGCTTTAATCATTTCTAGGTTATTAGAAAAGCAGGAGGCGGCATGAGTGTTTGCCTTAAAAGTTGCTTCTTGCTGTTTAAATATTTTCACAGAAGTCCTGCTGTTGCTTTGACGAGCAACTTCCCTCTGGCTCTGTGTTTATGATGGAGACATGCTCTGATTCCACAGAGAAAAACACGTGTCACTTCATCCCAGTGTGCTCGAGGAAGATCTGTGCAGTCATGGAACCATCTCCCAATTATAATCAGCAGAGCGGAGCGCTTGACGACCATGAGTTCTCTAACACAGCACCCTGTTCAGTTTCTTACCCGTGAGAAAGCTCCTCACAGAAGCGATGCTTAGACACCGCAAAAAAACGCTCTTGACCAGTCGTATTATGGTCTGTAAGATCACAATTAGATACAGTTACGCTGAGGGCTTCAGTGCATCAATTGTGATCACAGTTTCTGAGTCATACAAAGACGCCTCCCTCCCTCCCCCTTCATGTGAGCAGCATCGTGCTACTCTCACGCTACTCATACTTGCTGAAGCGTGTGTGCAGGGCATATGTAATTACCAGAGTGAAAATGACATACACTTCTTATAACAGTCCTTATAACAGAAGTAACGTTACTTGCCTGTTAAATGAATTATATTTAATTGCATATTATTTGTAATTAAGCTGATTGTATTATAGTTGAATTGTATATTAATTGAAGTTAGCTGAATGTTAGAGTGCTTTCTGAGCCACTTAAGTAAGTACTGTACGTGTATGTTTGTAAGTTCATAATTACTTTTATTCATAATTTTTTCATAATTACGTCTATTTATAATGATGAATCTAGAATTTAGTACATTTAAAATATATTAACTTGTAATAAGTAAAATGTAATACTGAAAAAATACTGAAAAACTGTTATAATCAAGTATGTTAGTCAACATTTAGGTGTACTTCATTAGAACATGACAAAAGATTAGATTTAAAACAGAAAACATCTCAAATGCACCTTTAAATAAAACTTTTAATTTTACATTATTACACTCTAAAAAACGCATCATGAGGTCATGAGATAACAGCGTGGCCTGTTTGAAACATTATTTGACTCCGGGTGATGTTACAGTAAACACGTTTTGATTGTTTCTTTGTTCAGTATGTTAGTATTCCATTCGAAACATAGCCTGACTGTTTTTGTTTGTTTGCTATTTACTTTTTGGTGCTTTTATTCCTAGTCTAGTTGAGAGAAGACATCAAGAAATGAGGGGAAATATCTAAAGCATGATCTGAGCTTGCGTCCTCTACATGTGCTCCAAGAGTCAATGTGTTGAATCATTTTAGACCACCGTTCCAACAAAACAACACTGCCAGGAATCCAGCAATGATGAAGCTTCAGTGTGACGGTCCCTGTAAGCATCTACCGAATGACAAATCAGCTAAATATCAATGGCATTAATGGCATCAATGGTCGTGAGTGATGGAACGCTCTCTGAGCTATGATTATGAGCTGGTCTTTATTGCTGTTTCAATTGCTGTTCATTTCCGTTTTCAAACTTTCCCAGCAATATTCTGCTGTATGGATGTGTGCTAAGCATTTCCTGTTCAGGATGAGTGACTCTGTTGAACACATTACACCAGTATGAGGCATTTGAGCTGCTGGTGTAAAGCCATCTGTCATTAACTAACCTAACCCGCCGCCGTAGGTGTCATGTTTGCGCTTCAGTCAAATAGATGCGGAGACGCTGTTGTCAAGACCAAGAGATGAGGAATGGTGTGGAACAATGATCTGGAAGTCCATACCACTTTTAAGGTGCCTACACATTACAATCATTCATTGTGAATCCATTGTTTACTGTGAGGCATGTGCATTGCTAGAATGTGATGAGAAAACACAAACGTTTCCAAATAAATGCAAAAGTTCCGAAGATTTCAATAACTAACTTAGGCACGCCCTGATAACTTCAGCATACATTCATATGAATTTAATGTTAGACACTTAACTGCGTATTGTTTCCAATTGAATGAAAATGCATTAGAACTATAATTAGAACTATATTAAATGCATTTAGCATACATTTTTTGCCTTTGAAATATGGTTAAAGAGTTAAACAGCTAAATATCGACAAGCATTTATTGTAACTTAGAATATACTTTAATATAATTTCTGTTAAAACAGCTATGTGCTGTATTTAAATATATGTGTAATTACACATCTGTAATGATAAAGCTATAATTTAGCACATTTTAAATATCTTTCCCAAGTACACTTCCATAATCTACTTAAAGTGCTCTGTTTTACGAGCAGTAATGTTGTATCTAATATATTAAAAATTATTCTTAAGCATTTCTTAAGATAAACTTACGATCTAATGTAAAATATGTTTTGTTCAAATAAAATTCAATGATTTAATATTTAATATAGCACTTAATTTGACAACCTTACAAAGTGCTGTTTTTAAAAGTCTACTTAAGTGTGTTTAGAAACAAAGTCATGAAAGTCTCTCTTTTTTAGTTTAGAGACTAATTATTACCATTACTAACTTTTAAATTAATTATTTTTTTAAATAATTATTAAATCAAAAAATGCACTGCTGGATCCAGCTGACCTGTTGATTTCACACGTGCACCTTTTATCCGAATAAATCTTGCTCATTCTTTACTTGTTCAGAGCTTTCGCTCATGTTCAGACGGCTTCAAGGAAAACACTGCCATCAGGCAGACTCTGGTTCAGGCCAGAAGCTCTCAGACACAGAATGACACTCAGATGGAAAGTCCATTATGTCTCTCTGGTGGAGCGCAGCATCAGGTTTTTGCTGTAGATTTGATCTGCTCTTTGGGTCACTGTGTCGTCAGACGGGTCAACAGACATGTGTCCATGTGCATAAGGTGACCCTCTTTCTGTGTTGATAATTGAAATAACATCACTGGACATCTTTGTCAGCTGCTTAACATGCGCTGGTCCTGGCCTCAGCGACCCTGAAGGCCCCTGGCCCCGGTGGGTGTCCCCTATACAGGCCCCTTGTGCGTCTTGTCTCCTCGCTTCAAGGATGGAAATTAAAGTCAATATATTTTAAATGTATTAAATTGCAACTTCATACATGACATGCACATTTCAACAGAAATTACAATAAAGTATATTTCAATTCATCATAAATACCTGTCAGGAAAAACACGTTATTTCAATAGACATTAAAAATTATGAAATTACACATAAAGATGTGCTTGTGTCTAACTTTAATGGTACAAAAAGCACTCTAAGCATTGTCTTATTGCATTTAATATACATTTCAAGTACACTGTAGTATGTTTTTATTTCATTTATGGAATTACATTTCCAGAAATATCACATTCAGTTTGCAATACTGTATCACATGTTCGGTTTAATAAAAACTATTTTTAAAAGTATAAGTCTAATAATAGTATAATAGTCTTATTTACTGCTTGCTGCTTCAGTGTGTATGTGCTGTAAAGTTCATTTAATGAACATATAACAGGGCATTAGTAAATAGAGGAGTTCAGAACTAAGATGCAACACTCCAATTCTGATTTCATGGTTAGCAAGCAAATATTTCAGATGTTTTGTTGCTGTAACATGAGGAGGGGTTAATGTCACAGATGAACTCTGTCAGTCGAAGGCTGTTTTAGGGTTACGTAAGGGTCTTGCTGAACTATGGTGAGACTAAATGAATTTAGGATTAGGTTTCAGATACTGACACATGAGTACATGCAAAAACACTGATAATGCAGGCTGGAACATCACACGGTCCACAGCACAGTCAATACGTCACTGTCAATAAATACTTTTACTGTGCAACACTGTTCACAACCTTGGGGTCAGTAAGGTTTTTTTTTCCAGCAAGAACAATTTATATCAATTAAAAGTGTCATTAAAGATAACTATAATTTACAAATGATTCTGATTTATAATAAAGACTCTTTTGAACTTCCTATTAATCAAAGAATCCATAAAAATAAAATGTATCACACTTTCAGAGAAATATTGGGCTGGACAGCTGTTTTCAACATTGATGTTTCTTAAGCAGCAAATCAGCATATTAGAATAATTTCTGAAGATCATGTGTTGGGGAAAGATACTTTTAAAAGAGTTATTGCATTACTCCCTAAAAAAGTAACTAATCACTTTACTTTTTCTGAAAAGTAATGCATCCCATTACTTTTGCGTTACTTTTTTAATATGAGCAGGACTTGATTGTTTGTTTTTAATAAAATAAGTTCTATTTATAGCTAATGTTAAAGCCCTTTCACACCAAAAAGTGTAATGAATAAACCTCAGGCTGAAGAAAAAGCAAATTAACGTCTGTACAGTAGAATACCGTAAAAGAAGGTTCAATACTCTTCAGCAATTAAAACACAATGAAGAATGAGACAATTGTTAGTTTATTTAAAGTAATGTTTGCTTATTAGTATGCTTGAACTGGATCATCAAAGGTCAGCAGCAAAGAACTTGGTTAATGCATTGGGATTTGTAACATATTTAATTAAAGCAGGCTTGCATCACTTTTGCATTTTACTGTTTTGATTCATTTTGATGAATATTTTTGTGAGTTAAATAAATTAATGTACATTCAAATTTAGTCTGTATTCACACAACACACACAACATCTCTGCACTTCTGATTTCTCCTAACATGGGGACAGGAGACTTTTCAGTCAATAAATAGGAAAACTGGCATTACTTTTTTATTTTTTTAAACAGTAACTTGGATATTTTCTTATAATTCATTACACTGCTGAAGACTGGAGAAATTATGCTGAAAATTCAGCTTTGATCACATAGAAAACAGTTATTTTTAATTGTAATAATATTACTGTTTTATTGTTTTTATTTTACTGTACTTATTTTATAGACTTTTAAGGTCTGAGGCATAATATTTGTACATGCATTTTGTTCAGCTTTCAACTTCTGTGTTTCTCATTAATCATTTTGTTACTAGCTACCTTCCTCTGTGCTTTACTCAGATTTGTCATTATACCCAGAGGTTATAATTTTATCGGAGCTAGGTCAGAAAACATCACAGAAACAGGCATGAACTTTATAAGCACTGAAGCGCAGCCACCACCCAACATTTCTCTCCGTGTGATTACGATATGCTATGTTGTTCTTTAGATGCAAGTTATCTTTGTTCTGCTATGCTGACATGATTAGGCTTTGAACGTGTTTTCTTCTCACCCCTCACAGTTTTTTACAGATGAAATTATGCATTGGCCCTCGATTCATTCTTTCATAAATACATGTATACAGTTTTTCTCTGATCTCCTTTGCTCATGATTCATCAGTTATCAGTTGTGTATCTTGACATGCTTGACAGGCCTTGTTCTCGGTGGTTTATAATCTATGCACCCCTCCCTTCACAGTAAACAAATGCTGTCAGTTTCACATTACCATGTTTTTCAGTGAAATTTCAAGACTGTTATTTTCATTTAATGACTTTGCAACTGCGACCCAGTCAGACAGGAAAACTCCCTCAAACTCATTTATTCTCATTGAAGTTCTGTCGATGTATATCTGTTCATTTTAAGATCTGATTAAAAATATCCTCACTCATTAGGAGTCATTATGCTGCTCTCACTTTAAAGTGTTGTTTATAGCATTCCTTTACATTATGGATATTTTTGAGTCCAAATATATTAAGTGTAGTCTTAGATTTTCCATTTCCATTAATGGGACACAAATGTATGAAACTGCAGTGAAAATCTGGATTCAAAGATTTTGCTAATATTAAAATATGTGTTGTGGATTGTCTCTTTCACTGTTGGTGGCAAAGAAAAGAAACTTGAAATTAATCAAATAACTGTGAGGTTTAGAAGGAAAACCCACTTACACAAATGAGTGTTTATGTTGGTTTCAAATGTATTGTTCAAATTAATATATTGCCTGAATCATTGATTGAAGGGGAGCATGGTTCGTCACCAGGGTGAACTCACAGCCCAGGAGATAATAACGGAGCTCCAGGACTGTCCACTTGACGGCCAGAGCTTCCCTCTCAACTCCTGTACCTGGGACAGGACAGCTCTCAGTCCCATGTTGGAAGCATTTGTTTGCAGCAGGAAGGGGAAGCTAAAATCTGAGGCTTGTAGGACGGGATCTTCAGCCTCAGGGACATTTTCCCCAGCTGACCGTTACTGGTCAGGACTCTCAGAGAGGCAACTAAAGAGGAAAAGTTAGGGATGAAGGAGTGATAGCATCCCACCAACCCTAAAAATGCTCTTACCTGTGTCTTTGTGTTGGGGCGGAGCGTATCACTTCCAACTTCTTCTCCTGGGGTTGCATGAGGCCACGACCCACCTGGAAGCCAAGGTACTTCACCTCAGAGAGAACCAGTTGACATTTGCGAGAGTTGGCGGTGGCAACATAGGACTGGTGGTGCTGCAGCAGAATGTCCATTATCTGCTGGAACAAGCTGTGCAAGATGAATGGAAAGGTTCTGGCACTAGGGGTCACAAACGCAGTTTTAAGTTCGGAATTTTCCAAGAGAAGTACCTGCCAGTAGCCTTAGGTGAGTTCCAGAGTGGATATGAACCGGGCCCATGGGGTGAAGCCAGTTGAGGCACCTCCTGGATTCCGAACAGAATGTACGTCAGCACAAGGTTCCAATCCTGTTTGTCCTTGGCTACTACCTGCATTTGTTTCAAGGTTTGATTGAATCGTTCGACCAGGCCGTTGGTCTGGGGATGGTAGACGGTGGTCCTCAATAGCTTCACCCGGAGAAGCCGACAGAGGTCAGCCATGAAGGTAGTTCCCTGATCGATCAGGATCTCCGCTGGGATGGTGACTCAGCTGCAGAGCAGGAAGAGCTCTTGGGCAATGGTATTGGCAGTGGCCTTCCTGAGCAGCATCACTGTCTCTGTCTTAGCGCACAGAACCACCAGTAATAGTTTTTCCTCCCCCCTTCACTGAGCGATACAATAAATGTTCTGGACAATGAAGTGTGGGAGAGGATGGAGTCCAGGCTGGGTTTCCTTGCCTTTTTTGACAATGCGTACTTGTGTCCAACAATGCATCGGTCTGTCATCCTCACTCTGCTCTTTGGTGAATGGGCCCCCTCCCATTACCTGCTAGAAAACATCAAAGAAGAGGTTAGGATTTTTGGAGGGAAAATCACCATCTCTCCCACTGTCCAAGGCCAGCAAGTCGGGGGGTCGGTGTGGTCTTCTCACCAGCCTCTGTCTTCGGAGGCTCCTTTTTGGGTTGACAGGCTGCGTAGCGACGACCAGCAGGTGGTCAAATTCGGACCAACCTCTCCTGAGAAGAACGGGGCTTCTGGTAGGGACCTCCATTGTTGGACCAGGGACCAGGGGCCTGCTTATTGGCAGTGAGATGCCATCTGGCGCTCCTGGACTACCCTCCGAAAGAAATTCCCAGGGCTCACTCCCCAGCATCCCGGTGTTGTTCTCTGTCGCCTCCATGAGTTCTCTTGTCGTAGTTGGGTTCTGCATGCCTGACGGTGGCACGCGGGAGGGCATGGAGGAGCTGGTTGATCACTACAGCGGGGCTGATCAGTCACACACTTATTTTTTCTTTATTTTTTCCATATTTGTTTTATAATATTACTACATGACATTATATGTCATACACTATTAAATTCATTTAAATATGAACATTTTTCTAGGTTTTTATATTTATTTTACTGTTTATATTCTGCTGTAGGTTCCAATATGAGCTGTGACAACATGACCCATTACAGTTCAAAACGTCAAGTATGTTGTCTTCAGCGATCACCCTCAAATGGTGAAAAGAGTGAAAACTAACCCTTTTCTTTTCTGTGTGGTGATATTAAATATTATGAACTTTACATAGTGCTGTTATCAGTGTGATTCTGAACTCACTGCTAAAGCAAATATCTATAGTCTCTGCTGAAGGTGATGACACATGATGTACAGGTGTGTGTCAGAGCCAACACAAGACCTGGAGAGAAACCAGCGGGAGTTGGGGTATGGAGTGCTGCGAAAAGGAGAGAAAGAGAAGAAAAACAGATGGAGAGAATGAGAGAGAATATAAAAACTAGACGGACAAAGTACACAAGACAAGTACTTGAGTGAAAGTATAGATACTGCTGGTCAAATATTACTAAATTATAAGTAAAGGTTGTCAATAAAAATTTTTACTTAAGTGAAAGTATAGAAGTATTTGCTTTTAAAAGTACTTAAGTATTATGAGTAAATTTCTGGTCAATGCATAGTTTCATTATTGTTGCATTGTTTTTTTTATATACTTGCAATACCTAATACCTGAAAGAATGTATTTCTGATGTGCAGCGAAAGATTATTAATCTTTATAAATAAGTGGTTTTAACACTCCTAACCACCATCACAAAACAGCATGGTAGTGTTCTTATGCTGTAGCAGTGCGTACACACATCAATGTGTATTTAATCATCCACATCAAGTGTACAGTGAAATTTCTTTAATAAATAGAGAAAAAATAGTCCAAACAAATAATCCAACCTGCTGACTCAACTACCCAACCATAGCTAGGCCTACATAAATGTACATGCAGCAGCAACACTGCTTTACGTGTCTGCAAAACATTTAGTTTTAAAAACAACTGATAATGTCTCTTACAGGCGATAGGCTTTCTATCACCTGTAAATCACCAAATCACATTTACAGAAGAACAAAAATCACCCACGGTCTTTAAAGCTGCTACAAACAACTACTACTTTGCGGACCCTGGTAGAAATGTAGCGGAGTGAAAAGTACAATATTTGTCTTTCAAATGTAGTGAAGTTAAACTCAGAAGTTTCCAGAAAAAAATAAAACTCAAGTAAAGTACAGATACTTAAAAAGTGTACCTAAGTACAATACTCAAGTAAATGTACTTCACTACTGCCCACCTCTGAAAATATATACTGATATAAAAGTCTATTACAATCTATAAAACAATGCAACATTGTTAGAGAGAGAAAAGAGAGAAACCGTGACTTTAGTTTACAATTATTATATTACCAATAAACACTAAAAAATTGCATTATACTGTATTTTGATAGTCCCCTTTAGACAATCTACTAAGTGACTTTGTAGCTACAGTACATGTCAACTAATTCGGTCGTAGACTGTTAGGGTAGGTTTAGGGTTAGTAGAATAAGTTTCTGATGTTTCAGTATGTAGTGTGTTGTGGACTAATACTCTAATGACTGCTAGTTAACATGGAGTTACAGAGTTGCTTACTGTTATGTCTAAAGAGGACTATCAAGAAAAAGTGTTACAAATGTAATTTATAAAATTCAATTTTCTAATTCACATAATGGACTATTTGAACCCAAGCAAGTTAAGAAGTATCAAGATCTCCAACCAACCAGAATTATTGTTCATAGAACACATATGATTGATTTGTTCTGTTTTAATTAATTAATTATGCATGTATTTATTTGTTTATATTATTAGTATTATATTTGAATACATATCTGTTTGAGATTCAATGTACAATATGTTTTGCCAATACATTGTAACATCTATCATGCCAGTCCAGGCCATACTGAATTAGGGGGAGAGAGAGCTGTGTGGCTGTCCAGCGTCACACCACATTTACACAAGGACAAAAAAAGCTGGGTGAACGAAAAGGGAAAAAAACCCTACCCCTCCCTCTCTTACTCCAGAGGAGTGTGTGTGTGTGTGTGTGTGTGTGTGTGTGTGTGTGTGTGTGAGAGAGAGAGAGAGAGAGAGAGTAGAGAACGAGTCTGAAGAAACGAGGAAAAGTTCGCCAAGCAGCTGCTTGAGCTCCTCGGATCTGGTGTTTGTTTCTGTTTCCTTCACGAGCCTGACGCAGAAGAACGGATCCGCGAGCGGAGAATGACGAGCGCATCTGTGAGCAGGTAACTTTTGCGCATCATTGTATCGGATGGAGAGACGTGAAGTGTGCATCGAGTCTCCTGTCGCCGGCCACGGGTTCGAGTCTGGCTCGATTACCACCACGAGAACTGCAGCAGACTGCTCAGATCAGAGGAGATCAGACGCCTGCGATGCACACACTCAGAAATACTAATAAAGGCTGCGTGCGCAGGTTTCATATAGGCTTTACTTCAAAAATCCGAAAGGAATACTAATGCTGTAAACTTCCTAAAATAGATCCTAATGAGCTGAAAGAAGTAACAGGTTGGAGCACACTTCTTCATGTGAGGTTATGTTTATGAAAGTTGATATTTCACAAACGTATCCAGTAAGTCTTGATAAGAGGATTTCAGTATAATCTTCAAAATGATTTTGAAGCTTGATTTATACTTTGCCCATGTCATTTCTCGACGTGGTTTTTAAGTAAGTAATTAAAAGTGGAAGGAAGGAGTGGGTGCGCTTCGCAGCGGGTCGTGACTGGGTTGTTTTGCATCAAATTTAAGGCCGCTTTTAAATGTTTTCGATTTGGTTTTAATGAAGTGCTTCGAGTTGCGCTCCGATCATTCCTTTCGGATTATTTGGCGGGTTTGGGGCTCTTGATTGCGGGCGCAGGTTCAGTGTGGCGGGGTTCTCCAGTAGCTGCTGAAAAACGTGGCCAGAGGCGGGGGGTCCCGAGCGCGCTGGGGCTCTGGGTCTGGCCTGATGCTGTCCTTATGGTTTCCGTGGCGCGCCGCTTTAACCCACGGCTGTGATTACGGGTCTGCGGCTGCACTCAAGATGTCATGCATCATTTTACACTGTTCTCAAATACTAATAGTGAACCACAGATGATGTGCAATCGCATCACACGGATAAACATTATTGGTATCATTATTATCTCTTGAGACAGATTGATGGAGTGTTTGTGCTGTGCTGTAGGAGTTTTGAAATTAATAATTAAAATGATAACTATGACCTAATGAATACACATACAGATGTTGCACTTTCAGAAACTTGATGGCTGTTATCCAGGAGAGTAGCCTAACCTTGTTTCTGTTTGGGGTCGAAAAATATGAAAAATAGAGTACACTTGATATTTCTAATGCAGGTTTATTCTTAAAACTAAGTAAACTTAATTAGGTACAGCGTTTTAGACTGTTTACATGTTACTTTGAGTTAGTTCATTAATCATTTTGAAATGATTTATCAAGACTTTTTGTGGAGCATTATTAGTTAATGAAAGTTGAAAACAGTTTATTCATAACTGAACATTCTTATTAATATTTGCATGGCCAAACAAAGGTAATTTTGTTGAAATGTTTCAATGTAAGAATCATTGGAAAATGATGTGCCTGTAAACACCATAATTAACAGATTGTCCAATGTCGTCATATTAATCTGCCAATACGTAACACTGTCTCTTTAATTCCATGATTATTGTGTTTGCTGTCACTACTGAACCTATAACCACTGATGGGTATTTAATGGGTTAACCACTGAGACACTTATTAATCTGTTGCTAAACAGCTTCACACTGTACTGTATATCCTTGGCACCACCATTCAGGGTTAGTGCTGTTTCACTTTCCTTCATAAACCAGGGTTAAAAGGCTCTGAAGAGTCCTCACCTCAAGTTAAAGGCACACTCACCATAAAAAGATAGCTATAAAGTTAACTGTAACCATAATTACTGTCCAGACTAGTGCACTGCATTGCTCTGTTTATTAAAATCGTCTCCTGCAGTTATGATGTGGACTACTCCATTCTCAGAATAAGTACGATATTTAAAATATGATTAAAGCTATCATACAGGCCTGAAGCAAAGTTACTATGTATCATGTGCAATTTGAATTTGACTATTCTGTATTAACTGCTAACCCAGACTAAAGAACAAGAAAATCAGTTTCAGGTGTGTATCATACCATGGGCCCTTAAACAGAAGTTTATCGTTGGAGACATGTTATATTCAACCCACTTGGAATTTACTTTAGAGTCCGTTTTCTTAAAATTAGGACAACGCATAACAACATGACACAACGTCAAGTATTTCTACTCGGAAAAGCCACCAACCAGAACCCTAAAATGTGGGTTAAAGGCGTTGCATTATGATTGTGGTTGATATGGGAATGTTTTGAGGATAAGTCATATCCAGAGGAACTGCCAATAGGAGCCGCACAGGGTGGGGAAGTCAGGAGGAATTCTGGGACAGCTAGTATTTGTATTAGCCTTGTTAACACATTTCCCTAATTGTCCAGAGATAAATCTAATCAGCCTCTCGTAGACCATCAACATTATAATTTACAGCGCTCATCATGTGTTAATGTAGCGGCTCATTAGTGCTGTATAATTGAATATACAGAATTTCTATCTTCTTCTTCTAAATGCTCATGTTTTCCCTCTTCCTCACAGATTGTGTGCGTTTTGGTGTTGTGTGTTTGCTGTCCAGTCCTTAACAACATCTGAGGAACCAGAGAAGCCGGTGAGTGATTATGAAGATGATGATGACGCTTACATGTGCGTACTCTACCGTTAGAGAGTGTTTGTCAGAGTGTTGCCATATGTTTGTAGAGCGGCTGAATGGGTCTTTGCTCTGAGAGATAAACTGCTGGATCTGACCATTAACTCAGGCCGCATGAGCTGATCTTTCCATTGTTTGGTCATCTGCTTGGCCTCTGATGTGGGGCTGTCCTTGGGGACCATGTGAGATGTGGCTGTGATTGGGCGTTGGTGTGAAACAATCACACTCACATGTAAGCAAGCGAGCAGTTACGCACATGTTCAGAGTAAGCACACACACACATTGGTTTTTGTGGTTTCTGGGGTCTCTCTATAGGTGTAATGGTGTTTCTACTGTACAGACTGTATGTGGTATTGTTCTACACTGACCCTACACCTAAACCTACCCCTTACAGGAAACACTACACACTTTTACATTAAAAACACTGTTTAGTATGTTTTTAAGTGTTTTGAATTACGGGAACACTGAACATGTCCTCATAATTCACCTTCCTATTGTAATAGCTATATAACCACACACACACACACACACAGGGTGAGGACCACCAGAGCAGGGGGAGCTGCAGTGGCAGACTCTTGCTGAGAGTTTAATGTGCATGTGTAGTTTGTACAGCACACTGTTATGCTCTATTTCAACAACAGTTTACAATAGAAATACTCAGAGACAAATGCCTTAGAAAACTAGAAATGAGTTTGTTGTCTTTCCTTGCATTTAAAACAGCGCTGCGTGCAAAATGTTATAACAGGCAGGAAATCACACACATGCAGATTATACTGGCTTCTGCAGCTGATGCAGCTCCAAAAACAATCTATCTATAAAAAAATGATAAAAAACCCAGTTTTTTAAATTCAGCTATTGCTTAAAATGATTGTAAAGCTGGTTTAAAATGAACCCAACTGAGGTTGTAAATTAAAAACCAGACACATCATTACTAGAGGCATCAGGAACATTTATTAATAAGCAATTGAAAAAGTTTATTTTTATTAACTTATGTTAATAAATATTAAATGTTAATACATATATTGGATTAATTTTAAGCTAGAAATATCATAGTTTTTAAGCAATTCTTAAGTTTTTAACCCAACCCCCTGGTTTGTCCACCCAGTGCTGGTTTGTATTTAACCCTCTGCATGTCTGCCTGTCTGTCTCACACACACACACACACACACACACACACACACATGTCAGTGCACACACAGGCTGGCGTTGTGTGACCGTGATGGCAGTTTAGACAGGATCAGAGGTGCATTACAGGCCTTGTTCTCTTGTCCTTTTTCTGTCTTTTTTTGGTGAACTGAATGGATTCTTTTGTTTGTTGCTTTCTTCCCTTCTACCTCTGCTTGCCCTGCAGACGCTCGAATTCTTCCCTCCTGATTGATGAAATGAGGTTATATAAGTAACTGGAATTAGATCAAATCTGCGTCCAGCACTGTAAAGAATGTCATTGCACTGGGCTGAACTCCAGAGTCCAGCCTCTTCCTGAATTAGTTTAATAATGCCTCTGTCTCACTCATGTCATTCATCACCGAGCATAAAACAGGACATGTGTTTGAACATGTATGTTGTCGGGTGTGGTTTGGAGAATTATTCTGTGTTTTTTTTTCAAAACAACTGTTCATGCTTTGCTTGTTTAATCTTATGTTTTACACCGTGTCATTTGAAATTGATCACACTTCTTTTTAAATAATTCTTATTAGGTTTCAGCTCATGCACCCGGGCTGGTTTTGTGGTTGTGCAGTTGTCTGAGGTGTTTGTTTTTACAGCTGTGCATGTGGATGGCAGGGTCTGAAACTTCTCTAAGTTATTATGATTGTTTTTAGTGCAAAAATTAAAAATCTTAAAAAAATAATAATAATTTTATGCCAAAAATGCTAAGGATATTAAGTATAGATTATGTTTCATGAAGATATTTAGTAAATATCCTATGCAAATACATCAAAACTTTTTAATTAGTAATATGCATTGCTTAGAACTTCATTTGGATTGTTTTGAAGGCAATTATCTCAATATTTAGATTTATTTTGCACCCTCAGATTCCAGATTTAAAATAGTTTTACTTCAGCCAAATATAGTCCTATCCTAACAAACAATACATCAATAGAATCTAATTTATTCAGCGTTTAGATTATGTATTTCTGAAGTTTCAGAAAGTAGAACCTTATGACATTTGGACCTCACGGTCCAGATACGGTATCAGTATTGTGTATACAGTATGCTGCTGTGGGATATTTAGTTACTAATCCTAAGCCTTCCTCTTGACAGGCGGCTGGACGAAAGTCTCGTCAGACAGAAGAGGAGGCTGTTGAAGGAGTGTGGGGTCCATGGAGCGAGTGGGTGGAGTGTTCTCAGAGCTGTGGAGTGGGCGTGTCTGAGAGGCGGAGACAGTGTATGCCACCTCCTCAAACCCCGCCTCTTGTGTGGAACCGACCGGCATACCTTCCACCGGGCGTCCCAAACAACACCCCTGTGATCTCTGCAGTCAGACCATACTATAACTCATTGTATCCCGTTAACGAACCCCCTCCGTATGGAGCAGGGGCCGCTGAGAGGCCTCCTTACTTTTCCCCGCCTCTCCCAGCCAATCCCAATCCTGGATTACCGCTCTACCGAAACGAAGCCGGCAGCGCTGGGCCAGGGCAGTTTGTCCCGTCCAATCAGGAGCCGGTCTCGGTGTACCGCTCACCTTCCTCATCCGCTTCACTTCCCTATGGAAGAGTTCCTGCACGGTCACCCAGTCACGGCAGAGCTGTAGGCACTGGAAGCAGGAGGTCGGTTACCAATAGAGATCCAGCATCTGTAAGAAGGTGAGACCTTCCTGTTTACAGCTCAGTCATACTTAGGGTTGCTTGATACATATTGCAGTATGTCCACTTCAGAGTCAGGGGCGGTGTGTGTCCATTACTACAGAAACTCCAATATAAGCTTACATTGTGAACGTGCATATTCACTTCCAGTTACAGATTTATTAAACATTTCTACCTTAAACAATATTGTGTAAAATTTCACATCTCTAGTATATAATGTTACTAATTCAGCATTAAATAATTGTTCAGAAATTTGTGAGATTTGTTATTGTTTTTAAAAGAAGTCTTACCAAGAAGACTTACCAAAGTCTTAACAATAATTATTATAAATGTTAAGAACAGCTCATGAAAAATGATGATGCATTTTCATTTTTTCATCACTTATTTTAAATCTAGCATTATAAATCTTTTCCTGTCACCTAATGCAGCCTTGCTGAAAAAAAAAGTGTATTTCGTAAAGTGTACAAACACTGAATCGTAGTATATTTAGAAATTATATAAAGCTTGAAGAAATAAGTAGACCTAATCACATCTGAAAATCTAATTTCAAGTTGAGGTACATTGAGCATGCCCATCACTGCTGAATCACTGAATGAGGTCTTTGAATCTTTTGGGAAAAAACTGTGAATTCGCTAAAAAACTTTGTGTGGAACAAAACAGGACTTAAAGTGAGAACACAAGGCATTGGTTTTACACACCAATCTGTGATCTGCTGTTTTAACAGGATTTTTACGGGACTTTGTTATTCTTTTAGCTTTTATATCTTGATGCCTAATGTGTTCATCTTTTCTAGCATGCTCATACAGTGTGTTATTTTTCATCCATGTCACACCAGGTCTAGTTCCTCTATTCGTCCCGGACAGTTTGGGTACGGCAGAGTGCCGTTCTCTCTTCCTTTACACAGACAAAACCGTCACACACGACACACACGACGGCACAACATCACCACCACCACAGACGGTCTCGACGCTTTCAATGTGAACTCCAGCGCTCATGTGAATAAAACACCAGAAGAAGAAGAACAAATTACCACAGATGCTGTTAACAGAGAACGAAAGGAGAAGGAAAAGGAGATGGAGGCAGCAGCTGAGAAAACAGGTGATGGAGAGACTCACAGACACATAGAGAGAGTGCGGGAACACGAGCGAGGCCCACATTCACGGCCCCTGACCCAGAGACACGGGGCCCGAGACAGACGCCCTGACGGTCGAGCTTCTCGCCAAGTCCCACACTCCTACACACACAACATCCAGCGATCACACACTCCCAGAGAGCCTCCTCCCCATGCCATCCAGACGCCTGCAAACCCAAACCCCGAGCCCTGGGTCCTGCAGGCCTCCAGAAACCAAGCCGAGAGGGACTGGAGGTCCCCAGCAGCCGCCCACAACTACAGATGCTCTGGGCAGGACAAAGAGTACCGCAGGTGCAGCCTACAGGTGAGTCCAATACAGAAGAATAGGATCTGCGCTTCTCATTTCTACTCAAGTCATGGAACAAATGTTCCAACCTGGTCTCATAAAAATATGTACCTCTGTGCACTTTTTGTGCAAGACGTACCTGACCTTGCATGTTTCTCCGAGTTTCAAAGAGAGATGTCCACTGAGTGCTAAAACACAGGTTCAATACATGAACCCTGGCACATTTTTATTAAATGAATATAGGTATGTATTGCGACAGTTCAGAATTTAAATATCCGTGGACTGTTGCTAAAAGTTGCTCAATCATGGTGGAAGTATGCCCTACACCAGATTCAACCCTAAACCTACCTGATAGTGTTAACTGAGTGTTACAAAACTCATATCAGCTTCCTTTTACACAGATCTGACGTGTAGTTACACAGGCATTTCTCCTCATCTCTCAAGTGCTCTGTATCCAATCAATCCAAACAATCTCTGTACTCGGTGAGCTAACAAACAAACCTAGCCTCTATGAAAACACATAGATATGAAGCTGGATATGTGTGATGATAACCTTCAAAAGCAGCAGTTTTCAAATATTCCAGAATATTAATATTGTTTTGAAGTCATAACTTGATATTCTTCATTTTAATCGTACAAAAAAGACACTTTATTAATCAAAACTGTAAATGTGTGTGAAAATGAGTAAAAGGTGTCAGAGTTTTACGAACCTTCTAGTGTTCATTTCTGTGGAAACTGCAGTGATATGTACTTGTTGGTACATATTTTGTGTGTCGCTAAAAAGTGCACCCAGGTAGGTTTATGCCAAGAGACCAGGTAGAAATCTCTTCTAAACCCTAAACGTTAGCATACTTACCAAAAGAATACTTATTGTAAACATAATATACTTTAAAAGAAAACTTTAAACTTGCTGTATGCATGTGTCTGTATATAAACATAATAAATATACACAGTACACAAGCATATATTATGAAAACAATTTTGTTTTAATTGGGATGCAGTTAGTCATAAGTTTAATAAATTAAGTTTGACAGCACTGATTTAATTGATTGATTGTAAATGTCGTTTTAAATAACACACTACAGTTGAAGTATATTAGATTTGCTTTAGATTGTTAGTCAAATAAAAATAAATGTACTTTAAAGCCCAAGAAAAGACTATCAAAACGTAATATTTTAATGTGTAAAACTTTTAATTTGATGTTATTACAAAGTGCATTATTAAATTATTTCTTTACTACAAAGTGCACATTTTTGAAGTGAAACCCTTAAAGGTGCACTTTAAGGCAGCTTTTATTTCAGTAACATTATGTATTCTGTAAGTACGGTGTTTAAAAATATACTTTGAAGATTTTTAACGACTACACATTCAGTACAATTAAGGCAAATAATGATGTAGAAGTTCTCTTATCAGAATCTTCAGAACTTATAGACTCAGTTGAAACTAAGCTACATAAACATCTCCTTCATAAATCACTGAGGTTGTGACAAATTATTTACATATCAGTCTCTTTCATTATTTTTAACTTGGCTGTCTCCAATAAACGAGAGCTGGGACACAGAGGTTAGAACAGAGGTCATTTGTCAAATGCGGTAAAAACAGCATGATTAATTTTACGGGTCAGAGAGAGGCTGGAAAGTTCTCATGAAAAAACTAAATTGTGCAAAAAAAGGAAATAAAACAATGAAACGCTACAAATGTGAAGTGTGGACTCTTTAACTGGCTTTATAAATGGGCTAATCAGAGTTTAATCTCATTCAGCCTGCTTTAGGCTTTCTAATACCAAATATTTACCATTTATATAATGACCTCAACGGCTACAACGGAGTTGCTAGTGTTTGGGAATGATCTCAGACTATCCGCTCGGCCAGCAGTGCTGTGAGTTTGGAGCGGGACTAACCGAACAGAGGTGCATGACGAAATCTCATGATTACGCTATTCTGTTTGCTTAAATGACATACTTCAGCTTTAAAGAGAGAGTTTACACAAAAATGAAAACTTGCTGTCAATTTTCCCACCTTTAGGCCATTCAAGATATAGGTGACTGTTTTATTATCTGAAACTGTGAAAATTAGTGATTGGTGATTCATCAAATACAAGTGAACACCCACCAGGTCAAATAAAGCATATCAGGCAACATAAAATTAATATGCCTGATAATATATTGAGGACCAGCTTAACCCAGCATCCCAGCTTCAAAACCTACCTAACCAGTGTATGCAGGTTTTTCAACAGGGTTATAAATCAAAAGAAACTAAATGCTATTTACAAAATGATTACCTGTAATACAGATCCTCAGGCGAATGGGGAAGTCTGATTCTTTTGGACTGTTCATTTCTATTAAGTGGTTTAAATAACCGACTCGGCAGTTCATTTTCATATTTGCACCGCTTATAAGCAATTATATTGTTATATTATACAGTAAAGATGCGAAATGTGGATGCTTTACATGATAAAAGCATATAAACATCATTGTATCAGCGGGTCTTCAGTGACTGCGGGAGAAACTGGAGCGCTGAATCAGTTCATTCATCACAGGATCAGATACGCCACTATATCGGCTTGTTTTGATTCACAGTGGCTGTCGTGCATCTGAAAGTGAGTTTTGATTGAGTAACTTACGAGTTATGATCTGTTTCAATTTGGTGAACTGTTTGTTCGTGAATCATTCCAGACTGTTTTCCTGAGGTCTGGATTACAGGTAATAATGCTGTAAATAATGTTCAGTTTCTTGATTGGTTTGCTTCGTAAGACCTCAATATATCATCAGGAGCCACGAGTGTTATATATTTCTTGCGTGCATATGCTTTTTCGGCTCTCAAATTGATGGTAGTAATTTAAGAATCACCAAGGAGCACAGTTTCAGCTAAAAATCTTTACTGTTCTACTGAAAAAAAGTCACCTACATCTTGGATGGACTGAGGGAGAGTTCATTACATTTTAATTTTCGGATGAACTTTCCTTGTAAATAAGCTGGTTGGTCCAAC
This sequence comes from Enteromius unitaeniatus, assembly GCA_032359435.1. Taxonomy (NCBI): domain Eukaryota; kingdom Metazoa; phylum Chordata; class Actinopteri; order Cypriniformes; family Cyprinidae; genus Enteromius; species Enteromius unitaeniatus. The sequence goes on along the minus strand of JAUMHI010000058.1, from coordinate 3,859,854 downwards.
AATGTTTGATTATGGCTAAATGAACCCAACGGAAAGTCCCATGTTACATCACTCAAGAAGCTCTTTAACTCAACACCAACCTCCCAGATTTAACCACAGTTGGGTGAAAGTGCTTCATCCGAGCCACTAGTAATTACTGCCTATTTTTTTAAAAGATTTCATCAAACACTTTCATCCCAAAGCACGTTCTTCATGTCGGAGGGATGGATTTCCCCCTTTTCCAGGAGCCGGTTCTCCATCCATCTCCCCGTCTCTCAGAAACTCCACAACAGTCTTTTCCTTCAACTTTCCTTCCAGATCGACGTGGTTCATTTGAGCTGAGCCTCGTTCTCACTCCCCTGTCGAACGCTGACTAGAGCCAGATTCTTTGCAAATCATAAATCACCCAGTTCCCTTTAATCCAACTTTCCAGCATCAGCCTGGGCGGTAGTTATATTATACATCTCTGAGTCGTTCCAGCGGCTCAGGGCAGCATGTGAGCTCTCAAACCCAGAGTTAGTCATTTTTGAACGGCGGTCAAGTTGATGTGGTGAAGCCGTTTCCTGCTGTCGGTGGTGTGATACACACACAGTGACTGGCTTCTAGAGGGATTACTTCAGACACATCCAAACACGCTGCAGTGTTTGTGTTACCAGGACATAGCGGTCTTGTGGGTCGTGAACAAGTGCTGAAATCTGAGCGAGGCTCTGCTAGCGGGTTTGCTCGGCCTGTGATTGTTCAGTGTTTGAAAAATTCACCCAATGTGACATCTTTGTCAATTTACCCACCCTCATGTCATTCCAAGCCGCTATTATGTTCACATGTGCATAAAATATGGATTGCTTTTGTGCTTTTTGGTTCCCATCCACATTGGAAAGGAGAATCTGTGACATATTGTTCAACATCTACTTTTGTGTTTCATGGAGGAAAGAAAAGAGAAAATTACATTTCTGTTACTTCAAATGATCCTTTATTTTATTGCATGTGCAATTGAACTTAAAATCTCAGTAGTGTAATCTGTACATGAAGGTAATATAAGTCACTTAACTTTAATTTATTTTTCTGAAAACAAGACAATATTTTTTATTAAAAATGTTTGGCTAAAAACAAGAAAAAAGGCTATAAAAGCCTATAGCCTATATCTAGGCTAGAAAATCATTTTTTGCAGTGTAAAGAGACTTTAATGACTATGATTCTTAGGTACACTTTGTAATAACGTTAATAGTAATTTATTAATAAACTATAATATATTTTCATTAAATTGCAATCATCATGCAATAAAATATTCAGTTCAAAGTTAGGTGTATTTTTTGTAAAGTATACAAGTACTAGATTGAGAAGTATGCTGAGGTACACTTCTTTTTTACTATAGGGAACTTGGATGTAAGCAGTTGTTTCCGAGATCCAAAAATCCCTGAGGCAAGGGATTCCATAAGATGCATTACAACATCTTATCTTTCAGCCTTACCTAAGCGTTTATGCTAAACATTTCACAATAGTTTCTGTCATAACACAGCTTTTTTTTTTGCTGTAGTTACAACATCTCTCGCTCCTTGTGTTCGCTGCAAGTGAGATGTGCAATGCAACACGATGGAGCTAGATTGTGATTGCTGTGTAGAAGCCCTTTGCAAGCAATATATGAATCACAAGTTATCAGTCCCATGACACGTTCAGCCATTGCTTTAGCTTTCCACTAATTCCCTAAGAGACCTACAGGTTAAATCCGTCATTTTTATGGGGAATTGGTTGCTAAGATATTTTAAGCAACATATGACTGTGCTTTTGGTTTGGTTTGAGCTGTAAAATGCCACAGATGGAGGTGGAACCCAGGAAAAGGTCTCACTGGCCCCTCTGAGGGCTGGTTGGCTATACATAGCAGTGTGTGTGTGTGTGTTTATCTTTAGTTTGGAGTGTGTGTTGAAGGGAAGGTGAGATTACTGGGCACAGAAAGACAAACTCACATGTTTTGACTGGATGTGGAGCTTCTGAACACCTGATGATCATGTGATCTCTCTATCTTTCCTACACACTTTCTGTTTTATAGATTCAGCTCGGATTCGTCTCAGTTTAACCTTATTCCACCGCTCATGTTTTAAAGCTAAATCCCTTTCTGTGTCAACAGTCCCTAAAATGGCATCTAACACACAGATGGAGAGAGTGAACTAAAACTATTTCTTTGTACATAACTGTTGATTTCTTTCAGTTCTGCTAGCAGTTGTGTTATCCTTGTGTTATCTTTGATGTTGTTGAGGATGTGTAAACTAGAGAGTGTGTGTTTTATTATGGGTTAGATATCTCAGGAATGTTTTTGGGTGTACGGCGTTCTATTTAGAGGAATGATAAACTGTAGTTTATAGTGTGTACTTAAGCGTGTATGTGAGCAGCAGGAACTGAGAGAAGAGGAGGAGAGGAAGTGAAATAGAGGAGTGGAGCGAAGGGGCTTTCTGGGGGTGTGACACAGTTACGCTGTAGCCCAGTGAAAGACGCCACTGTTTAAAACACACACCCTCCAGAAATAGAGAGGGCAGAAAAACAGATAGAGGGAATGAGAGGCCTGGAGTGAAGTAATAAAGCGGAGTTGAGGAAGGAAAGAAGAGTTTTGCTGGGAGAGGCAATAGAAAGAAAAAGAGAAGAGAGGAACGAGAATGAAAGAAGACGGCCAGTGAAAGGTCTTTCTGTGTGAAGTCATCGAGCATGGGCTCTGCACTCACTAAATAAACATTTACACTGCCGTGTCAAAGGCTAAATCTCTTCACAATGGCCTTTCAAAAACAAAAGAGAGAATTCAGCTCAAATTTAGCATATGATTCAAATGCTGACTGAGAAAATGGAGAAAATCGAACACGTGACGTGAAAATACGTGATTATTATCATGCAACAACAAACAAACGTACTTTTTTACTTGGAAAATTAAATGTCAGCGTAAATCTGTATGACTTTCTTCTGTGTTTCGCAGAATGTCACGACTCATGTTTTTCATCATTTGCTCGAAACAAGAAGAAGTACAGATTTGTGGGTAAACTGTCACATGATGAAGAACGTCTTGTGGTAACATCTTGCATCATTCGACAATTTACATAATTAAAAGAAAAAACAGAAACTAAAAGCTGTTGGTTTTCATGAATGAGGCAGGGTGTAATGCAATGCATGCTGGGGCTGGAACACTTTAAAAATGAAACAGCATCATAACATACGACTGTTTGCGTGAGGAAATAAAAACTCCCCTGTAAATGAGAATGTGCTCTCCTAGGCCGTCTGAGATGTAGATGACTCTGCATCAGTGTCTCAGCAATGGAAAGGAATGGGTGCCGTCAGAGTCTGATAAAAACATCACAATAATCCACAGCACTTCACATCACGAGAAGACTAAAGAGCAAACTAATCCAGCATCAAGGCCTTTTAAACTAAAATACAATGATCCATAATTAATAATAAGGCTTCCTCCAGTATAAAAGTGTGCTGATCTGAATCAGGAGAGAAACCTGCACAGATCAAGCCGTGTTTAAAAAGCCAAAACACCTCTTAACAAATAAATGTCTGGATTTTGATGTGAGAGACAACAGGAGATAGACTTTTTCACTAGAGGAAGAGTTATTACGGATTTTGAATTTGTATTTTAGCTGGAAGCAGTGGCACAAAAACATTTTAATTATGGATTTGTTTCATGCAAACATGCTACCTTTGTCTTCTCCTGATGTTAACTGATGGACTGGAGTGTTGACGGCACCCATTCACATGTCCTGATTTCGAGTTAGATGTGTTCCTGGGTCAACATGTTTTGTTTTAATCCAAAAATGTAGTCTTGACCATATCTCTACACCTAAACCTAACCTTAATCACTAAATCAGGGAAAATGTAAACTGGTTCTTTAAATCTGATTGGTTAATCACAATGTTGTTCTGGAGTCAACAAAGATGTTGACCGAGAAACATGTCACACTCAGCAAAATCAGGTTCTGCGCACCCATTCACATCCATAGACGAGACACTGATGCAGAGACATATTTTTCATTCAGGAATAAACTATTCCTTCAAGTTACTCTTTAGATTAACCAAAAACAGAGCAATATCAACTCTATCAACATTCACCTCCGCTTTTGAGCAACATGAGAGTGATTAAATTACATTAACTTCATTATAAGCACTTTTGGGTGAACTTGTCCTTTCATACCAGCTCAGATATGAGCAGAGGGTTCATCTGACGCCTCCCTGTCCAATCAGTGTCCTCATGCTGAAGGCAGTGTTTTCAAATTGAAATACATTACAGATGCTGCTAAATTCCTTCGTTTTAAAGGGTTGGAGAGAGTTTCCTTTGTGGGGATTTGAAGAATTTAGGCCATAATGCTGATATGGGACAACATATCAGGAATTTGTCAGGAAATGAGCTCAAATGTCCGCTGGGACTGAGTTCCGACAGCTGTCCATCACCTGTGCAAACTAACCGCCGCAATCGACTCAGTTATGTTTGCATTGCATTTCCCACAATGTTTACCCAAATTATTTACTTTGAATAACGCATTAGATAAACTTGATTCTCTCTCTCTCCCTTAGCTGTTTTCTCTCATTGTCCTCGAGGGAGGCCTATAATGTTCACGTTTATTCCTCTATAACTCTCAGCATTTGTTCTCTTCAGGTGGAGTTTGTAAAGAGCCACTGTTTTACAGCTGCTCTGCTTCTTCACTGTTCCTGATCCCACTTTCTCCTAGCTCGGACTAACCTTGTTTAACACACACTCATCCGTGCAGGATTGACTGTGCATTAACTTTAAACGCACAGACAACGACTCAGAGACGCATATCATAAACCACATATTAAAAACACATGTATGCTACATCACACACACACGGACACAAAGGCAGAAGTGTATAGCCCACATTCTTTCTGTGCTGCACAAATGAACCCCACATGCTCAGAGCTCTTTCTCATACACACTTCTAGTTAGTGGCATTCGCTAATCAGGCATACCATTACTATTACTCTTATTTCTATAGAATTCGACCCTCCGCACCATTTGTACATCAGATTTGGGGACTTTTTTGAATTAAGCCATTTTGCTATACATCTAAAAGCATTTTAACCCTATAAGGCCTATATATGACTATACAAGAAATGTAAGAGTAATATGATATTGGTGAAGGTGAATGCTCTCCTTTACCTGATTTATAGTGTTTTCTGAAAATCATGTTCTAATGTGGGTTTATTTTAAGATCTGCATTGCATTAATGTTTTGATCAACAATCAAGCAAGACAAATTACTGGAGATATAGAGTGATGGCATTACATGACGTCTAGCATAATCATTATATAAACAGTATATCAGCATCTGCACCAAACTGCGTATATCTGAGCTGATTTACTAAAAAGTAAAAGATTCGGATTTAAAGTGTCAGGCTAAAAAGGGTTAAAATACTAAGATACTGTGTAGGAGCATTTGAATTAACTCTTTAAAGGTTAAAAATGTGCATGTTTAAAGAAACAGTGACTATTTGTATGTTCCAAGAGAGTGCACAGAACCTATATTCTATTATATTTTTACCTGAAAAGTTGATGGACAAAGCTTGTGGATCTGTTATGCATCAGCTTTTACAAACGCACACAGGAATGTCTTTGTGTGCACATTTCATCTGTGTCTATTCAGGTGTTTTTAGTTTCTTGCTTTTCTGAAGTACCTCTCTTGAAGTGTGTGTGCGTGTTTCAGCATGCTGCTTTGTTCAATGTGTTTACACTGACCAACTGCTTTTGTCAGCTGGACACAGAGAAAAACAAAAGAATGAGCTATTCACAGAGGAAGAGAAAAGATGAGTGCAGAGAAAGTGTGTGTGGGGGAGAGAGAGAGAGTGAGTGACAGCTGTTGTGTTGTTATGTTCACAACATGTGTGAGAAAATCTTGAGCTCTCACCATGTTCTTCCAGTATAGATGCATCTGAGCCAGCCATACATTCATGTGCGTGTGTGTGTGTGTGTTGCACCCTGATTTCCCACAGAGCTAGTAAGCACTCAGCTTCTCCTGTAATAAGATCCGATGGAGCTGTTGGTTTGTGTGTGTGTGTGTGTGTGACCTGTGTGTGCCCCTGTTTGACAGTGGCCCTATTAACGAGGAAGTGAATGTGGCCTGAGGAAAAGCAGCCGAGCATTAGCTCTCTGTCTCTCAGCTTGAGATCTAGTAGATGCTCTGCTTCATTACAGGAACTCTTCTGATCTCGTTGACTGGTATTTCAACTATATATCAGCTCAGAGCTGCTCTTCTGCTCTCTTAGCAAGGAAAATCCTCACAAACAACTTTGCCTCTTTTCATCTTTGTATGCTTAGCTTTGTCTTTTAATGTGTAATTCTTAAGAACAGTTCACTCAAATTTCAATTTCAGCTAAAATATGAGTCCATGATAATAACGCTTCTTCCAGTGTAAAGTTGTCTGATCTGAATCAGGAGAGAAACATGCACAAATCAAGCAGCGTTTACAGTTCAAAACAGCTGAGAGAGACAACTTTTAAGGAATTTTAAGGACTTCATTTTAACAATTAAGGAGTATGGACTCTTAATAACTTGTAGTATAGTTGCTAAAGAAAAGCTAATTGTGTGTGTAAAGTCTACTGCACTAAAAGTATCTTTGTATCAATTAAAACCCAGACCACTTTAGTCCCATACTAGCAGTAATGCTCTTAGAAGTACAGTATACTGTACACACTATTATTAGTATATGTACAACATAAAGTATACTTCTGAAACATACTTGAACTACTGAAATTCACTTTATTAATTGAACAAAGTATATATTTTTTGCTTTATTTTTTATACTTGAGCAGCATGAACATTTTGCTAAATATCTCCACCACTGTTGTTTTAGAGACACTGTTATTTTTTATGTTACTTTTAATTTTTTTAGTATTTCATTTTGTTGCATGTTTTTGTTGTTGTGTTTGTTTGCTTGTGTCCTTTAAATAGTTAAAAGTAGTTAAAATAAGAAATTTTGCTGTGAAAACTGGCTTATTATTTCATATTTTAGTTAATTTTATTGCTGTGTTTTAAACTAGTTAAAAATTGTTTAATAAAATAAGAAATGTTTCTTTGTAAACTAGCTGAATTAAAATATTATGTTTTAATGTATTATTGTAGTTAATGTTTCATTTGATTGAAGATATTTGTACAGTTTTAGTTATTCATATTGTCTACTCTGTACAGTATATCTTTGTTCTCAATCACTGTTTCGGTTGTTTTTACACCATTCAGGAGTTTTCAGGCACTTCAAGGCTAGTATTCTGAATGTCTGTAAATATTTGTCAGCATCGATGTAGCCAAATTAAATGTATGTATATATGCACACATCTTAACATCATAACTTATTCCGTCAGCTCCCAAAGCAGAGCCCTGAACCCCCAGAATAAGCGTAGCAGAGGTTTTCCTGAGCAAACACACTCAGACATGCTGTAAATATTTAGGGCTGGTTTGTGGAGAGCCGCAGTGTTTGGTGTGCAGTGATGGGCCGATGTTTGGTCATTAATGGTCTGAGAGGCGAAATGGCACCACAATGACCCTGTGCCTCTTTAATATCACCCCGCAGCTGTCTCTGCCTGTCTTTAGTGTCCTGCACATCTCTCCCTCTGTGGGTGGTTCCTCTTGTGTTCAAGACAGGAAAAGGAAGAAAGCAAGAGAAAACGAGCAGTGTTTCCTGATGTCATTGGCATCGTGAACGAATACGTGGAAGATCTAGAGACGAGCATCTGCGCTCTTGTGCTCTCAAAGCTGATATAGGTCTGATTTATGATGCCATATGTTTTATCCTGATGTCCCATTCTGCCTGTGGTTTGGGAATTGTAAGGAATTTATCCATTTCCACTTAACAATTCTGCTTTCTTTACCCTGTGAAGTCTGGTGTGGTAAATAAATAGTCTGAAATGGAAATGGAAATAATACAGTTCATTGAACCTTTAGAGAGAAAAAAAATGCACAGGTTGGAGGAAAAAAGAACTTGAGACTCAAACTGAGCAGAAATATTTGGTGCATATATATTTAGATGATGAAATTTAATGATAGCATGTAATGTAAATCAGTGATAACCTTTCTAACAGTATAGCAGATAATTGAATTATCTAAATGTCATGTGTTTATTAATATGTGTAAGTAAGATAAGATTGAACTGATTTAAACTTTTAATGCAATGCAGTGCAGATGGAGAGCTGAAGAAATAAAGGCTCCTCGGAAGATGTGAGATGTTTTGGAGGCTTGTGAAGATCATTGCTCCTCTGTGGAACAGTGAAAGTAAAGCGCCATTAGAAAATATTACTAATATTAAAGTTATTCTTCTGTTTTTTGAAGTTTTCAATTCAAAAATGCGTGAAAAGGCATTTTAAAAAATGCTATTAGATTAGACCTGTTACTTTAAAGTCAAGTCAAGTCACTTTTATTTATATAGTGCTAACAATACAGATTGTAGCAAAGCACTGAACATTATCAAATAGGAAAATAGAGTAATGGTAATGTATAATTACAAGATTAAACTTTATTTATCAAATGCAGAGACAGTCACTGTAATCAAAAACAATGATAATCACTAGAAATCTGGTGTCCCCAACTAAGCAAGCCAGAGGAGAACCAAAACCCCATCCATGAGAGAATGGGGGAAAAAACCTTGGGAGAA
>JAUMHI010000058.1:3812155-3838503 GCA_032359435.1 Enteromius unitaeniatus | reverse complement strand
CTTGAAATAAGGTGGAAAGGGGAAGGGTTACAAATTTCCCCCTAAGAAATGGGACACCACTACACTGTTATACGTCATCATCCATTGTCACTAGCTCCTAACGTTACATCAGAGGACATGCGCCGATGTAAGCACCGTTCATTTAGCAAAAAGTTCATAAGCAAAACAAAACAATGCATTACCGGGTATATGACATCAAAATATATTTCATAATATTGTGCAATCAGTATGTCCGCTAGCAAACTTTAGCGGAACATTTCTTTACAGAACATCATCGTAAACACAAACACAATACCAATGGTAATATACATATAGTGAAAAATTTCAGTAAAAATCCTTATTAATGGCAAAGATTACTTACATTTATTGGTCTGCTTGCTCGAGTGAGCAGCCATGTTGGAAATTCTCTTAGCCCTTCATTTGAAGTGAGGTCCTGAAAAATCTTCATTTCGAGGGCTATCTAGCCGTTCCCCTTAACCCTACCCCTCCAACCAAAAGAGAATTGAGACACCCCTACCCCTACATGTGAGGGGAAAGTGTAGGGGTAAGGGGTAGAATTGGGATTGGGCCTAAGTCTCATTAGTTTATGTCTTAGTATTTGATCAGTTTAGGAGTGATTAGTATAAGTAGTCATACTCGTTTGTGTCAATATTGGTTTAGTTTAGGTGTCAGTAGCTTAGGTAGAACTAGTCAAACTGGTTTAAGTGTCAGTGTTGGTCTAGTTTGAGTCTCAAGGGTTAAAATGCTTTGTGAATAACTTCTTTATCTTTACTGGAATCTTTAATTCTCACAGGAAGTTTTCTAAGAATTTAATTGAATTTTGTCATTAGGAGCAACTCTGGCCCTGAGGTTTAGGTCTTGTATCTGGCAGCTTCTTGTTGCACTGTAATGAAGTGATTGTTTCCTCTGTGTGTGTCAGAGCGAGGGCTGTGATGGTGTGCTGGGCTCAGGGCTGGTCCGGGATCGCTGTGGCGTGTGCGGCGGTGGAGATGGCACCTGCGAGAGGGTCACAGGAAGTTTTCTCAACACCAGCGTCCCTCTAGGCTATCACAAAATCCTGGACATCCCACCCGGAGCCACGGCCATCAACATCACTGAGAGACGGGCCAGTCCCAACTATCTCGGTATGAACTGGGTCTGATCTGGACCTAATATCTGCTCTGAAACATTTTCTGCATTTTTCTCCTTGAGGAAATGGCTTAATTAAATGAAATACAAAATGATAATGAAAATGTATAACGGCCTAAAGCTTTGTGTGAGGGTTAGGTTACGGGTCAGAGAATATAATTAGCTCTATATGAAATGGAAAGTCCCCAACCATGATAAAACACAAACGTGCTGGTGTGTGTGTGTGGTCATTATTTGTTATGATGATGGTTTGATGGTTTGCTTTTGCAGGGCAGAATAATTCAGTCTGAAATGTTGTGGTGACAGCAATTGGGGCTTAAAATGGTGTAAAAATTACTATATAAATCCACAAAGTGTCACACTGCTGCTAGATGAAGGTAAAGGTGCATGAACAAGATCAATTCAAACAGGGTATTTATTCCAACAAACACAGAGGATCATGTAATCCGTAACCAGCTCATGTGAGGTATAAAAAAATAAAAGCAAACTCAAACTGACCAGATAATACACAGACCAAACCAGCACTGTAAAAAAAAAAAGAAAAGTAATGTAAAAGAAAATGAAGCATTGACTGGAAGCAATGGCTATCTATATCATAACTAAAACAATGAATACTCTTTAAAATAATTTTTAAATTGTTTTTGCACTTTATTTCAATTACAATATTTTACTGTAATTTTGTGGTCTTTACTGTAATTTTTTGGCAGCCATTTGACCGTTTTTAATGTTTGTTTTTTTAACAGTGAGGATAATAATTTAATTAACAAGACACAAGTGAACTGACTAACATAATAAAGGAGAGACAGAAATTAGGTCAGAGAGCACACGAGGGTCCGTGTGATTGTGACACAAAGTTATAATTGCAGCCCAATTTATTCGTTTTTTTTATTTTTATCAAGTAGAAGTAAAAATATTAATTATTATAAAGACCATACTTAATCGATTACTATTATATATCAAGACAATTTCTTTAGACACAAGCCAAAACATATCTAATTTTCTTTTTTTTTGGCATTTAACAACATAATGTCCCCACAGGGCCGCTGTATATACAAAAACAAAAGCTATTTTATTAAAAACAAGCTTTTGTTAATCAATATTTGATTTAATTTACTTAGTCTAAATAAAGACAGGAATGTTTGTTTTGTTTTGAATGCTTGTTTGTTTTTGGCTTGATGACAGAATTTAGTCAGATTGTTTTGTTTTTTTTATGAATTATGATTACCTTAATTTAAAGGATTTGTCCTGACACAAATCATCACATTCTTTGTGTTTGTGTGTGTGTGACTGTAAATACATGCACTTGCATACTGTATATAACAGGATATGTTTCTACCTGCTAATGTGAGATTAGTATGAATTGGACATTGTTCGTCGGCTTTAACTCAGCTCAGAGTTCAGACCTCCAGCCAAACATTCAGCTCATAAACAACAACGATCAAGAGCAAGGGATGTTTTTCAAATTCTCCACAGCTGCTGTTGATCACTTCAGATGATCTAGAGCGTGTACATCTCAATTCAGATGATAATGTCCCATTGTTTGAGCGTGCAGTGCGTTGGTGGAAGCGATGAGTCACTGTCCTGAGAGGGATGCTGATATTACGTTCATCTTAATATTAGCCTGAACATGACTCAGGAATGCACATATTCTGGGCTAATGGTGTGTGGAGTTTAGAGGATCTCTCTGGGCTGGATTAGGTAATGCAGGCATGTTTTCATAAGTGAATATGACCCTGAGTCAGACTCATGGACAAGTCTGTGTTTGTACGCCCAGGTCCATTCTCTGTGTGTTATAGTACGGTGTGATTGTGCCCCGGAGGCAGACTGCTCTAGTAGACAAAACACTTACCGGGTTACATGATAAATCAGCTCTTTTTCTTTCTCTGACATCCTTTTTTTTGGCTTCGGCTTTGCTCTCTCCCGTATCTCTCATTAATTCTGTCTGACCCAGTTTTATTGCATCAGAAGTGTTAACTATCACTGTTATTATTGTTTATATTTCCTCTAGCACTGAGTACTATAGTTTGAGTGTGTGTGTGTGTGTGTGTGTGTGTGTCCATCATCCTGCAGTGTTTGTGTAAACCTGTCCTCTGCAGTACCCTGGAAACCACCCACAATCCTCCAGCATTACTGCAGACAGTGCTGGTAAAAGATCATTTGCAGAAGAAAAAAAGGAGAAGAAGAAGAATTGTATTTGTCTGTTGTGGGTGTTTAGTTTACTAGTATCACTAGTTAAATGATACTTTAACTAGTGATCCCTAAACTAGTTTATATAGTTTAAATATCCCCAGTTTCACAGTTTAAGTAACACTAGTTTTACTAGTTTAAGTAACAATATTTGTCTAGTTTAGTTTTTGTAGTCATACTAGTTTAAGTGTTAATGTTGATCTATGTATTAGTATTTGATTAGTTTAGGAGTCAGTAATATGAGTAGTCATACTCGTTTGTGTCAATATTGGTCAAGTTTAGGTGTCAGTAGTTTAGCTACAGTAGTACTAGTCAAGCTAGTTTAAGGGACAATGTAGGTCTAGTTTAAGTCTCCCTTGTTTACTGATACCAGATTAAGTATGAGCATTGATCTAGTTTGAGTACTAGTACAAGCATCTGTTTTTTCTAGTTTGGATGTCAGTAGTGTAGTTATCAGTGTTTAAGTAGTGATAGTTTAATTAAGTAATTGTCAAGTTTCTGTATCAGTCAAAATTAACTTGGTGGCTATCAGTATTGGACTAGTTTGGGGGTTAGTAGTTTGGTATTCCAGGTATTCATACTACTTTGGTTATCAGTGTCTGTCTAGTTGTAGTGTCAGTATTCATGTCATGATACTAGTTTAAGCATCTAAAAGTAAAAAAGTTTTGGTGTCAGTTGTTCTGGGTAGTCCAGCTTAAGTATCAGTATTTATGTAGTTTAGTTATCACTAGTTTAATGACACATGTTCTGATCTTGATCTTGGTTAGCTGTCAGTCATTAAGGGTGTAATCAGCGTGTTGTGATCAATTATTAGATCAATAATGATGAGTTCACATTAAGATCTCTCATGTTTGATTGCCGTTATTGTTGTTTGGGGCAAATCTGACTATAATTTGAGATTTAAATTTGCTCTCCATATAAGGTGACTTGAAGCTATTGAAATGTGAAAGATATGTCATTATTAGCTGTTTCACGAGTGAGACTGTGAGTGTCATACACATTTACTTAATTTTAGTTTCTTGATGTTTGTGCTGCATCCTTTCTTTTCATTCTTCTTTCGTTGAATTCCTAGTTGCATGTGATGTGTGATTATGGTAGGAAACTCATAAAAGGATCATCACAAGCAGAACCGAGATCTATAATTACAGACAGCTAAAAACAGCCGTTCCCCAAACAAATAATGACTGTCGAATGAATCTCAAGAAGACTTTTGAGGTCATGCCCAGCTCTGTATGTTGTGTTGGTGAGTGGCTCATTAGTGCACGTGTTTGTGTCTGCAGCCCTGCGCAGTGGAACAGGTCAGTCTGTGGTGAACGGACGCTGGGCGGTCGATCCTCCGGGAGAGTATCAGGCAGGAGGAACCACCTTTCTGTACAGCCGACCCAAAGCTGGGCCTCAAGATCAGGGAGAAGAGAGAGGAGAAACCCTCGCCGCTCCTGGACCCACAACAGCCCAGCTGCAGCTATATGTAAGTGCACACACACACACACACACACACACATTAGAGTTATGTGGAAAGAGTTGAAAAGATCTGGCTTGTGTGTGATGGAGCACAAGCTCTAAAACGGGAGGCTTTACTGCAGGAATGGATGGAAAGAATAAGCCATTACTATGTTTATACATGACTATTGTGTTTATTGATAATGATATTATGTGGATATAACACTTCTCCTAACTCATGTTAAAAACTCTATCACTTTCTTGTAATGGTGTATATCATGATATATTATGGGCAAACAAGTATTTTAAAATGATAAAAATACACACATTATCAGTATTTAAGTTGTGGTTCTAGTTAAATATATCAGTATAGGTCAGGGATTGTTAGTTTGGGTCATACTAGTCATACTAGTTTCTAGTCATACTAGTCAGTATTTGTCTACTTTATTTGGAGTTTAGGTTTCAGTAGGTTTGATAGACGTATGTAGTTACCAGTATTTAGTTTTGTTATCAATATTTAAACAGTGATACTAGTTTAAACATCAGTATTTGTCTAGTTTGGGTAGTATTCGTGGTCATACACGCTTAGCTATCTATTTTTTCCTAGTTTTAAGTTGTAATGCTAGTTAAATGTCAGTAATGGTCAGGTTTAGGTATTAGGTATTACCGACTAGCAGTAAGTAACTCTTTAACTCAATGTTAACTAGCAGTCATTAGAGTATTAGTAAACTGTCTGCTTTATATCTTCTAACACTTTATTTTGATGGGTTCACAACTACATACTGACTATCAGAAACTTATTCTACTAACCCTAAACCTCCCAAACTAGTCTGCTCTGAGAGTTGTAGTCACATGTAGTTGTGAATTAACAAGAATTAGTTGACATGTAGTTACATAGTTCCTTATAGTTAGTAGAATGTCTAAATGGACTACTATACTAAATGGTCACTTTATAAATAAAGTGTAACCAGTATGGGTACTGGTTTAGTTTAGGTGTCAGTTGTTTGGGTTGTCATACTAGTTAAATGACAGTATGGGTGGGGTTTAGGTGTTAGTGATTCAGGTAGCCATATTAGTTTAAGTATTCGTATTGTTGTAGTATAGAGTATCAGTATTGGTCTAGTTTAACTATGATGTTTTTATTGATACTAGTTGCAGTGTCAGTATTGGTCTAGTTTGGGTGTTGGTGGTATAGGTAGTCAGCTACCAGCACTAGTCTAGTTTGGGTGTCAGTGGTTTGTGTAGTCAAACTAATTTAAGTGTTGGTATTAGACTAGTTGAAGTATCACTAATTTAATGATACTAGTTTATGCTTCAGTATTGGTTTAGTTTGGTGTTATTTGGAGTTGGTTGTTGACACAGTAACTGCATGGATATCAAAGCTCTGACGATTTTGTTTTGGATAAATTTGTTAAAGTTCATAGTCATACTTTAGCTTTAAGTTCATTCAGATGTTATGAGAAAGACTGTCCACACACTGTATTGTGTGTGTGTGTGTGTGTGTGTAGGAGTGTCTGTGCATCAGTGAAATACGGCCGATACTAACTGGAATGCGGTCATGGAGTGAGACGTTACCATATGCTGGAGTTTATTAACCTGTTTTTTGCTGCCTCTCTCTCGTTGTAGATTATTTTCCACAGGCAGAATCCAGGCATAGACTATGAATATTACATCCCTGTGGAGAAGCGGCCAGAAGGAGAGAGACAAGTACACAGAGAGAGAGAGCGAGGACGGTCGGCGCTCAGAGAAATCAGTGAGTTTTCCTACAGTCTCCCTGTCACAGTCTCTCTCTCACCCACCCACCTCATCTCACTTTCTATTTTTCTCTCCTGATGATCTTTTCTCTCTCTCTACATTTATAGTGTTTATACATGTGTGCCATGCAGATATATTTCACTGAGCAGTCTTCTCTTATTTCTCTCATCACTTATTGGCCACCGCTGAAACCTTTTAAGGTCATTACAGGAGAATGTGTGTCTGTGTGTGTGTGCAATGGGCAGCAGAGGATGATGTTTAACAGAGGCTTTATAAGAATGGGGTCACAGTGAGAGTATGTGACATGAGGCAAAAAGCATGAATCAGGCTCAGTTCTGTGCCAGCCCTACTGTAACTTGGGAACAGGCTAGGAGACTAACTAAATCAGCTTAAACCAGCTAATACCAGTACACCACAGGCTGGTCTAAGCCTTTCTTTTTAGCAGGAAATTAAAACCTAGTGAGACTGCCTTGCTTCTGTTCCCTATACAGACAGCAAGATTACCTTCTTGTAGTGTTTTGACTATATATATATATATATATATATATATATATAAGTTGCAATAAATGAAGCCCCTTTAAGAAAGCAAAGACGGGGAGGGGCAAGTTAAGTGACCCGCTGGGGAAGGAGAAGTTTTAGTGAGTTACATGAGGTGCTGGCATCTAGTCAGTAAAGAGTTTCCGAACACAGCAGTCTCCTGTCATTCAGGTATCTTACACTTCTGAAGCAGCATCTCAATTAAAGGGGAAAATCATCAGTGACACTTCATTTATTTCTGATGCAGCATGTCGCTAAAATAACAGAATTTTCTAAAGGATATTCACACATATATTAACTTGCAGTACAATTTTAATGATAGATAGCTTGAAATCATGAGCGACAGCAATGCACTGGTGCAAAACAAATACTTTACTTTTTTTGCACAATGTATGTACAACTTTCTCCTGTGAAAAACAGGTGAACTCACAGTGTACTGCAAATCTTAAATGTGCATAAAAAAACTGCTTAATAAAATAGTAATATTAATGAAATAAGTAAAGCACTTTCAGTAGAAGACTCAATAGAAATTGCATTAATGTTTTTAGTTTGTCAGGACATTCTGCCGTAAAACTTTAACCATATTTCCAAGACAACAGAATTATGCAAAGATGTATGATTAAATTTTAATAAATCACCCAAAAGGTCAGCTAATTGTATTTAATATAAATGTAAACTATGATGCATTTTTTATTTCCTTTAACGTGCAATTAAGTTGTGAAAAACATTCCATGTAGTTCTTTCATTTCTGCATGATAGTTTATTACGGTACGGTGGTGTGTAGGCAGCACACTAGTTTTTGAGGGCTCTTGTTTCTGTTTCAGGTGGTGTCTCAGTGGCGGTGGAGAACCCTGTCGCTCCTCCTCCTGTGTCGTCTTCTGCCTCCTCACCTCCGTTTTCATTCCCTTCCTCCTCATCCTCCTCATCGTCTTCCTCTGTATCGGATCGATGGGCACAAGAGAGACCCCGCCCACAGGGCTTAGGACCCAATCGTAACGCTCGAATCCCTCCAAGAACAGACCTCCCATTGGACAATCAGCCTGCGTTCGTGTGGCGGAGGGGCGCGCTGACAGAATGCACTGCTAGCTGCGGAAAAGGTCAGAGAATTATCAAAAATGTTACAGTAAGCATATTAAAAATGATTTCTGTACACTTACGTGGCACTGAAGACTGGAGTAATGTTGAAAATTCAACTTAGAACACAGAAACATTAAAATAGCAATAGTATTTTATAATATTACCATTTTTCAAGTCAAATAGATGCAGATTTGGCGAGTATAAAAGAAAAAAAATTGGTAACACTTTATAGATAATGCAAGTCTTTATGTATAATGCATTGTAATGGGTTATTAAAGGGTGTAATGCATTAGAAGTATTCATAATGTGCACTGTAATATATCTTGTGATAAATAAAATTTTAAATACATAGTGTAACAATGATTTGATCATGGATATAATATATTAACTGTTGTTACGAGGTAATAATGCATGATACATAAAGGCTTTCAGTAGAATTTTTACCAAAGATAAAGACTGCATATTCTTATTTGTGAACGACGGCTCTCTTTTGTACTTTGTAAATCCACGGTTCAGCTCAGCATTGATCTGTGCTCTAGCTTTCCCAGCAGTTGACAGCACACCTTACTGCTTTGAGAGGCTCTTCTTTAAACCTGCGATCCGGACCGAATGCTGTGTTTATTTGTAATAGGAGAGCTGGAAACACTCAGGGAACATGAACCCATTGCCTACTGACATGAAGAAAGCCAAGCGCTTTGGAGCAGGGAGGGCGTACATGTGCCAGACTGTTAGGGAGTTTCTCTGTGTTTCTCTGCTGCTCACCACTGGTTTTGATTAATCTGATTTGCCGAGTGTGAATTTGCTCTCTGCTGCCTTCTTCTGGTGTGTTTAGAGAGCTGCAGACTCGCACTGTGCTCTTATGTTAGTGTTCAGGCAAGCATCAACATTACTATAGCTCAGATTTAGACTTGATTTAAACTAAATTATAGTTCACCCAAAATACTTGTGCTACAAATGTGCTCATCCTTGGGTCATCTGAAGTGTTTCCTCACCAGATCTGGAGAAATGTATCACTCCATCAGTGTCTCAGCAATGAAAGTGAATGGGTGCCGTCAGAATGAGAGTCTGATAAAAACATCACAATAATCCACCAGAACACCTTGTCATTTTACACCACTTCCCACTAAAAATGCTGTACTATGTGTGTTTGTGTGTATTCAGGCACTCAGTTCAGGGAGATTGTGTGTGTGAATCGACACACAGAACAGGACGTTCATGAGAGAAGATGTGACTCCGCAACCAAACCTGTGCCTGAGGAGGAACCCTGTAACGTCCATCCCTGTCCACCATTGTGAGTAACTCTGCATGTGCAGAGTTTTAGTTAGTTTTAAATTTTTCTCAAATTTAATCATTATATTTCTGTATTTTCAACCAAAAATGCACAAATTTGGTGAGCAGAAAAGGCTCAAAAACATGTGTGTGATATCAAACGATAAACCCAGATAAATTTTTTATGTATACTGTATTATGTATATATATTTATTATGTAAATATAAATACAAACATGCATGTATTTATTTAAGAAAAGTATGTTATGTTTATATATTACACATATCTATATATAAGAATATGAATATATACAATGTAAATATTTTCAAAATATATACTCTGTGTGTTTACATAATAAATATACACAGTAAACACACATATATAATGTAAACAAAAACTTTTATTTTGATTGTGATTAATTGCTTTTAATCATTTGACAGCACTTTGTGTTTGTGTGTGTGTGTGTACTAGAAAAAATGTTTATGTATTTATTGCCATCTATTACAAAAAATGTAATTCAGAAAATAATTGACAACATGTGTGGCATATAGCTTTTCATTAAACACTGTTCACATCAAACAAAAAGAAGTTCAGCCATCTAGAAAAGTAGTAGAAACAATTTATTTGAATCATGTGTGTAAGGGCTCTTAAAACATGTTTCTGCTGCTCCACAGACGTTCTGTGTTAATATACTGTATTAGGGTTGCTGTGTAGTGTGTATCTCAGTGAACCCGTGTGTGTGTGTGTAGCTGGGATGTGGGCTCGTGGTCCGAGTGCAGTGTGTCCTGTGGCTGGGGTGTGCAGCAGCGTCACATACAGTGCAGGCAGAGTTTTGGGAATCGCTCGACCATGGTCCACCCTCAGCGCTGCTCCAGTCTGACCCGTCCCAACGCCACCCAGCCCTGCCACCCTCGAGTCTGCTCACACTGGGAGATCAGCACCAACTGGAGCACGGTAAGATACGTGCCTGAGCAGGACCGCAGCCCTATATATATATATTTATTAGTGCACATATTAATGTCTTATTCTACATGACCTTATTCTACATCCCTAATCCTACCAAATACATAAACTTAACAACTACCGCACTAACTATTAATATACAAATTTATAATAATAAAAAAAGTGTTACAGGTACCAACATCGGTCCTGGGGTGCATTTCCTAAAGTCACAAGTTCCATGGAATTAACAACTATATTTCCCCTTTAAATGCTGGTTTGTTTACATAATAACACTACTGTTTTTCTTCAGTTTTTTTAATGAAAGAAAATTCCATATACAAAACTTTAAGAAGTTTCTTTTATTACTACAGTCCAGGGTAAGTAAGATTGGAAACAACATTAATTACGATTTATTATTTCTCTGCAATGTCAGAAAAAAAAATACAAAAACAATTCACACACTAATTTCTCAGTACATATACAAATCAAATATTCATATTCAAATAATTATTCACTTATTTTCATTCAGTAAATATTTTCATGTCTTGCCAGCAAAACGAAAACCTGTTAGCAAAGAGTGCAGTTGATAAGACAAACCTACTGACCAGCTGATTTTGGTTGTGTGTGTGTGTGTCTGGTCACATAGCTGTGATTGATCTGTCTGTGTGTGTATGTAAACGTGTCTGTTTCCAACAGTGCTCAGTGGATTGTGGAGTGGGAAAGAGAACCCGGAGCGTACGCTGTGTCAGTGACCATGGCAACACTGTGAATGACAGGGAGTGCAGTGACAGGCTCCGCCCACAGCGCACCGAGGACTGTCACATGGGTCCTTGTGTCACTAACTGGTACTTTACGGACTGGACAAACACTGTAAGTAGTGTCCAGTCAGATTCATGCTTGCACTTGGTTTGGCAGAAGCTGATTTGATGAAACCATTGATTTATGTGTTGATGTGGATGACTGTTTCTCTCTCTCTGTCAGTGTTCTGCGACGTGTGGGCCGGGCGTCCAGCGGAGAGAGGTGGTGTGTTTGACCGGCGGAGGCAGGAGAGAAGGGGACGGAGGTGTGGAGTGTGTCGGGGAGAAACCGGCTGATATGAAGGCCTGTAACGGGGGTCCCTGTACACCCACCCACCTCTGGTACACCGGACCCTGGGGACAGGTGAGGGCCGTCTGCTACAGCAAACACCACTGAATTATACTCCTGTGTTAGAATACATCAGAAGAACACGTCAAAGAACAGAATAGAATAGAATAGAATAGAATAGAATAACATCAAAGGAAACCTTAGACATTTAAATAGAACAAAAATATAATAGAAATGCTACAGTAAATGGAATTGCGTAAAATTCCGATCAATAGAATTTAACAATGTTAAATGTAGAACAATTTAGAGTAATAATAAAATAATTAAACTTTAAAAAATAAAATCAGAATGTTCCGAAATATAATAGAATTGTGAATAATATAATAGAATCCAATTAGAATGATTTAAATTAAACAGGAAAATATTCAAAATTGGATAATGCAGAATAGAATAGGATTTAATAGATGAATGGGGTAGAATAAAGATTAATCGAATTGTGTTAAATATATAATTAAAATAAAAGTTTAAATAATTCCATTTAAATCATTCAACAACTGAGTTGAATAGTGTAGAATACTGAAGAGAAATAGAAATAGAAAAATCCAATGAATGAATTCATGGAATCAAATTAAATAATAAATGAAATGCAGTAGAAAAAAGGAAAAGAAATTAAGCTGCACAGAACCTAACAGAACAGAATAGAATGCAGTAGAGCAGAATAGAGTAGAGTAGAGTAGAACAGTGTCGTATTGAACAAAAGAGTAATATAGGAAGGAAACTAATAGGTAGGAGGTTATTTTCATTATAAAGACTACAGAACGCAACGGAAAATAGAATAACATTAAAATGAACAGAGTAAAGTTGCATAAAATAAAGAAGACTACACTAGACCAGACCAGAATAGAATAGACAAGTGAACAAGTGTGTATTGGTGCTGGTCACTCTTGCTAAATTTACAGTGTGAAGGTGTCACTGAAGAGGCATTTATACCCCGTCACACTGAATTTTAAGCAGGCACAGAGCAGCCTTTCCTCGGCCTTACTCCTTCTGTCTCTGGACTCTCTCTGTTGAACAGTGTAACGCAGCGTGTGGAAACGGCACCCAGCGCAGGGACGTCATCTGCGTGAAGAAGACAGGAAGTGACTTCAGCGTGAGCGCCATCAGTGAGTGCTCACATCTGGAGAAACCGTCTCCGGTGCAGCCGTGTGAACTGCAGCCCTGCAAACCTCAGTGGTTCAGCACCGAGTGGAGCGCGGTGAGGACGGCTTCCTCCCTCCATCCACCTGTCCTCCCTTCTTCTGCTGTCACTGACTTGTCCTCTGTGTCTGTGCAGTGCTCTCGGTCCTGCGGTGAAGGGGTGCAGACGCGGGAGGTGCGCTGTCTCACGGCAGACAAACAGCACAACGCAGCCTGTGACCTGGACTCCAGACCGGCTCACGAGCGCTCCTGCAACACCATCCCCTGCAGTCCCTTCGAAGGTGCGTGTGAGTGAGAGTGCATTCTGTATGATGATTCAGATTATAAGCCCTGCCTCTCTTTGCAGATGAGAACTGTAAAGACAGAAGACATAACTGTGTAACGGTGGTCCAGGCTCGACTCTGTGTGTACTCCTACTATAAGACCGCCTGCTGTGCGTCCTGCACCCAGAGTGCTCAGCGGGCCAAAAGACATTAACCCTGCACAAGTCACTGAGACGCCAGGTTCAGAGATTCACCACCAGAGCCAAAACTCAGCCAATCATACTTCTATCAGTGGAAACAGCCAATTAAAGTTCACTGGAATTTCAGGAAAGCATTCCAGCTTGAACCGAGCTGAGATCAGGATCCCATTAAGAGAAAATTTTGAAATGTTACCGCATTTGGGCTCATAGGCTCAAACGATTGACAGTAGCTCTTTCCCCTCTGTTTAGTGCACTATACTGTCAACAAATACTTAACCATTCCTTAAATCATCTTTAAACAAATGCACTGAAGCCGCAGGTCCACGTTCTGGACACGTGTATGAAGAGATTGCTAAGTGGGAATAATTCTAGAAGTTGCCTTTGTGCTTTTGTCACACATGAAGTGTTTTATATTGGTTTACTTTAATTGCAAGTAAGTGAATACAGACTCTAATAATCTTCCCTTATTTATTGGGTTTATTTGTGCGGCCGAAGATAAAGCATCAGTTACACACCTAACGTGCATCCTTCACTCCTAATTATGTTGCATTAGCACAAAAAAACGAATAGAAAACGAAATAATTCACAAATTAAAATCATGAAGATGCATCATAACTGTGAGCAACTATACATAAGTAAACATTGATTCTCCCCTCAAAAACAGTGCCTTTGGCCTTGTCTCAGTCCTCTAAATGGTCCTTAAGAGATCAGTACTCCAGCAAGGACATAAATATTCCAGTGCCCATGACTGGCTAAAAATAGCACGCTTAGAGCTGACAGTCAGTCCTACAGGCAGCGTGAACAGAAATCTACTATGAATCTAGTTCATCATTAAGCTATAAAGAGAAGCTGAGCATCAAGATCAAGATTTATTTGATTCAGTCTTTATTTCTTTAGGTTGGTTTTGTCTGAATGTAAATCAGTCCTTTTAGTGTTTCATGTTTTTGTCATTTTCTGTGTGACATGTTTTTTTTGTGTCTTTGCGTTTTATTGTTACTTCTGGCTGTTTTTATTGGTTCCCACGTTATAAATTAAAGCAATAGTTCACCCAAAAAATGAAATGTGCTCCAAGATCAGATTTGTATCATTGCATCAGTGTCTCAGCAATGGATGCTCTGCAGTGAATGGGTGCCGTCAGTGCAACAGTCCAGACAGTTGATAAAAAGAGCCTTGACCAGATGATAAAAATACCACAAGTAAGGTGGTTGAGTTGCAGAGACACTGATGAACTACTAAATTTCTCCAAATCTGTTCCCATGGACAAAAAAACATCTACAAGGTGAAGACCTTTTTTAAATGATTTTCCTTTTTGGGTGAACTAGTAATTTGAAATACGGCCATTACAGAATTGAAGCCACAATAGCATTCATTTTCTATTGTGTAAATAAGGCTAAAAGGGCTGCTGTGGATACATGCGCAGAAATTACGTGTGTGCTTTATTCATTGCATTAGTGTCAAATATGCAAACAGTGTAGTGATTTTAGCCAAAGTCCAGTACAGTGCCAGACCATCAAACTGAGATTAAAATACTCTCTTGTGCTCAAACATGTGAGCTTTCTGTTACTAGTCCATAGCTATAACCACTAGGTGATCACAATCTCTAATGCAATGAGACATATGTTAATGAGCAACATGTTACAGTAACCTGAAGAAAAAATGCTAAAGTATAAAAATACAGTCAGATGTGTGTGTGTTTCTTCTGCGTGGGTGTTTCATGTCTGAGAGTTTATGTATATTATGTATATTATCACCTACGTTTAGACAGGTAGCAGATACTCTTTAGAAAAATAAAAAGATGTTTTTATATATAAAACAGGAAACATAGCTATTTATCTATGATAAGATACATATAATTTATTTTTTTTCTTATATGGATCAGTTACTGTCAAGATCATCTTGTTGCTATACATATATGTTGCTTTGTTATGGAATAAACAGTGTGTGCAGATTTTACAACAATTATTATTCATAATAAACAAACCCAAAACCACACCACTGTTCTGGCGTCTATGCAGAAGCTTCAGCGCTGTAATACTGTCAATGAATGATAGTATTAAGAGTTCTTATTATTTATTGAGCCCAAGATATTCTATTCTGCTTCTATACCAGGCCTGCTCGATCTCTCCAGCAGAGGACAGTGTGCTGGAGCGCTCTGCTCTTCACTTGAACAATGACAACTGTGCTCTTCTGATCATCTGTAAGCAAGGTAGACGTTTACTCAAGAACACTGGCCTGCCTGAGATGATGCAGTAAGCCTTGTGCTTGTACATAATGTGCGAGCTCATCAGAGAAGAGGAGGGGTCTGGATCTGGATCAGGGGGAACTGGAGGCAGATGGTGACCTTTTCACAGTAAATCACTCTGAAACCTGTCACATACCAGCAGGCGCATTTAGGTCAAGGGGCTCCTGGAGTAATAAGCAGGATAAACTATATATATATATATATATATATATATATATATATATGACTCATTCTATAATTGCGGGTACAATTGGTGTCCCTGTCTGTTATCTACAGGTAGACTTACAATAGTGTAACAGAATTGATTTAATTTTTTACAAGAACTCCACTTGCTGGCATAAATGCTAAGAAAACATGACACTTATGAGAACATGATTAAAAGAGCGTTAAAAACCCAGTGTGAGATCAGTAATAAATTCTGTTTTCAGTTTTATATTGTGCTAACAGAGTTGACGTTTTAAAAAGAACTCTCTGTGTTGTTTTTGGATTTAATTTTTTTCTCAGAGAGAGCACAGATACTTTTCAGTGCTTCAGTGAGTGAGACTGACATCATTTCCTGTGGCGTCCATGATTCTGAGAGATAACGCCTTCAATTTAAAGTGAAAATATGGTTTGGTAACAGAAAATAATTTAATAATTTAAATAATTTCATGTTGTAGAATTAGGTAACTATTTAGGGTTTTAATAAATAAAATGAATAAACTGTTGCCAAAAGCAAAGCACTATGAAATGAACACTGATACATGATCACAGACAAATACACTGACTAATGCACACATGATTTTTAGCTATTTAAGACACTTTTTGAATAAATTATGATATTGTTATGGACTGCACATTATGTCATATATAAAGAACAATAATTAAAATAACAAAAAAAATAATACAGTTGCGTGCTTATCTATTTTACAAGGCTTTTTCATCCCTTTAGATATCGGGAGCTATGTGTGTAATCAGTTCTTTCAGCATTAACTGCGTTATGATGAGCTGCATGGATGCATTAGTTAATGATGATCTAGTAGAGCGCGAGTCACTTCAGCACCACGGTCAGAGCTCCGCGCGAGAACAATAGCAGCTCAGGGACTGTCAACCAATAACAGCCCCTCAGACAAAACACAAGCGAACACCACACCGCCACAGCTGTGCGAGTGTGAAGAATAAAGGAGTATTTTCATTCAGACCAACGAAAAAAGCCCAACAAGTGAGCGGGCAATAATGGCTTGGGATTCGTTTTAAAACGACTCGCTTCAATGAATCAGAGTCGACTCTTTCTTTTGAGAGACAGTATCTTTATACATGCTGCACTTCCAGGATGCTTTCATTCAGCTGTGTTACACACTGCATGACAAATCATAAAAATCCATAATAGGGGCACTTTAGCACACTTAAAAAATAATAGGCATATGAAATACATACGAAATGAATGTTAGTATTAAACATATATTCAAAATTGTATTGCAATGCCCTAGAAAATAGCAACAAATTTGCATTATGTTGCTTTATGGTCTTTTTTAGGGTTAAATTACATTTTTTGCAGTAATGTGTTTAAACGCAGAGAACTGAATGAAAAGTCATTCAGCAGTTTGTTTACATAAAGACGCAAATAACACACCCAATAATGACGTCAATTGTGGATGTTTAGCATCTTTAAAGCAGGTTCGAGTGAATAAACTAGTCTCCATCCACCGTAAAAACACTAACCAGCTAACGATGCTGATTGTGTGTCGATACAAGAGAGCCGAAAACTGCAGACGCTCCCTGCCCGTTACATCACGAGCGCTCGTGAGAGGGAGACACCGGCGTGACGTCACCCCGGAGAAACACATAGTAAACCGAGGAAAAACACGCGCGCGGTGACTGAATATACCGAGTGCATTGTTTCCTATTCATTTAATTACAGGACATCTCCCCGAACTGTGATAAACGACCCCGGCGGAGCGACATCTGCGAGAGAGCATCCGGAGACTGCGATAATAAAGAGAGCCGTGCAGGTGAGCCGTGTTATCCTCTGTTTCAGTGTGAACGGTGAACGGTGAACGGAGGAAGAGCTCGCGAGCCTCCGCCGCCGTGAACAAAGCACGCGCTCCTTCATACTATATTCATATCGCTCTGCGTTATTAAAGATCTGCAGACCACGGCTGTCTTTGTTCTGTTGAGCGTGCTCAGATGCCTTGTTTCAGTGGCTGTTTTTGATTTGCAGAGGCTGGTAAGCGCGAGAGCTTGTGTCGTATTGTTTCTCGTTGCTGTTCAGAATGCAGAGCTGTAATGCATCTTTTGTTCATTTATTTATTCATGCATTATTCAGCCGTTTAATGAAAGTAATGAAAGATGCACGCTTTTGCAGCCTAATTGCTTTGAAGTCAGACATATAGGTCACATCAATTCGATCATTTTAAACAGTGGGATTTTTGGGGGGTACAGTAGATAATATTTACTTCTTTTTTTTTCAATTATACATTTAACTGCACGCGCTTATAGTTAGGATAATGATATATTTTTTTCTTATTAGTAAGTGCATGCAAAAGGACTGCTTAAAATAAAGCGTAATAACTAATGCATTCATTTTAACATAGAATAACACTTCGCAATGAGGTTTTATATCACATCAACATCTCAGAAATGATGCATCGATAGATCCAGTCATCCGTTCATTCATTGTTTTGATCACACCCCGCCTCCGCAGGCAGCATCCACACCTCCATCCCCTCTCTCCCGCACGTTCATCTCGCCTCTGACTTTCTCCAAACACCGACCCAATGAAGGAGCCCGACGCCATCAAACTCTTCATCGGGCAGATCCCACGCAATCTGGAGGAGAAGGACCTCAAGCCCATCTTTGAGCAGTTCGGCAAGATCTACGAGCTGACTGTGATCAAGGACAAGTACACAGGCGTGCACAAAGGTAAGGAGGGACTCAGTCACGACTCGCATGTGTGGAGTGCGTCTGAATAAACAGGGAGATTTAACCCTTTCTAGTCTACAGTGGTGCTCATGCCACACTCTGAATAGGATCGACGATCAGGGGCATCATGCAGTGCGTTTTCTTTCAGTGCAGTATTGTTTTAGCGTGTGTGTGTGTGTGTGTGTGTGTGTGTGTGTGTGTGTGGTGCTGGGCGGGTGTGATGTAGAGGACAGTGACGGTGCACAGCTTGAGTTCTGTGTTACCATAAAAAGGGACAGTATGCTGTAAATACCAGGAAAGCTCTGTGTTGTCGTCTTCATGATCTTCTCTGTGGTTGAGTATTAGGTTTCCACTCTGCGGTGTAACTCTGTTCTGGGTGTTTGCTTTCCCCCGTGTCGTCCAGGGCTAAATGAACCCTGTTCCAGGGCTTGACCGGGATTTAATCATGTGGATTTCTCAGTGGTTTAAGGTCACTGAGGTGATAAAAGAAGAAAGACCTTAAGGGAATAGTTCACCCGAGCATTAAACGCTACTCACTCTCAAATTCACTGGAATGTATTCCCTTTTGTGGAACACAAAATAAGACATGACCACTCCAGGAAGTGGTCATCATCATGACTCATGCACTATAGTCCTCTGAAGTCGTGATGATGAGTAACAAGGGACTTGTGAACAACTATCACACAAAAAAAGTCAAGGGGTTTTAAACGAGGTCAACTATTATCTCTTGGGGACTGTAATCATCTTTAATGTGAAGAATCTCATTCCGGTCAGTAATTAACACACCGTTTGAATTCGAACTTATTTTGGTAAAATAATTACATTTTGCAGATTATGAAAAGAGGAATATTTAGTATTAAAGGCAGGGTAAGCGTTGATTGTTGAAGTCACGCCCCTGCCCCTAAAGGTTCTCGCCCCTATTTTGACCCAGGCAATGATTAGTTCTGTGAAACAACGCAGAACCAATGTTATGCTATGGTCTACACCGGACAAATCTCCCTCTGCTGGTGTAGACACGGTGTTATTCACCTATCAAGAAGAACCAAAGCTACCTCTGCGTCTGATCGCAGGCCTGATGTTGCTTAAGTTCTCTCCAGCGCTGGAGAGCTGATACAATATTTACACGCCCCTACTTATCATTCTGCAGAAATCCTCTTTTGTTTTTATCTTTCGGTTGCTCTGCTCGGCTGTTCACTGAACCATGTCACAAATAGACACGCCCCTTACTGCTGATTGGATACAACAAAAACATCTCTTACCCTGCCTTTAAAATAACTCAAATCTAACATGGACCATAAAACCAGTCATAAGGGTCAGTTTTTTTAAATCGATATTTATGTATCTTTATACAAGCAAGCTTTCCATTGATGTATGGTTTGTTGTATGACAATGTGTGGCCGTTTGAAAATCTGTAATCTGTAAAAAAGGTTGTCCAAATGAAGCGATTAGCAATGCATATAACTAATCAAACATTAGTTTTTAACATATTTATGGTAAAAATGTATCTTCTTGGAACATGATATTTACTTAATATCTGAATGATTTCTGACATCAAAGAAAAATGTATCTTTTTGACTCATATACAGTTTATTTTTTTGTATCGCTTCAAATATAGCTGAGCTACTGTACTGTACTGTACTGTATGACTGGTGTTGTGCTCCCAAAATATGCATACATGAAAAATGATCAAATAATAATTAGACTCTAGTTCAAATATAAACAGTTAAGTAAAAACATTAAAATCATGCACACTCTATAGACATATTTGTTGCCTTGCTCCTTGGTTTGCATGTGTTTTTACACGTCTAGAGTTTCCAGGCACAGAAAGGAAGACAGCTGCCTGATTTCTTTGTAGCTTTGTGTGTGTGTGTGTGTGTGTGAGAGAGAGACAGAGTTCAGGGTGAGCTGTCCCAGAAGCCTCACTGGGGAAATCTAATGAGTGTGAAATTACATTTCTGTCATTCATCATGTGTAATCATGCTGCACATATTCTATAAGAAGTACAGAAAGAACTGCTTGAAATTGAATTTCAGTTTAAAATCTAGGTCATTGCTTATAATGAATTTATATAATTTAAAATGATTGACTATGATAATAATTTTGCATTTCTATTTATATAAGTGGCATATATATATCAAAACATAAAATATCAATGTAAACTAACTATGTATCTTTCTGTCCTAGGATGCGCCTTTCTGACATACTGTGCACGAGAGTCAGCCGTTAAAGCACAAAGTGCTCTTCACGAACAGAAAACCCTGCCAGGGGTGAGTCCTTCTGTGTGTGTGTGTGTGTGTGTGGGGTCTCACAACATGTTATCCCCTTTCATGTCCTGCCATCTCTGTGTGTGTGTGTGTGTGTGTGTGTGCTGTAAACACATCCAGAGCGGCCTCAGCTCAGAGAGTGTGTGTCCGTCTGGATTACTCCACTGGAGTGACGAGCTGTATGCATCCTCAGAGATTATTTGGATTATTCTCCACACCTTTTCAAGCTGCGGAAACGTGGCGTTAAAATGTAAACGCGGTGCAGAGCTGTTTGCCACAGAGCGGTGATGACAGGGGGATGGAGGGTTGAAGGGGTAATTAATCCTATTAGCAGCGTGACACCAGGCTGACCTTTAGCTGAAGATCACTCTGACGATCTTCTCTCTATCTCTGCCTCCTTCTGACACTCTTCAGATGGAGAGGTACATTCTCTGTCCTCCATTTGTTGTCCTGTATTTCCACATTTGGGTCCTTATTTCTGTGCTATTTCTGAGTGATATTTGGTCAGATGTTATCCCTGGTTGAGGGGGACAGATGGCTCGTTCTGTGCATCACGGAAGCACAAACACTGGTTTCATTTCAGGAAAGACAATGGGCAATAATGAAGACGGACATTATACTGCTCACAGCTTTCCCTTCTGTCTTCTGAGGAAGCGTCGTGTTAGTCGTGTTAGTGGTGAGTGTGTGTTTATGTGTGTGTCATGGCCTCGTTGTCCTCTGGGAAGTGCTGTTATGAGCAGTTGGCTCTCTAATGCTTCTGTGTGTGTTTTCACAACAGGACGTTTGTGGGATGTTTAGTTGACTTCGGTCAGCAGTAGTGATCATAACACAGCATCTCTCTGTGAGTGCTCTTATACTCATCACACCAAGAACAATAACTATTATAACTAGATCGCAATTGATAACCAGAACAATAACTGCAGCGCATTAGCCTTCGCACCAGTGGGTAACTGCAGCCTGGTCTCATGATGAAAACATACCTCTGAGAGCCTTTTTGCAATCACAAAATACTTACCGATCGCACAATAGCTAGATTCACGCCAATGTATGATATCCATAATGCTATTTATGTTAGCGTCCACTCCTACAGGCGATAGAGCATCCATATCAGTGCATGATAACACACAGTTCTGCCATAAATGCTCAAGCTCTTCAAAGTCATTCCAGCGACTATTACGATCGTAATCGCACAAACAGGCCTTAACAGTCACAAATGTAGCTTTTTCAGATCACTTTAGAAAGTGCCCGGCTGAGTTTGGCTGTATGTGTACTAGACTGTAGGGCTGAGGCTAGTCTATAGAAGTGATAACCAGCTGCCTATAAGAACAATAGACGTCTACTGAAGGCCTCCATTGGGGTACATAAGTGTGCGTGTGTGCAGTGAAGTGCATGTTTATGTTTTTATGAAGGCATATATCATTAGCTAATTACACTTCAGAGAGGGGGGTTGCTGTAAGGACATTAATCACAAGCACATTCGTCTAAATGTAATTAGTAGCCATTAAGCACACTATGCTTTTCATCTAAATCTGAACACACACACACACACACACACGTGCTTATAGAAAACAACTCGCATTGATTTACATTTAAATGATGTAGATATATTCATGGCTCACACTACTTTACCTTCCCAGAGTGACTCAGGCGGAGTGCAGAGATGAGGAGGCTCCTATCGGCGCTGACAGTGGCCGTTCTGGGACAGACAGAGTCTGATAATGGACTGTAATGGATTGTGGGTAGTGAGGGGGTGGAGAGGCACAGAAACAACGGCAGCTGCTGCTGGAGTCCAAGAGGATTTCTAGAGGTCAAAGAGGAGTCACGCAGTCGAGTTTGGGATGAGTGTGCAGTGAATTCTGAGTAGCATAGAGAAGTACAGAGAAGAGCTTATCTTCTATTTATAGAGACACAATCATTAAATTCATTAATAATAGATAGATGCATAAACTACAGTATACCTATACAACTGCTAAAACGTACTTTTCTGCATCAAGGATGCATTAGACTGATCAAAAGTGACAGTAAAGACGTGACTAAATCCAACCAATGACTAAAATCCTCAAATTCCAATTCCTAATTGATAACCTATTGTTTTCTGTTCTCTGAAGGATAAAGGGATTGGGGCAGTGAGCAGCGATGAGATGAGAGGAGATGAGTTGAATGAGCTCAGGAAGGTCAGAGGGAGAATGAAGAGGGGAATAGAGCTGTGGGAGGATGGGAAATAAACCGTAGCCTTAATAAGAGAAATACAGCTGTCGGTCTGAGGAATGTGATAGGGTTAAACTGATGCAGTGTTTGTGAGCATCTCCTGTTCTGAATCTGCTTTTATCAGCTTCTAGTGAGGATCTGAACAACAGCAGCGATCCTAACACATACAACCTGATTGAGTGATTCTATTAGAGTAATGCAGCTGGTTGAGGCTCGTGCATTATCAGATCTTGAGGTCTGTTGTGGAGAGCTGTGCTGTTACTTTTACATCACATTTAATCACCTCAAACGTAATCTACACTGTAAAACTGCTGCCGTGTGTGTATAATCAGTTTAATCAGTGATATTACATATTGCCTTGAATACAACCAATTAACTTAGTTTCTATTTTCCCCACAATATTACAGCCACGTAGACAATGCAATGCGTTTTTGATGAGTTAACACACACGCACACACAGATGGACGGTTGCTAGGGAACATGAATGATGCAACAACTGAATGTGGGATGGAAATATTTGGGAGAGAAAAAAATTATAATCTATGCTTTGTGTGTGTGTTATATTGCAATCCAGCACGAAAACAAAATATCAAACTAGCTTCACACACACAGTGAAGAGGTTCAGTCCAGTGACTGCATGTCGGCTGGGGATGGACGGTGGGAAAAAAAATGCAATTTGTTGAATAATCCGCAGATTTAATACTGCATAATCCATGAAAAACCCTTTCAGAATGACTGCAGGGTCGAGATTTACAGCGCGTGTGCCTCTTGCTCTGTGTGTTTTGTAAACTGTACAGAAGGAGTGTGTGTGTGAGCAAGTGCGTGAAAATCTATTTATGTGTGAGAGAGACTTAATATAAACCCTACAGATGTGTTTAAATCAAAACCTCATCTAGCAGGATTATGATGAGGTGCCTGGGGATTCAGCTGTGTGTACGCCTCGATATGCTTTGTTAAAGAATCGTTTTATATTTCACCTAGAACAGACTGTGGCATTTTGTCACTGTATGCATGCATGTATGCATTAATCACTCTCCACCAATCCATCCTGCCTGTTGAGTTATCAGCATCCTATAACAACCACCAAAAAAAAGCATGATGGACCAGAAATATTTAATGTTTCTGCCCTTTTCTTTCCTGCTTTCATCATTCTCTTCCTCTTCTGTTTGTTCTTCTCTCTCTTCCTTATCATTTATTTAACCACTGATTCCAACTGTTGCCCCTGACGACAAGCATCTTTGTTGGCCTACCATGATGTGGTCAGCATGCTGCCATGACAACAGAGAGGAAGCTGTTGCCTGTTACCATGGTGATGTGGAGTTGCGACACTCTTTGATCTCGCCGCTGTCACATGCCTCTCAATAGTTCCAAACAACTCTGCGCCGTCAATATGTTTGAATGGAATTAAGTAGAATAGACACCCGTTTCTCTATATTTGCATTAATTTCTAGTGATTTGAATTTGATTGTGTATCGTTAACCAATGTTGGGGAAAGTTACTTTTAAAAGTAATGCATTACAATATTGCGTTACTCCCTAAAAAAGTACTTGCATACGTTACTTTTGCAGGGTTTTTTAAATATGGGCAGAGCTTGAGCGTTTGTTTTTAATATAAGAAGTTCTATTTATAGCAAATGTAAAAGCCACAAGTGTAGTGAATAAACCTCAGGCTGAAGAATAAGTAAATTCACATCTGTAAAGCAGAATACAGGAGAAGAGAGTTCAATACTTTTCAGCAATAAACAAAAAGCACAATAGTTAGTTTTTAACTCATTTTTGCTTATGATTATGGTTGAACTGAATCATCAAAGGTCAGCAGCAAAGACATTTGTTAATAAAATGGGATTAGATACATTCGTGTAATTTAATTATTTCAGGTTTGCGTCATATTCTGAGTTTATTTAAATTCATTTTGATGAATACTGAATCTGTGTTTTGAGAACGAGATGAATTAATTGCTTATTTATTTATTTATGTTTTGCTTTAAGACATTATCAAAAACTCAATGTTTAAAAGTTTTGCTTTTTTGAAATGTTGTGCAATTATTGCCAGTATTATGACATTCATGTATAAGTGAATTATAAGTGGAATTTGTATGGAAAATGTAAATAACGTTAAAAAGCACAAGGACACCAACTGTGTTCAGGGAAACTCTTTCTTTTATTCCTTTGATGGGCAGTCTCCACCGAAACTCATTTGACCTCCTACAAGGAGAGAACGATTGTAGAAAGACTTAAAACGTAAAAAAAACAAAAACATGTTTCTCATGTTATCTAACTCCAAATATAGCATAACTTTCTACTCTCTAAACTATAATGTGTTTCATAAAGTACAACTACTGGCCAGATATCCAAGAGGTAAAATAATGTGTTAAGATGCCAAACACTGCTGTAATGTCCTCAACGTTCAACGAGAGTGCTTGAGAAGAAATGCTTCAATGCTGGAATTATTGGCTGCTCCATGACACGCTTCACTTCCTCGTTCCTCACTTCCTGTGGAAGCCTGTGGGAATGAATAGTACATGTTCCAGAAATTTTCCTAGTAAATATAGTGGTGGTGCAAGTGACCCTTGAACCGACAACTAAGACATATCTTGAGGGTTTGAGCCGTTTTTTTGATGTTTTGTTGATGTTGTAGATCATTATCTCTCAGTCGTTGTCTGGAGGCCCTCAATTCTCCTTCTATATCTCTTTCCCCCTCCTCTGGGTGTGCTCTTCTCTCTCTCTCTCTCTCAATCATTTCTCCTTCATGTCTTCACTGTGTTGTCTATCTGCAGTTTGCCCTTCACAGTTTCTCAGTCCTCCTGTATTCTCAGTATCTCTCTCCATGACTAAGCACATCTCTGCACTCGTGACATTTTACAAATGAGCTTCGTGACTCTAGAAACTAGAGCGTGTCTCTTCTCTCCCTCGCTCTCACTTTCACTCCTACACGGATAAAAAGCTGTCGTTTTAGCAGAAAACCATGTGGAATACTACTATTTAAAACAGGTTAACTGTAAGTTACCTTACCAGACATAGTAGGCTATAGTCTTATTGTAAACATTATATCATATATATTCTTCATCTTTCTCTGTATTTTCTTAAAATCTTGTTTACTTCAAGAACTCTCTCTCTATCTGTATTGTATTGCAGACTTTATGTTTTACTGTTTTGTTTTCTCCCATTACCAGCCTTCTGTTTAAACTTTTACAATTATATTAAAAATTGATTTAAGATCAAGTACAGTGCAGTCAGTTATAGCACAGTGCTCATTCACTAAAAGCACAGCTAAAGAGAAGAGTCTTGAGACTGGATTTATATGTGGCTAATGTTTTAACACCTCTGATCTCGTCTGGAAGCTGGTTCCAACTGCGGGTGGCAAAATAGCTAAAAGCAGACTCCCCTTGTTCTCTGTGAACCCTTGGTATTTCTAACTGATTCGATCCTAATGATCTGACTGCTCTGTTAGGGTTATATTCAATGCATATCTGCAATGTATTCAAGTCCTAGGCTATTGAGTGATATATAAACGAGTAAAAGCACTTCCAAATCAATCCTAAATGTGACAGGAAGCCAGTGTAAGGACCTGAGGAGTGGTGTGATTTGCTCAGATTTTCTGGCAGCAGCATTCTGGACGAGCTGCAGCTGTCTAATGGTCTTTTTGTGAAGACC
>JAUMHI010000058.1:3790741-3803396 GCA_032359435.1 Enteromius unitaeniatus | reverse complement strand
CTCAATTATTCCAAACTATGAATAAAATACTTGAAATACTTACATAAAACATCCAGATGAACTGAATAGGTTTTAACCCCGTCACAGATGAACTGATAGGACCCCTGATCTGTGTATGTCGCTGATGTGAGAAGCAGCCGGTCGTCTTTACACCTGAGTTCTTCCTCAAACCCTCTGGCAGTCGAGCACACGTGCTTGTTGTATGTGGTGATAGTGGTGTCTGTGGGGTGTATCTTTCTCCATTCAGCGTGATCACAGGCGCTGGCGTTCCTGGGGAATGTGTACGGTTGCTTCAGTAGCACAAAATCAGAGAGGATTCCCTCACAGAACACTCCTGAAACAGAACGAAGGGAATTTTGGTCACATTGTGGTTACTAGGTGTCACTGTTACAGTGTAATTACACAGAGAGGCACTGAGTTAGGTTAGGTGTGTTCGACATACAAAATATACAAAAGGTGCAGGTCTCCAGGACCGCTTTGGGAAGCACTGGTTTAGTACTTATAGATATACAGCTATATAGGCATGTCTTGGCAGTTGAATTGCAAGAAATTATACTATTATTATAAATCACCTAAATAAAACAGGAAAAAGAGTCTTACCTCCATAAAGGACTACTGTAAATGCCAAAATCAGAATTGCCTTCATCATGTTGCTCTGAAACACACATCAGCAAATACTGTTACGACATGTCAGTCATCGTGCTCAGCTTCAAATACAATGATTTATATCATACCTGTGGGCTAGTCGTTAAGATTAACTGCAGATTTATTACAGTCCTCTGTTTGTAACGGCAGATGTGGATATGCAGCGACAGCTCTAAACATCCGTGACTCTCTCTAACATCAGAGCAAATATTTAGTTCAGCTCACTTGAAAAGCACTTAGCAGCGACAGTTAAAAGTTCCAGGTGCTGAATAGAGTGGGCGTTTTCCCATAAAAAAAGTTCTATTTCGACGCCATTATCAGAGTTTAACAACATGGTCTCTGTACTTCCGCTTCTGTTTGGGCTCCTCCCAGACTATGGCAAGATGTTTCAACACTTAAAATTAAATGCATAGACTAAGCTTGTTTTAGCATTTACATGTTACTGGTACTTTTTTTAAAATAATAATAGTTGCCAATGGGTTTTCCACAATAAACATCCATCCCTTTTACTAGAAAATATAGATGCAAGTACTTTTAATGTTAAAAAGCTAACTCATTCCAAATTTTGAATGCACTCATATTTCTCGTAGCTTTTCTCTATAGTATGCAATCGATGTTAAATAGTAATGCAGCAAAAGACAGATGAGATTTCCGTTTCAATATTTTATACCAACACAGTTTAAGCAATAGATGTTAACCCTTTTAGCAGTGAGTAAATGAGTGTGTTTCGTCGTTTATACCCGTCGTTTATATAAATGACCTTGTTCGTGATCTGTAACACGACATGGGTGCCGCCATGTTTGTTCGCGCCGCAGTTCAGAGAGTCCTGTCAGTAGGATTTACAGCACATAAATCCATCAATTTCTCCCTAAATACATGCATTTAAGTGGCTGGTGAACTGAGTGAAGAATAGAGTGAACTTTATAGCTACGTTATTGTTGCTTCCATAGACATCTGTGTGTATTTTGCGCCAGCAAATGCACGAAAGCTCAGTTTGAATTTGGCAGGTATGCAATCCCAGATGTGGGACCGAACCGCTCAAAAGGTTAAAATAGCCTGCCATACAATAATCTCAGCTTACACTGTGCTGTATTGTTACTATAATTAAAACAGCAAAAGAGTGATGTGATGACATCATAGGCATGTTGCAACAGAACATTAGGGCCTTAAAATACAGTATAATCTATAATCTATATTACAACCAGCTCATCCCTGCTTCTCCTGGAGACTAATGATATAACAACTTACCCTGACAAGACTGAAATTATGACATTTCAATATTGCCATTTTTATGAACTGCTGAGTATAAACGATCTGCAAAGCTGTAAACCCAAAAAGCGTCTGATAAATAAAGTTGATGTCTCCCAAAATAAAGAATCAACTCTATACAGCCTAAACGAGTTATTCGTTTTTGAACCCCACCAGCAAACAATGCTTCAGTACCAGTTTAATCACAAGCTGTCAATAAACAATAGATGTTCATATTTCCATCGAGTGTTCAAAATGCAAAACTACGGCAATAGGCCTATCATTACCAACAAGCTGTTATCACAACAGACAGGGCCTTCGGACCAATCAGAGCAGAGTGGGCTCACGGAAGGGAGGGGTTTAGAGAGGCTGAATCTTAGAACTAGACCATGAGGCGATATTAATCACATATTTTGAGAAAACAAAAGCATTTTTCACCTATAGGAGATTCCTGAAAAAATACAAATGGTAAAATAGAGGCACTTTAACAAAAGCCTTGAATTGATACTGACTAGATCATGACCATTTCTCTCTTTCACTCTTTTTAGAGGACAGAAAGCTGTTTGTGGGGATGTTGGGGAAGCAGCAGTCTGATGAGGATGTGAGGAAGATGTTTGAGCCGTTCGGGAGCATTGATGAGTGCACGGTACTGAGAGGACCTGACGGCACCAGCAAAGGTCTGTAAGAGGAATAGTTTACCCAAAAATGAAAATGTCCTCTCCCTTAGACCATCCAAGATGTAGATGAGTTTTGTTGAAATGTGTCACAGCATCAGTGACTCAGCAATGGATGCTCTGCAGTGAATGGGTGCCGTCAGAATGAGAGTCCAAACAGCTGATAAAACATCACAACAATCCCCAGCGCTCCAGTCCAGCAGCTAACATCTGGAGAAGATGAAAGCTGTGTGACTGGAGATGAGAAGTCTCATGCCAGGAAACACAAACTCCATCTGCCTCACACGACCTGATGTTTGTCTTGTTTTCACAGGTTGTGCGTTTGTGAAGTATCAGAGTCACACGGAGGCCCAGTCTGCCGTTAATAGTCTCCACGGGAGCCGAACTCTTCCCGTGAGTGTGTCCTCTCTCCTCTCAGTCTCTCCTCCTCTTTCGTCGGCTGTAATCTGTCTGTCTGTGGTCAGGGGGCCTCCTCCAGTCTGGTGGTGAAGTTTGCAGACACAGAGAAGGAGCGCGGGATGCGGCGCATGCAGCAGGTGGCCTCGCAGCTCAGCATCTTCAGTCCGGTGACGCTCAACTTTAATGCATATAATGCCTACACACAAGCAGTGAGTACCACACACACACACACACACACACACAGGAGTGATACATAAACATGTCCGTTAGCTTTTTAGGATTTTAGGATTCCAATTTTTATCAGTGTAGAAAAAAAGGGAACATTATTTCGATAGTCTAGATTAAATAAATAACCAGAAGAAAAACATTACATTAAATAAAATAAAAGAACTAAACTAAAATAAGTTAAACAAAAAATTATTATTGAAAGACTATTACAAAAAGGCTATTATTGCCTTTTCTGAACTTGTAATCACCTCTGATGAAAACTGTCTTCATCACTGATAATAATCAGAAATGTTTGTCGAGCAGTAAATCAGTATATTCTTATGATTTCAGAAGATTTTGTGACACTTGAGTAATGATGCTGAACATCACATTTTTGATTGTATAAGTATTTCACAATTTTACTGTATTTCATGTATTATTATCAAAACATGCAGCCTTGGTGAACAAAGGAGAAGTCCAAATGTAAATACTGTCCCTAAGACTGGAGTGGTGCAGTGTGAACTCTTTGCTCTCTGTGTGTCTCAGCTGCTTCAGCAGCAGGCCCTGGTCGCTCAGTCCTCGTACCTGTCACCTGTGTCTACAGCAGCCGCGGTGCAGATGGCGGCACTCAATGCTAACGGCATCATAGCTGCCCCCATCACACCCTCATCAGGTGATCATGTTTTCTAAGACTTACATGCATGTTATCTGCAATCTAATTTTTATTCATTGCAACTTTAAAAGGTTTTGACTGACATAAATAGGACCTCTTTAATTGTTGCATATACTTCAGTGGCATGTCGTTTGAAACTTGTATTTTAAATGTATTTGCAATTGAACATTTGTAATGAACATGCAATTTACTACATAGATTACCTTTAACATGTCATATCAAATAACGCACTGTTAACACAGTTAGTAAACACATCAAAATAAGTGTACTTCTTTAAGCATGACAAAACATTACTAAGACATATTGATTTAAAATATCCTTGACGTTATTATAAAGTGCACTCAAGGCATAAAATTGTCTCTCTTTAAGTGCACTTGAATGATCTTTTATTTCATTAATAGTATATTACACACTACAAGTGCACATCCAATACGAGAGCTTTCTGTTTCACGAGAGGGTCTGTATGCCAAGAGCTCAGTGTTTACCGTTCTGTACTCGTCTGTCTGATCTCCACGCTGTTCTGTGATTGGCTACAGGTGCAAACACTCCGCCCACTATTGCAGCCACGCCCATCTCGGCTCTGCCTCCGCCAATCGGAGTGAACGGCTACAGTCCTTTACCGTCAAACACCAATGGCCTGCCAGCTTCAGACATCTACACCAACGGAGGATATCCATATCAAGGTGAGGCTTATATATTAACTTTGTGTTGAATGGTCGTCTGTACGCTTGTGTGTAGCATTTTATTTCATTTCCGTACATGTATGTGAAGCGCTCTGAGATGTTGTTGTCAGAGTTATCAAAATAAAGCGTAATCAAAATGAACAATTCATCAATTAGGATGTAGAAACTCTCCAATATTTTACAAATCAATCCAAAAAATTGCTAGAGAATTACTGTTAATGTTATTTGATGTTTTAATGTTTAATTCATGTTATTTACTGTAGAATACCGATCCAAATAATTAGTAATTGCTTTTGAAGAAATCGGTTAATTATGGGTTATTCATATCATTATGGACCTGTATACAGTATGTCTTAGTAATTCTAGTAGTTAGTGTTCAGCTAGCGTTTTCATTGACGATAGATCAGTATTCTAAAAAAAAGACAGCTCTGGCGCCCCCTTCAGTCGACCGTCCACATCAGCAGCCTGGCACCTGCCCACTGTCCTCTAACATCATAGCAGTGAGTTTAGCATGCACAAAAACCACTCAGGCTTATTCAGAAAGTGCTAAAAGCTTTCGTTTGGTCTCTCCTCAGCCCAGAGCCCGGCGGTGGCAGCGTTAGACCCGCTCCAGCAGGCGTACGCAGGCATGCAGCACTATACAGGTGACTGAACCGCTGCAGCGTCTCTCAGAGTCACATCGCTCTGTTTCAGCATCTGTCAAACTCTCTGTCTCACAGCAGCCTATCCCGCCGCGTATGGACTGGTCAGCCAGCCCTTTATACAGCAGCCCGCCCTGGTCTCCCAGCAGCAGCTGCAGCAGCAGAGAGAAGGTGAGGTCATTTCCTGTTACGGAAAAGAGCAGTGTGTGTACTTTCTCATATTTAAAAGAGTACTTATTAGGGAAATAAAGTGTAAAGTGCATGCATTGTTATTGCATGTTAACTGCAATTAAAAGAAAATGTAGTATAATTTATATTGATATTAAATAAAACCTTTCATCTTTGTATGTCATTTCATAATTATTTGTATTGACTTTGAAATATGGTTAAAGTGCTGCTCAATGACAAACTACAACTTAAA
The DNA here is from genome assembly GCA_032359435.1 of Enteromius unitaeniatus. NCBI lineage: Eukaryota > Metazoa > Chordata > Actinopteri > Cypriniformes > Cyprinidae > Enteromius > Enteromius unitaeniatus. The sequence continues at coordinate 3,797,805 of JAUMHI010000058.1, read as the reverse complement.
TAAAAATATAAATTCATGTTATTTCTATTGAAACGTATGTATGTATTTAAATCTACTACAGATTGGTATGAATGCAGTGCAATTAAATGCATTTAAATGTAATAAATGTAATATTCAATAACACTACAATTAAAATCATAAGTGTACTTTTTTAAAGCACAAAAAGGTTTTAAAATATAAGGGTTTAAATGGACTTCACAATAACGCTCCTAAATGTATATGATTACTTTTTTTAAAGTAGATGTTAAGAAACATAAAATTATCTCTCTTCAAGTAATTAAGCGGCTTTTTATTTTATAAAAAAAGAAAACCCTGAAAAAATATATTGAATTTACAACATTTTTAAATGCAAGTGGTTGAAATCTATTTATTTAAGCTACATTTAAACAAACAAATTTTGTGAACTAATGTTTAAGCTTTTTATTTAAATGCAGCTAAAATAAAGAGTAGGCAACCACTTACCTCTAAAACAATATTGTGCATCATTTCTTTCAGTGTGCCTAGAATGAAAGATTCTTTAAAAAAAACATAATGACAGAATTGTAAGTACACTACAAGTGTGCATTCACTACAAATAAGTGTTTTCCACAAGTGTGTGGCTTATGGTACGGTTAATTATTGGTTAATTTATGAATACATATGTGTTTATTAATCACTGAGTTTCTGATGTGTGTGCGCTGCAGGTCCCGAGGGCTGTAACATCTTCATTTACCATTTGCCCCAGGAGTTCACTGACTCAGAAATGCTGCAGATGTTTCTGCCGTTTGGTAACGTCATTTCTGCAAAAGTTTTTGTCGATCGAGCCACCAATCAGAGCAAGTGCTTCGGTAAGAACATGCTTTACTGCTTCAGCTTCAGCCAGCAGCTACCTAGAAACATCCCACAATCCCCAATCATCACAGCAACACTGCTCTTATTATCACTGAGATACGGTTTCATAGGTTTTGTTCTTATTTTATAATTAAGATTTTTTCGTATTTTATGTATTTTATGTTAATTTAGGTTAAAGGTTTAATCATTTTGTTCAGTGTTTTTGTCATTTTCACTGAAAGCTGTCTATATGATATATTCACTGAGTTTCCGCTTTTAATTCTAGTGATTTTAGTACTTCGTTACTAAAAAAAATAAATAAATATGCCATGGCGACTATAGCTGAAATACAATTTGAGGCGAGTAAGCTATTTCAGTTAGTGTTTATTTTATTTAAAACAAACCATTTATGTTATTGTCTTTGTTTTAGTTAAAAGTAATCATCCTGGCTCTATGAATCAATCAGAACAGCTCAGCAGCTGCACACAGACACTTTGTCTTTTCTCTCTCAGGCTTTGTGAGCTTCGATAACCCAGCGAGCACTCAGATGGCCATCCAGGCCATGAACGGCTTTCAGATCGGCATGAAGAGACTCAAAGTGCAGCTGAAAAGACCGAAAGATGCCAACAGACCCTACTGAGATACAGACAGGTAAGAGAAGACAAATTAATCATGCGGAAGGAGGGAAGAATGAGGCGTGCATGCTCACAAAATAGAGCAGAAAATGATCCAGAGGAATGGAAAAACGTTTTCACTCAAAAATTGCTATTAGATTTCACAAATGATTAGCAGATGCTTTTATCCAACGCAAATGACAAAAGAAGACAGCACAGGCAATCAAAAACAACAAAAGAGCAATGATGTGCAAGTAGTAGTTAGCAGCAAAGGTGTTTTTTTTTTACTATTACATAATAATTAAACAAAAAAGAGAATGCGGCAAGTTATTTTTAGAGGCCTTTTTGCTTTTTGTTAATTGTATAATAAAAAGAAAACAGATAGAATACAAAAAGATTAGAAAAGCTTTTGTTTTTTTGAAAACGAGCAATTGGTGAATTATTATTTAGTAAAAGTCTAAAAGGAACAATTTTTTTTAAAGAATAGAATTAGTGCCAGAGTTAGAGGGTCAAATAAAGATGGAAGAGAAAGGAAAAAGTCACACAACTTGACAACTAAATTAAATGAGAATAAGACAATGTAAATGAATATGAGAACTTGATAAATCACTGTTGTTGTCAGGCTCCACATCTAAATGTGACACACAAGCATGATAATGAACACTATGTTGCAGTTTTCATTACTGATGATGCTGTTTTGTATTCTCACACTCGGTCAGTCATAATGGCGGAAACCCGTGGCTGTGGTTAACTAGCGACAGATAATCCACTTCCTGTGAAGCTGTAGTAAGTCGACTGGTCTGAATGGTTTGGGTTGCTCTGTGGTTCTTCTGCAAATGGCCACGAGGCGTGAGCTGCATGGCATGATGAAGATGGATTGTTTGGTGCATTTGTAGCTTTGATTTGTTACTGCGAGATTTGACTGATCCTTTTCAGTTTGACTGGAAATGAATTTCACATTTAAGAACTGGCCCAAGGGAGGCATCCAGTGGTGGTGAAGGCTCCTGCGTGTTCGGCCTTTTCTGTGTGCAAAGTTATTATATTTAAGTTCAATTCTAAATCTAATGTATATGCCCCTAGCTAGCCCCATATAGTTAGTCCAATAACAACCTCATTAAAGCAATAATCAGAGGTTAAATCTCAAAGATCAACCTTAAGAGTAAGATACATACCTGAAAAATACATGCCTACATACTTTATACCACAGGCTCATTCAGAAGGCCCTGATCCTCTTGAAGATTTCCTTAAGCCTGGAGCCAGAGACTAACAATTGAAATTTGCATTGGTTAAGTAGAGTTAACACCTCTGGGGATAGAAAAGAATTAGCATGAAAGACGCTGTGTAAAGGCACACCCTCTATAATGAGCCGTTATATTATACTATTGACCGTTCTGAGCAAGCTGAGTGAAGGGAAGGAAGTGTGTTCAGCACAAACTTCTTCTGTCATCATTCACTCACCCTCATATTGTTCCAGCACAAAAGAAGATATTTAGAGGAATGTTCATGCTGCTCTTTCCCATAAATGCAAATGGAGCAAAACGTACAAGTAATACATGTACTGAGTGTCTTCTCAAGCCATTATACAGGAAACCGTCTCAAAAGTCTCATATTCAAACTTGGCAGATTAATAAGGGTACCTAAATGGTATTTTAAAGTGCACTATTATGGGTATTAAAAGGTTCATATTTTGAGAGACCCCAAAAACATGTGAGATTGTCTTATAATATGCATTTTTATTTACTTTACTTGCTGAAAGCATTTTCATTTAGACCAATGCAAAAAGACCAACAAGTGGGTGGGCAATATGCTAATGTTTAAAAACCATTGTTTCAATGATTCAGAGTCGACTCTTAGTTTTAAGAGACTTTCTACTAGCCTGGGCCCGCCCATACTTCCTTTGACACTACATTCATTTCACGAGCAAAGTCAGTCTGGCCAAGCTGCCATTTTAGAGCATTTCAGATTCCCAAAAAAGCGGGAACCAATGAAAAACGAGCTCTGAGGCGGGTGTAACGCAATACCAGCTTTTAAACATGGCGTGTACCGAGCAGCAACAATCGTTGGACTCTGCTGTTGCAGCTGTTTTGAGAAATTTTCATCACAGCTTTTCTTTGAAAACGGAGCAGAAGTAATTAGAGTAAGAAAATACATTTTCCTACTGCTTTAATGAAGCTTGCTACAATTGGTTACAGTGGCTTCAGATTCCGTCGCTACGCATACTGCACGTCATCGGCATGAGTCTGATTGGTTGTAGATTCGTCCAGTAGTATACAGAGGCATCTGATGGACGCAGGTTAAGCCCGCCTCCCAGAAGGCCGGTAGTAAGGTAGCTTGGCCAGACTATGCGATATGAAAGCACTATGGTCACCCTCTGACAGCAACATAGTGTCCAGTCCACATCCAGCCCCTATGTAATCCACGCGGGCCAGATGTGAGCCGGATCTGGGCCAAAACTGCTTGCTGTCTGGGCAGCAGCTTCTCGAGCTTCACTGAGACCTGCATGATCAGCGTGAATGTGTTTGAATGTGTCTATAGCATATATTGAGTGTTTGACAGGTTGTGAGCAGATCGCCTAAGGTTTAACCCTCTCCGCACTGAAGTGTGTCATTTTATCCATGTTATAACACCTCATCAGTTTAATACATAGATGCTGTAAGTGACCATTCATAAAACATTGATATGTTGGTTTGAGCATCCTGACCAGATGAGGAGCGTCTCGCTGCAGGCTGCAACATCCAGGGGGCGTGGATGGATACAGATCTAACCACTCCCTCCTTAATAAACCTACCCCTCCCATCTCAACCCCTTAACCTACCACCTCCACCTCCTAGATGTGGCTCCAACAGCGCCCCTTGGATATTGTGGTACGCAGCGAGCCCTATTTGGAGCAGCCGACACGGCAAGGATTTAACCATTGCTTTGATTTTAGGATGGGGCCATCTGTTTATCTGAGCAGTGGCAGACTGGAGGAAAATCATTATTTAGTCATTATTAAGTCATTATTTCTGGACTTTTTGCAAAAACAGTTTATTTGTTCATTTGGAGACAAAATGACACACTTCACTGTAAAACTGCATCTTTGAATTCACGCAATTTTGAGATTTTTTCCCTGCATTTAGTGTTTCTAAAAGTAGCATGTCTGATATTGAACGCACAGAGACAGCATTCAGTATTTCAGTGAGTTCATTCAGTGAATGATTCATAAGAACCACCACAGGAAAGCGAGATGATGTGGATGATGTTGATGATACCATGATGTTTTCATCCACGCTGAGGAATCTGAAGATACAGACATTTTTTTTGCCTGTGATCCAAAGCAGAGGATCTAACAGCATGATGGTCAGTGTAATGCAGTCCATCTCTCTCTTTCTGTCTGTCACAGGATGGAGATTATTGAAGGGTTCAGGCAGCAGACGGACTCCAGACGCCGAGCTGCACAGGGTCAAATCTTAACGTGAGATGTTTGTTATCTTGCACACTCAGACATGTGTGTATATGCAAAGGACAAATAAAAGATCGTGTACATAATTCACATACATTCATACACACATGCACACAAAGTTATGGAAAGATGTCAGTGGTATTAGCACACACACACACACACACACACAACATACTACTTCTTATGGACCTTCTTAGCTCTACAAATGTATAAAACTATCAGTTGTCATACAAAATGTAAAAAAAAAACAACAAAAAAGAACCAGCCACAGTAAATGACCATAATCAGGTTTAAATAATTAAGCTTAAAATACAATTACAATTTAAAAAAGAAAATAAGAATAGTTGCACTAAAGCAAAAGACGATAGTTACAGTATTATTATTATTATTATTATTATTATTATTGTAAGAAAAAAAAATCTTAAGATTTCTACTTTTTCATTATAAATGTGATGTACGGGGGACTCAGGAAATTCTGGGCAAGTTTTAATATTTTATCTTTTATTTATCTATTTATTCATATTTGAAAACAAAAATGGTTTGAGATGTGGTCTCTTGGTTTTAATGTTTTTTTAGAGAACTACATAAAAGCAGTTGTAAAACTTTGTAACTTCTTGAAATATGAATTACAAAGATGATATTTATGTCTGAACTTTTTTGATCAAACTTTTGTTTCTAATTTCAATAAAATAAAGGTATTAAAACAAAAGTCATGCTTTTTACGTGTTAATATACATGGATTCATGTGTGTGTATCAAAGAGTGTGTCATATACTAAAGATGCCTATATGTCTAGATATCAAAAGTATTGAACCAGACTCTAGAGCTTTCAGAGTGGAAGAGACAGAGCTGGACCACGAGATCAACAGTTTATTACACTTTCAGATCAACTTTATTTACATACATCTGGAGAAATTTGTCTCTGCATCAGTGTCTCAGAAATGGATGTGAATGGGTGCCGTCAGAGACAGATAAATGTCTGTATCTTCATCTTTAAAAAATTAAAAAGGCATGGTTGTGGACGTTTTATTTCCCGTAAGGCTGCTCTCATCAGCGGGCTGACTTTCACAGACGGGTGTTCTTGGGTTGATAACAGGCAGCAGCATATGGTCACCCTCTGTACTATGAGCCACTGTAGCAGATCTGGATTGATGTTCACGTAGTTTAAAGATGATCACAAAGGCAGCAACAGCGATAACCAAGATACACAAGATAACGGCCAAACTTATGAAGAGGTTCCTATAGAGGATGCAGTTGCAGTGTGTCTGGTCTCCTGGACTGGAGCGTTTCTCTGTGTGAATCAAACAACAGAACTGACTTATGACTGAGAAAGCTTTTTTCAGCGTGAAAATATTTAGGAAAATGTACCAGCAAAGCTGACTGAAGTAAAATTACATGTAATATTTAAGCCAACAATGCAATCCATATTTCCCATGTCTTACCGTTCACATGCAGCACAGAGGCTTGTGGGATTCCTTTAACCGTTTCATCATCCACGAAACAGCGGTATATTCCTGCGTCTGTCTTCTGAACACCAGCGATGGTCAAAGAGAAGTCGCCGGTTTTGAAGCAGTTCTTCTCCAGTGAAACTCTTCCCTCATAGTCTTCGCTAGAGGTCAGGGATCCGTCTATCTTGAAGTGCAAAACACTTTGGTCGTCATGCAGCCACTTCACATCTTTGGTAGTGTGTGCGTAACAGTTCAGGGTGATGTTGTCCGTCTCTGCTGCGCTCACATTTACTGCATCTGTAGGTCATCATTTCAAAGCTGATGATCATGTGCTAAATATCCACTTAATAAGCTCTCTTATACTCAATCAGTCACACGTTTGAGGCAATTCGTGTTTTAAAAGGTATCATTTATATATATATATACATGTCAAAATACAGTAATATTGTAGGATATGTTGGTGCTACACATTGCACAGATTGTTGCTATATGAAGGGTCTGTCTGTCCGTTATTGTTTGTTCTTCATGTCTGCAAAACCCATAATAAAAATAAAATACAGTGATATTGCAATTTAAAAGAGCTGCTTTCTATGTCAATATCTGTAAACTGTAATTAATTGTCATCACTGCTCCAGTCTTCAGTGTCACATGATCCTTCAGAAATTATTCGACTCACTCGATATAACGTTTTTCATTATTTAATGCTGCTTCATATATTTATGGAAACTGCCATATGTAGTTATTAAAAACT
>JAUMHI010000058.1:3772711-3790026 GCA_032359435.1 Enteromius unitaeniatus | reverse complement strand
GTGTGTGTGTGTGTGTGTGTGTGTGTGTGAGTGTGTGTGTGTGTGTGTGTGTGTGTGTGTGTGTGTGTGTGTGTATCTTCCATATTTCGGTGACTAATGTATATCAGGAGCGAGCTGAAGTTGACCAAACCTCGCTTTGAGCTCGTCCTCACTGAAGACTCAGCACACATGGAAAGTAGGTATAAAGCTTTCTAAAATAAACATGTAGAAAGTTTTCTGTAGTGTAATCTTATAACAATATATCTCCCTGTTTACTAAACGTTAGGGTCAAGATTTCTGGCTAAATGACCCCTAAAGGTCACTCGGATGTAAGATAGCTCTCATTTAAGCACTATCGGGGGACAATGGGCCCTGAAGCCCTGTGTTCACCCAAAAATTAAAAATTCTGTCATCGTTGAGTCACCCACTAGTTACACACGCTGCTAAACATGTACTAGTTTCTTTCAACTGTTGCACACAGAATACAATACTTTGAAGATTGTTGATAACCAGATAGTTAACGGTAGCCATTGTCTACCATAGTAATGGAAAAAATACTATGGAAGTAAATGGCTACCGTCAACTGTTGGGTCGCCAACATCCTTGAAAATATCTTCTTTTGTGCTCAACAGCTGAAAGAAAGTAGTACAGATTTGGTACAGCTTGTCAGTGACTAAATGATGACAGAATTGTTATTTTTTTGGGTGTACTGTCCCTTTAAGGGAAATTAGATTTTGTACTGGCCCCAAAGTGTAGGGCTATCACAGCTCTGTTTACTGTGTTTAATGTTGATGGAGTAACATAAGATGTGTAAGAATATTCACATCCCGCTTTTGGCATTTTGGTGTATTTTCTAAGACCTCAGGCATATTTTAGAGGTATACCGCACTAGTTCTCCAGGCGTATTTGCTAAAGAATCTCACTTTCACATTCTTCACAGCCATCTCCCTCACTTATGGAAAACATTGCACCGCACTACAGGCATTCAGCATCCTCTCTAGCTAGCGGCTGCTTTTTAATACTCTCTATATCAAGAATGCATTTTAAAAGCAAAAGTTCTGCGATGGTGTTTTATCACCGTTCTAATACCTCTGTTTGTACCTTACAGCTAAAATATTTCTTTATGATGAAAGAAATAGGAGAGTTTATAAGAAGAATGGAAGTTAAAGGGAGTACTAGTTCAGACGTGTGTGTTTTTGTCTATTCAGCTGGATCGTATGACGAACCACAGTCCAAGAGTCCATGTGTTTGATTTCGTCAGCCTTTTCTGTCCATCTGCTATAAAACATTTACTCAACATTTTCACTTCATTGCGCTGCGCACACGTTTGCACTGAGATTTCATCCTAAATTGGAGCTTTTCCCAAAATAGAAAGCCTTGAATATGACACACTAACACGACATTAGTACTGGTGAGTGAGTCATGTGTGGAAGAGTTGACTAAAGCATCAGCTTCAGAACAGCTCGACAGACGTCTGCTCCTACTCCAGAAGTGACAGCAGAACAGACCGGGGCTAGTTGTCACACTTTACTCCAGTGAGTAATTCATTATTGTTTTAGGACTTCCCTTTAAAGTGGATATTAGAGTGTTAAACGGACCCATTCACAAGCTCTTAATATGATACACACTTACTGTAGGCTATTATTAGTAATCCATGCAGCGGGAAAGCCGTTAAACTTCAGCTCTGAATCATTCGGCTCAGCCGTTTTCCGTTTAGAAGCATAACATGATCTATAAAACATTTGTGAAGCTCTAAAATGAATCTGCAGTCGCTCTGATTTTAATACCCAAATGAACCCGACAGCAATGCAAAATCAGTCCCCTAATGTTCCCTCTGCATGATGGGGTGTGTTCGGACATCTGCTGTTAGACGTCCAGGTGTGTTTCACACGTACTCCCACATCCAGTGATCCGTGAAGCATGCTTTTCATCGGTTCGCATGGAGTTAATGCTGCCCAAACTTTCCATTCCAGACCTCTGGCTTCATGACTTATTGTTTGAAGTAAATGATTTGTGTGTGTTATCAGCATGATCACCTCCTGACCACCTCCGATTCAATCACAGGACAGTAAGAGTTCTGTGTGGTGTTGATAAACCAAATCCTCTTTTTAAAAAACAATGTAATACTTACAAAACCCGTAGATGCATTGTTTGAATTCAGAGGTCATGCATCAGTCACAGATCAGATTTGAGCCCATTTTCACTTTAAAGAAGCAATGAATTCACACGTTTCCTGCATTCACTTCCGAATGAATGGAAGTCAATGGAACAGAAAGTGTAGCGTGACCGTCCCTTTACGCTTCAGAAAAATCAATTCCCTAAAGACCTTTTCTCTTATTACTATGTAATATAATTTAACTGTCATGTCACAAATTAAATGTACTGTACCGTTTCAAAATTTACTGGAATATCAGTTAGGGTGACATAATTCAACTTTATATTATCCAAGTATGATATCTAAAGTCAAAGTGCAAAAAAGGCATATAAATGAATCAAAACAGAGTGATGAAATTGTGTTTATTATTATTTTTCTTCACAAAAAAGACCAGCGTAAAGCATTTTTCAGTCTTTGTCATTGCTAAAATTAATCTGAGTTCTACATAAAATAGAGCAGGAGGGCAGTAGTGTGTGTTTGCTTGATTATTATTATTATTATTATTATTACAAAGCTATAGGGTGACCATACGTGCCATTTTCCCAGGACAGGATTCTGATCGTGTATGACATCGGTTCTTTATGTTTTTGCCGATCTGGAGGTACAAAGCAATATAGGAAAGGAAAGGACATAACATGTGGCCAGGTATGGGTTCCCATACTAGGAATCTTGTGCTCTGTGTTTAACCCATCCGAGTGCGCACACACACACACACACACACACACTGGGGGAACGGTGCCTTGCTCAAGGGTCTCACTTCAGTTGTGGTATTGAAGGTGGAGAAAGCGCTGGTTATTGGTTACTGAAGAGAAAGAGAGTTTTAGCTGGTAAAGCCCAACACTGAAATGATGACGCCGTCAATTACCAAAAATAAAAATTTTTACTCGCTTTGTAACAAATAAAATACAACCACGAAACCATTAGAGATGAGCCTGCCGTGACAGAAAGTCATATTCCACTCTTCCATGTTAAATGAGCTTTCTGTAAAATGTACTCAGAAAAAGTGGTAGTTGGCAGTCGACAGCTTCTAATGAAGCCAAATTGAATGTGTGTAGTCTCCTCAGAACTGGAACTAGAAGTCTATGAGACAGGATCCTTGTGGACTAGAATTAGACACCAATGATTCAGTTGATTGACTCTGCAGGGAAATAAGTGGGCCTGACACACTGATGTTGGTTCAGCTGCATAAACAGACATATCATCAGCAGAAATCATCCCGTAACACACCCTCAGCGGCCAGTGTAATTACACACCACCGACCCGTTTACACAAGGCCAGTGATGGACATTTGACTCCCAAATATTTGTTGCCGGCTTTACAAACACTGAGCAGGCTGGACACGCTGCTGTTGATTAGTTTACCGAGTTCTTGGCTCGTCTTTGAATGGCTTCACGTGTGTATGGCTGTCAAACAAACCAGCTCTCCATTACTAAGCAAAACCTGAGTGCTGGAGGAGCTCCACCTGGACTCATCCATCACTCGATGCTCTCCTGAGGCAGCTGGGATTCCTCTGGGTGTCTAAAGTGAGGGTGATGTGCCACAAATCTAATTATGTAAATTCTCTTTGCAGTAGCAATAGCTCTTGTAGATGTTTAGTTCTGAAGGAAATGTTGTGGTGCTTTATTGTGCAAAACTCACGGCCACACTAGAGTGCAACAGTCTTTTTTTCAAAGCTGTCTGTTAACATTATTTTAATTAATAAAACAACATCAGAGTTCATTGTGAAAAACTACATTACCCATAATGCTGTACAGAGAGTTCAATCCTCAGTCAGAGAGTTGCTACTCGCTATATTGTTTTAGATATGCTTAATTTGCAATACATTCAAATACTGTTCCTATAAATGTAATAAACAGCTTTAAATCAATAGTTTTATATTTCTACAACACGTTTCTAGATTGATTATGTCATATGCAATGCTTCATGGGAGTTTAGTTTTTACCTCATGAAAGCAGTGAATATCCCAGTTCTGTCCTTTTGAAGTTTTGTCTGAATTTTTGGCTTACAATTAATGTTTGTAGTGTTGAGATTCATCTCGTAGCTGGCTAGATTTGTTCATGGCTTATAATGCTTTTTACAAATCCCACTGGACAAATGAAGGAAAAAACCCAGACCCAGTAGGCACTGATGTTGTGAGGTTAGGTGCTGTAAGGCATTGCTGTGTGGTTGCTAGGGTGTTCTGAGTGGTTTCTAGGGAGTGTCTTCTCTCTAAAGTGAAACTTGTGGTCTGTATATATGACTCAGCTCCCTCCTTCAGTGGAAATCAGGGGGATTTTTTTTTCTTTTTTTTTATCAGAAGAATAATTTCTTTGAAAAGTGTTCACTAGATTAAAGAGCACCTGTTATGCAAAATCCAGATCAGTTATACTAGGCATGTAAGACTGCATATAAGAGTCTGCATTTTCTCCCCAACATCCGAACCACTGAGGACGCAGAAATCTACCTGAAGGGTGTGTTTGATTCATTGATGTATCATCACAGAGATTTGATGATATACGAGTATTGATACAGCTGACCACAGACCAAAATAAGAGATGTCCCCAGTCCCATACCAAACCTAAAATACTATGTGGAGGATGCAAATTGATTGAATAATTATAATATATTTGTGTGGTGAATCTATAAACCAAACTCATATTTAAACACGCTCCGTGTGCTTTATACACATATCTATCCTTACAAGTGCAATTCTGTATTATTTTTCGTCCAGCTCGGACCCCGCATACCCCGCCGAAGGATAGCGCGAGCGGCGGAGGAGGGATGCTTGTAATGAGATACGGAAGGGAAGGAGACTTGTCTATTTATAGTAGATAGGAAGGAAACAGATTGGCTGCCGAATGATTGGAGATGCGGTGCCACCTGTGTCTGATTAATCGTACGCAATCCTCCAGAAATTAGTTTGGCAACATTGCTTAAGTTATTTTTTTTTCCTCATTAATGTACACACAGCACCCCATATTGACAGAAAAACACAGAATTGTTGACATTTTTACAGATTTATTAAAAAAGAAAAACTGAAATAGCACATTGTCATAAGTATTCAGACCCTTTGCTGGGACACTCATATATTTAACAGCTAAAATAACAAAGGAGTGGCTTCACAACAACAAAAGTTCTTGAACGTCCCAGCCAGAGCCCTGACTTAAACCCAGTTTGAGCATCTCTGGAGAGACCAAAAAATGGCTTTCCACCAACCTTTACCATCCAACCTGACAGAACTGGAGAGGATCTACAAGGAGGAATGGCAGAGGATCCTCAAATCCAGGTGTGAAAAACTTGTTGTATATTTCCCAGAAAGACTCATGGCTGTATTCCATCAAAAGAGTGCTTCTACTAAATACTGAGCAAAGGGTCTGAATACTTAGGACCATGTGATATTTCAGTGTTTCTTTTTTAATAAATCTGCAAAAATTCTGTGTTTTTCTTTCAATATGGGGTGCTGTGTGTATATTATTGAGGAAAAAACATAGCTTAAATGATTTAAGCAAATTAAAGGGGTCTGAATACTTTCTGTACCCACTGTATATTACTAATCAAACATTTTGTGTTAATATATTTACAGTTTGAAATTTACAGAATATCTTTATGGAACATAATCTTTACTTAATATTCTAATGATTTTTGGCATAAAAGAAAAATACTTTTGGCCCATGCATATGTATTTTTGGTTATTGGGTTAGGGTTAAAAAATAAAAGTAAAGTAAAGTAAAGGACAGATACTCAAAAAGTGTACTTAAGTACAGTACTCAAGTAAATGTACTTCACTACTGTCCGCCTCTGGAATGTGGTTTATACTCAGAGGATGGTCAGTGTCAAGACATTGCTGAATGAATCATTTATTAATTGGGACTGTTTTAGTGAACCTTGTCTGGCACACACATCTGGGTTTGGGACGGCTGCCATCAATAGTGCTCTGTAAATAGACTATGAGTCGTTGGTGCTGTCAGACATACACTGCAGTGTTTTCCACAAGACACAAGCAGAAAGTCTCAAGGTTTTTCTGGTTGACACGCTCTAGTTTATTGCCTGCTAGTAGATCATCTAAACCATCTGGTTCAACAGCAGATATTTGATGATTTTGTAATAGCAGAGCAAGTGTACTGAAATGAATGGGAAAACCTCCACACACACTCACTCTTCTGATGTCTGCTTGAGTTTCCAGCACGCAACAAAACTCTGTTCCTCGCAAAACGCTCTACACACTTCCTCATGTCCCTGTCAAACACACACACACACAGTGCACTGATAGGTTGAGCAGAGCATGGCCAGAGTGGAGTCACATGACCAGAGCGGCCAGTGAGAGCTCAGGAAGCCCTGTCGTGAGCGGGACTGGGCGTCTGACCCTCACAGGCGTGTCTAACTGCACTGAAGAGGAATGCTTGCATTAACACAAGACAGAGAAAGTGTTAAACTGAACTTTATCTGACCTTGTACTCATAGCATGTTTGCAGCACTGATGTGTATTTGACTGCTAAACACAGCCGAAAACAACAATACACTAAAAATGCATTTTAAAAATACACTAAAATACACCTTAATGCCATTCCTTTTGAAACTTGTGTCATTAAGGATGAAGCTGCAGTTTAGAACATTGTAATATGCACAATGTACACTTCCTGTAGTCTTTTAATCAGCATATCAAAATAAGTGTACCTTCTTTGGTTACTTTTTATTAAAACATAGTTTAAAATGTTTTTGTTATGTTTTAATTTGGGATTATTACAAAATGCATTTTTGAAGATTAAAAAACAGAATGTGGCTCTTTTCAAGTGCACTTAAGCATTCTTTTATCTCATTAAAGTTACATTATCTGCACGTGCAGTAGGGGTGGGCAATATCTCGATATTTAAAATATATAAACTCGGTATGAATTTTGACATATCGTATATATCAATATATTGTTTGTATTTAATTTTGGCCACTTTGCTTGTTTGCCTTCTCTGTGCGCGCCCCTGCCCTCCCCTCGCCTGTCGTCTCATTCAATATGGTGGCGCCCGTGACTAGGGTTGGGTACCGAAACCCGGTACCAGTATGGCCGGTACCTAAATAACCGGTATTTACCAAACCGAACCAAAACGCGGATTTCTGTGCCGTGAAAACTAAAAACCCAACAAATCTATGGCGCCAAATTTATGCCATTAATAAGGGAGCGTGGAAAATAATTTCCGTGAGAGGAAAACAGATCAACATGTGAAGAAACGGGAGCCCACGAGCTCATTTCAACCCCCCCGTGTGCATGATATGTCATCTGTGCGTGATTATTCTTGCGCTCGATCTTCTCTCACCTGCGTCGCGCGGACATGTTTATTTTTGTCAGTCATGGGGCAGACAGATGTCTACTGCCGTGAACGCTGAAGGTTGGTGCCAACCAAAGCTTGCACTGCCTACTTTGAGTTGAGTTGTTTTATATTTGAATGAAAAGAAGGCAATATGCATTAGTTCTTCCTTTATTGTTTTACAATATGTATACAGGGATTTAAAAAAATAATAATTTGCAGGAGCACTTTGTTCTGAACTGCCTACCTCTCAGTTTCAATAAAAAAAAGACTGAAATCTGGCATATTTGTTTTTGCAGTAGTTTTTTAGGGTTTTTATCCTGGAAAGATATAGAGATAGATGTTTTGCTCCATATGGCCCAGCCCTAATGTACAGTGTTTTAGAAGTAGACATTCAATACAACTGACCCTTCGCAGGGAGTTTGATTGACAGGCGATCTGGCCAATCCTAACTCAGAATCCGCTATTTTGTCCGACAAACAGACCAGACAGAGGGGAATAAATTACCTTCGGTGGACTTAAACGATGTGTATATGGCTGAAAAATCACCTTCTGATGTTCATTTATGTTTATTTCATGCTTAAAGTAAATAAAGATGATCGTTTCTCATGCTGCTTAAACTGAGGCAATACAGCGATCTGTCACAAAATATTAAAGAGACACAAAATGCTATTTATTGTTTGAATTACTTAAAACATGACCAAATTTGATGCATTTAGACAGACAATTTTCGACAGACAAGAAAGAGCAGGTTATTTCAATTTTTGTCATTTTTTAACAAGTTCAAAAAATAACTAACATTTTGGCTCTTTATTGTGTCATGACAGATCGTTGTAGTACCACGTGAACCAATCATCTACTATTTATAGCATGAAATCAATATAAACCAACATCATCTATAGTATCTTGTTTCAACCACAGAAATATGTCAATAAATACACAACATTTTCAAGTTCAATCTACACTCCTGCATTGTTTGTTGGTCGTAAAAAAATAAATAAATCACGGTGTAGATTTGCCGTTATGATTGGTCCTATCGCCTGTCAATCAAACTCCCAGCAAAGGGTCAATTGAGTGCACTTCATTTTCACAAGGTCACTCTCTGTTGAATTTGATCTGACCGGTTGTTTTAGCTCAGTGAATTAAATTTCAGTGGCCTGCTCTTGAACAGTCTAGAGATGATTGAGGAAGAGAGAATGAATATTAATATAGAAATCTTCATGACCTGCTCTCACAACAGGAAGAACACAAGCGCTGCGCCCAGACGCTAAAACAGAAGTGTGTTACCCTTTCACTGATTCAACTTCTGTTTTATAAAACTGTTGTCTCTTAAATCTAACTCATGAGTTTTAAAAGAACAGTGCACTTTAAAATATTGTTCATTTATATCTGTATGTTGTTACTTCTGGAAGTTATTACTTCTGAATACTTTCCCA
Source organism: Enteromius unitaeniatus (assembly GCA_032359435.1). Classification (NCBI taxonomy): domain Eukaryota; kingdom Metazoa; phylum Chordata; class Actinopteri; order Cypriniformes; family Cyprinidae; genus Enteromius; species Enteromius unitaeniatus. The sequence continues at coordinate 3,781,180 of JAUMHI010000058.1, read as the reverse complement.
TACCTGCAGCAGTATCTTTATATATTTGTGTGAGTTGCACACACAGTACGTCCGGTTCGACCAAACATTTGGAAACTCATTTATCATCATCACATTAGTTTGGTGATGAATTCATTGCTGGTCTCCTGACGGTGTGGTGTTATTGTTCTTTGATGGATTGTGTGAGCGGAGAATAACAATGAAGGTAATGTTCAGGCCACATCTGCTGGAGCTTTGTCCTCTGGAGGGGTCAGCGAGCGGAAACACTCTCTGTGAAGCACAGATCAGTCTACATGCATAGAGCTCTAATATAGGGTGATCAGTCACATGCCATTAAATGGCTCTGTTGATTGGCTCAGAAAATAGACAGTGCTAAACCTCATTGAGTGATTTAATAGAGTTCAATTCATGATGAAATGGATGTAGAAAAAGAGTTCTGTTGATTGGATGTTGAGATGTGGTTCATAAGTGCAAATCAAATTTGTAGACATTTAATTGCATAATTGCATTATCGTTTAAGTTGATAGAAACTTAAATTAGCTGAGCTTTAGTGTGTCTCATGTAAGTAGGAATATGTCTTGCATATGCAATTTATATGTGTAATTTTTGTAATTCCTAATATCTTTCAAAAAAGATGGTCAGAGTGTAACAAACATTTATGATGAACTAAAATAAACTTTAATGTAATTTCTGTTGAAACCTACATGTCATGTGTTTAAATATATTTGTGCATTATGGATTTAGTACATTTAAAATATATTAACTTTGAAATATAATATCAAATAACACCTATATTCAGCACTTTAAAAGTACTTCATGCTTTAGTATGTGAGTCAGCACAGCAAAATAAGTGCATTTTTACATGATTATGATCGGAAAATCCTGTATATGTCACCAACGTGAAGCCTTAATTAACTTAATGAACTTTATCAAAAATCAGAGCCACTTTATATCAAGTGTTTTTAACTGTGTGCTTGCATTTAAATTAATCATTTGATACAGTGTCTGTCTTGGAGGCATATATGTTATTACACTGTACTTACATTTGAAAATACCGTCCTGTATACATCTGTAATTCATTTCTGTGCTTATATCTATTATTACACACCAGATGACCAAACCTGTCCCATCTTTACCAGTATAGCAGCAAACGTGTTTAGCAATTTAACATCAACACATTTAATAAATACATTTCATATATTTTTTTTATTAAGTACATAGCATTTAGAAAAAACTATAAAGCAGAACCTAATGGTGCTTTTCCACTGCGTGGTACGACTCGGCACGGCTCGGTTTGCGTTTCCACTGCAGCTTAGTACCGCTTTAGAGTAGGCGGGATTATTCACATGTCGCCGCCTCTACTGCCGTGTCATCATCGTAAACGTGCCCCACACAAACACACAATGTTTTTAACAGCAAGACGAAGGAGTTTGTTTCAAAAACAAAAAAGGTGTGTTTCTTCAAACAAAACAGTTGCGTCCGATCCTTCGCTGGCTCTGCTGATTTAAATCTAGTGCGTCTGTTGTGTCTCGTGTCGCAAGTTCAGTGACGCAGTGATGACGATTTTGTGGAAAAGCGCCATGAGACTTATATGCATTTATTAAAAAGATATGTTTCTGTCCATGTAAAAGTGATAATCATGAAGAGAATTATACAGTATTGCTTGCTGCAACCAAAATGCAAAGATTTAATGCAAACACTGGCAATCCAGCAGAGCTCATTGTAGCAGTCTGGTGCTCTTTAAACTCAATTGGGTTTCCAGGTGATGTGTTTCAACTAGGGCTGTCAAAAATAAGGCGTTAACGATGTTAATTATTTTTTGTTGTTAATTGCGTACATTTTTCTTAGCACACCATTATTTGGCTGTGTTAATAAGTAGACATATTATGAAAATTATGTATCTGTGTCCTGTTATTTATCTTTTGGTATGCATTTCAGAAAAAAAACCCAAAAATGGTTAGGATTCAGGTGTAGTTGCAAATAGTGATTAATCCACTGAAAATCCTGAATAATTTGATTAAAAATTGTAATCATTTGGCAGCCCTAGTTTAAACCTGTGCACCGCGAAAAAGAGAAGACAGTCAAGCAGATTAGAGCTTTCCTGATGCTTTACAGTTTTTTGTGCAGTATGCATCAGATGGTCAAAGTCCTGCTTTTCTTCAGCGGGTGAGATCAAGCATAGCAGAAAAACAGTCAGGAAGAAACTAGCTCTTCTGAGGAACGTGATTGCCATGCAATGTCTTAGATGTCTTATTGTATTTGTCACTGTGATATTTCCCCATTCTGACTATACATACGTTGCACATTTACAACTCATGTCTTTGTCACCATTTGTGAAATCATTTGCAGAAACTATTGCATCAAGTAACAAAAAAATGAAATGTGATGGCTGGTTGTATGCATATCTGGCAGCTTTTTTCTATAGCAGGGTTAGGTTAGATGTAACAGTCTGTTTCTATGACTCTCCAAACATGTAAAGCTTTCAGAAATACTGTAGTTAGTATTCTCAAGACCGAGGAATCCTTCCATCTTTTACAATCCCCTGTGCGTCAGTCAGTTGCATCAGTGACCACATCCTGCCACTCAGTTTTTCCACACCTCTTTTCTCAGTTCAGTGAAATAACGGTGGATAATAATGCTTAACCCTTAGTATAAGGAATAGCCAGAGGCGTCATGTTCTTCAAAAGGGCAGGTGGATTTTAAATGTAAAATAAACAACATGCTTATTGTGAAAAGAGACGCAGTGGAAGAACTCACATGTTCACATTTAATTAGCTGATTTAAAAAAATGCATATTTTGTTTTAAAAACAGCATTTTACCTCTTAGGTCACATCTTTTTTAGGGTTTCACTCTAAAAAAAGTGCATGTAATAATAACGTAAAGCAATAATAATGTAAGGCTTGGCAAGCAGCAGTAATAATTAGGAGACCACTTTAGAGTCACCACATTACACAACCTCAGCTATACTGTGCAGATCACATACACACATCACATCTGCCCCAATCTGATTTCAAATGCCTCCTGCCCTATAATGTGCATCATTCCTCTTCAAAATGAAAAACAACAACTCAAACACCCTTTTCTTTGAACAGCCCAGTTAGATCAGCTTGAGGTTGTAACATTACAAGTCACTCCACCCATTTGAAGCCCATGCATGATCTGCGAAAGTAAAGAGGGTGTCTATGAGCCTAAACCAGCTGTGAGCACAACATAGCTGTAACAAAACTTCTGCAAGTTTCAGAGATGCTGTGTCAGATCGAGTGATGTCATATGTCACTGTTAAACATGGCTCAGGTGGGTGGGTGAAAAAATGCATGGATGAAATGGACAAATAAACAGGTTGATGAATGGATATATGGATGCATGGGTGAATGGATGGATGGATGAATGGGTAGATTAGAAGATGGATGGATGGGTAGATTAGAAAATGGATGAATGGGTAGATTAGAAGATGGATGGATGGATGGATGGGTAGATTATATGGATGGATGGATGGATGGATGGGTAGATTAGAAGATGGATGGATGGATGGGTAGATTAGATGGATGGATGGGTAGATTAGAAGATGGATGGATGAATGGGTAGATTAGAAGATGGATGGATGGGTAGATTAGAAGATGGATGGATGAATGGGTAGATTAGAAGATGGATGGATGCGTAGATTAGATGGATGGATGGGTAGATTAGAAGATGATGGATGGGTAGATTAGGTCGATGGATGAATGGGTAGATTAAAAGATGGATGGATGGATGGATTAGAGAGATGATGGGTGGATGGATGGATGGATTAGAGAGATGATGGATGGATGGATGGATTAGAGAGATGATGGATGGATGGATGGATGGATGGATGGATGGATTAGAGAGATGATGGATGGATAGATGGATGGATTAGAGAGATGATGGATGGATGGATGGATGGATGGATGGATTAGAGAGATGATGGATGGATAGATGGTTGGATGGATGGATGGATTAGAGAGATGATGGATGGATGGATGGATGGATTAGAGAGATGATGGATGGATGTCTCAAACAGTAGAGCATGGCACTAACACAGAGAAAGCAAGTCATCTTCATGAGTGTTTGAATGCAGGAGTGTGACTGGTCTGTGTCTGTTCTGCAGGATGCTGGAGTGGGTGAGTGAAGTCTTCTGGCAGGAGCGTCTGTGGTTCCCCGAGGGTTTGGGATGGGCTGATCTGGAGGACCGTGATGGACGGGTCTATGCGAAGGCACGGGATTTGTGGGTGGCACTGCCGATCGCCATCCTGTTTCTCATGATTCGACAGGTCTTTGAGAGGTGCGTCAGAGCTCTGTGTTCTCCTGTATGCTCTCCATGCACAGCTCCCTGTCTGACCTGTTTATAAATAGATCTTTAGTTCTATTTATACATGTCGACATGCTTTTTGTCTCTCGCTTTTCAAACTTTAATGTCTTTTCTCCCTGCGTCACTCCACTCATGTTACGCTCACATCCCTCTCCCGTCCTAAGCTGCCTCTTCACATCTTCTCTTGCTTCCTCATTCATCCTGTGAAATTTTAATTACTGTAAGTATCAGAATAAAGGAACAAGAGGCAGAATTGGGATCAGTGCCCTAAAATACTCTGGTATGAACTATAATAAACTGCCAGACTAGACTGTGAGGCCTATTTGGAACAGTCTCAATTCACTAATTATTAATCCAACTGGACAGTCCATTTCAACATATCAATCAATATCATTTCAAATACACAGTCTAAATACGACAGAGTCTGTTTTTAATGTGGAAACATAATGTATGAAGTCTCTTCTGCTCAGCAAAGCTGTATTTATTCAGTCAGAAATACAGTAGAAATGTGAAATATTACCATTTAAAACAGCTGTGATCACTTGTGATAATTTAATGCATCCTTGCTCAATATCTATCAGTTTCCTTCATCATAAACGTCTGCCTGTGTGTACAGATATATGGCTACACCACTAGCCTCTCTGCTGGGCTTGAAGGAAACCGTCAGGCGGCAAGTTACACACAACCTCACACTGGAATCCTACTATTGCAACACAACCAAAAACCCCACTCAGGTGCGTACGCTGCAAACCGCCCTTGTTCTTGAGTAATGCACTGGCACACACTCAGTGTTCGGAGGGTTACTTGTACTTACAGCAAACAAATGTACTTACCGTGTCAAGTTATGGAACAGTTTGTAATGATGTCGATGTGACAGGCAGCTACTGCTACTCAATATATTGTCAAATATGTGTTAGCGTAATTATAAATACTAGTGCACAGACATAAGCTACTTACAATAAAGTATCATGATTGTATTTAAGTATCTGTGTAACAGAGTCAGTGTGTAACAGCAGCTGACATCATTACACAGACTGCTCCATAACTTAGTTATATAGGATAAGTACAACAGCTACCACTAAGTACCTAATTAGGTTATTGCTCGGCATTTTGACACCTTGAAATAAAGTGCCCTAATAACCCTAGGCATATAGTAAGTACATGTAGGTAATTGATATTACGCAGTACTTAAATGTATCTAAATTACACTGTGACAAGAACGCCTTTAAATGAAGTGTAACCTAATTCGATTTTTGTCGTAAGTTTGTAACTTCGTTGCTTCCCGGTGCTGGCCACACGAATGCATCAGCTCTGATTTTGTTTGTGCTCTCCAGAGTTCGGTGGGGAAGCTGTGCCAGCAGACGGGATGGACGGAGCGGCAGGTCCAGCGCTGGTTCAGACGGCGCAGGAATCAAGACAGACCCAACCTGCTCAAGAAGTTTCGTGAAGCCAGGTGGAAAAAACCACCAACACATACATTATTCACAAGCACTCTTTATAGTCCTGCTACCATCGACCGTTTCCTGTTAAATGAGCTTCAGCCACTGATGTATGAGATTAAATGATGCTTTATGAAAGCGGTTTCTCTAAGTGCGTGAACGCAGAGTTTGAAACTCTGAAGCGTGTTCTGCACTTACTAAATTATTTATATGTTTATTAAAAGATTCAAAGGCTTGTTCGCATGCACTTTTCTCAATCTTGGTCCTAGAGGACAACAGCTCAGAGCTTAAAGCCTTGTACATAGAGATCTACTGCACTCTGTAGAGTTCTGTAGATCTCAGAAAGAGCCAGAAAACATCCCTGACAGGCTGCTACCAAACCTTTTACTAGTGACAAAATATATAAAAGCGTGTCACACTTTTAAGAGCCTTAACTCTGATCAGGTAGTGGTGAAAAATCTAATGTAATTAATTACAAATTCATTTTTATTCGTTTTGTTTCACAAACCAAAGAAACTGACAATTAAAGTTTGCATTTAGACTAAAATGAAATTAGAGTTTATTCACTAATCGATGAATTAATCAAATTTATTTTCATAAATAAATACTCAGTTTACATTGCATGTAAGGCTGTTTTATTTATATAAGTACAGTATGTTTGATTCTCATTCATTTAAACAGTCAGAATAATAAGAGCACGTTTATTTCACACATGCATTTAATAATGAAGACAACAGATGAAGTTAAAAATATAATAAATATATAATACGGTGCATATATTGTTCGTGTTCTGGCTGACTAATGAGTTTCTGGCGCTGTATGTGGTGTTATGTGACATGTTTTAGCTGTTTTACTGATGTCTTACTGTGGATGAAACACTGATTGATTGATTAGATGAGACGTGATTCATTTCACCAATACACCTTCTGATGTTCATTCATGTTTATTTCATTAAAAACATGTGTAGACTTTATTTGAAAGGCCGTTGATGGAGGGAAGATGGTTTTACACTCATACCGGTTTAGTTACAGCATGGTTTAACTGGACTTGGTTAACTAACCAATGTGTGACCCTTTTGCAGCTGGAGATTCGCCTTTTATCTTCTCGCCTTCATCGGCGGTATTGTTGCACTCATAGATGTAAGTCAGCTTCGTCCCTTTTGACCCTTTTCATCATTTTATTTGATCTTGAATAACGATCCGTCCTGTTGGTCTGTTTCTGCAGAAACCCTGGCTGTATGATCTGGAGGAGATGTGGAAAGGCTTCCCCACTCTGGTGAGTTCATCTCATCCAGATGTTCTTTTACTAAAGGGTTCCGCGTCATCTCCAGCAAGTACCATATTAAATCTGCACTTGGAGCGTAAACCTCTAAATCTAGTACATAGGAGCGAAGCATTTCCACGATAGAGCTGATTGATGTCGTATAGGACTACATCTTTATATGCAATTCCCGAATTATTTCCATTGTCCGTACCGACAAGCTTTTATGCTAAACTAAAACACACATTAATGACATTTCTATTGAAACTATTATGTATACTATAATAACACATTGTGATCCTGGACAACAAAACCAGGGGTAAGTGTTAATTTTCCGAAATTTAGATGACATCTTTACAGCAAAGGAATAGATTGAAAATGTAGGCACTTTCATTTCATTTGACATTATTGTAAAATGCATTTAAAAGTCATGAAAGTATACTATATATAAACGTGCACACTCAATTCAGTTCAGCACTTATTTTTCAGCGGGGCAAATGCAATAATAAAATCAGACAGTACCTTTCTTTTGTAGAATTTAAATCCCATAATGATTCACATATAATTATTAATTCATAATCATAATCACATGGTTATGTAATATTTAGAACACTTGTGTGTTTATTTTCCAACAAAAACACATGTTATTAGGGATGCAGTCGACTCGTTTGTTTGGGAACACAAAGGCAGCGTTACACTTTAATGGTTTGTAGTGAGACATGTTTCGGCACACCACAAGCAGAAAGAGGGTTGACTTCCCTTTAAACTACACTTCCCTGACTCTGTTCTCTGAGATATGGTTATACCACTATATGATGCCATCAGCATAACCGTAAAGTCTGTTATGAGGTAGTGCTGATGAGTGCTGTCTCTGTCTCCCAGACGCTCCTGTCGTCTCAGTACTGGTACTACATGCTGGAGCTGGGTTTCTACACCTCTCTTCTCTTCAGTGTGGCGACTGATGTCAAGCGGAAGGTGAGTCTGCCATCATCACACTCAGACAAACGGAGTATTCTTTGAGTATTGGAGGCAGCAGCTGATGTTGAGACTCGCTGCAGGCGGTTGTGTGGCCTTGAAGACAGACGTTTAGATGATTGTTTCCACGTGCTTCTCTCAGCGTCTCAGCAGCTAGAGCTGAAAACATGCCGACAGAGAAATACACACAGCAATCTAAGCCTCTGCATTTCTGGAAGCAACCATGTAAAGCGAAGCAATATGCAGCAGGGATGTATTTAATCAAGAAAAAGATATTGATTCAGTTACAGGGTTCTATTACAGTAAACTAATAAAACATTTTCTTACTCTTCTAATATGAATATGAACAAATGAACCCTATAAATGAAAAAAGAAATAAAGTCAAACGATATATACATTTTACTCTGCATAAAAAACCTATTAATAATGGGTCAAAAACACACAAAATATTCTAATTAATAAGGTGTAAGAATAAAAGCTGAAAAAAT
>JAUMHI010000058.1:3755293-3765820 GCA_032359435.1 Enteromius unitaeniatus | reverse complement strand
ACTAGTTAATAATTCTTTATTCAATTAAAATTACATTTTATTTAAACAGAAAAGGTTTTGATTTATTCATATTTTTATAATATTTATATGTATCAGTCAAACAATTAATCATGATCGCATCCAAAATAAACGTTTTTATTTAAATAATATTTGTGTACTGTGTATATTTATTGTTATATTTATACACATGCGTGTAGATATTTAAGAACAATGTGTGTTTGTGTATTAAATAAAAAATATCATAATTATACACCGTACACAAAAACTTCTTTATTTATATTTATTTAGTTTAATATGTTTGTTTTGTTTTATCATTTGATGTATTATCATTTATAATTAGATATATTTAGTCATTAAAAACTAAACTGAGTAACTTGGACCTCGGGGGAGAGCTTTGGGGAGGATATTATTCCTCTTCATAATGAATCTCATTAAACTGAAGATCTGAGAAGTGTGTATTGATACTCCCTGTGCAGGACTTTAAGGAGCAGATCATTCATCACGTGGCCACCATCATGCTCATCAGCTTCTCCTGGTGTGTGAATTACATCCGAGCAGGAACGCTCATCATGTTCATGCATGACTCGGCCGACTACCTGCTGGAGGTGAGAAGCTCGCATCATTCCAGACATCACAGCAGAGCTCTAGTATGATACTCAACACGGTGCAGTAGTTCAAACGCTGATTGTGGGTTTGAGGAGGTGCTTCTCAGATGTTTTATGTATTTTCTCTCCTTGAAACCAGATCAAATGTATTATTGTAAGCCAATGCTAACATGTGCACTTAAAGTGTGTACTTCACTGGGAAGAAGTGTGTGAAATTGTGCATTACCTTGTGAAAGCTACAGTATTCGCAGCACACAGAAAATTAAAAGTTGGATTTCTAAAAAAGACATCATCAGTTTGATTTAGTAGGTATTAAGTTGTTCTATTTCAAATAAATACTGTTTTTCACAATCCTTTTTTAACATTGATAATAGTCATGTGACACTGAAGAACATCACAGAAATAATAAATACCTTGTTTTAGATTGTAAAAGTAGTTCACTATATTTTTTCCATAGTTTTAGTCGAATGAAGGCAGCCTTGAGATTTTTCGTTTACAGAGTTGATGTGTGTGTACTGGCTATATTTATTATGTATATATAAACCCACACACACACACACACACGTATATATTTGAGTTTATATATTAAAACGTAAATATTTTCCGTACATATACTGTGTGTTTGTGTGTGTGTTTGCTCAATGATTGACAGCACTATTGTAAACTCGGAGTATGTTCTGTAGAGTACGTAATCATGACTGATGTAAAAACCATCCTCCTCTCCCTCTTCTGTACGCATCAGTTTCTCTCCCTCATATCATATCTCTCTCTGTCAGTCAGCTAAGATGTTTAACTACGCCAGATGGAAGAACGCATGCAACTACATCTTCATCCTGTTTGCTGCGATCTTCATCGTCACACGCCTCATCATCTTCCCTTTCCGGTACACACTTCATCCGTCCCTCTCTCTGTGTGTGTGTTTCTCTGCACACACACTGTCATCAGTGTTATTATATCATGTGCGCACACAGCTGATGTGTAACCCTGCAGGTTAGTGTGATGCAGGCGCTTCATGTGTTTCTGTGTCTCTCTCAGGATCATGTATTGTACATGGGTGTATCCCGTGACCCTGTACCCTCCGTTCTTCGGATATTATTTCTTTAACGGGCTGCTGATGGTCTTGCTGTGTCTGCACATCTTCTGGGCGGCGCTGATTATTCGCCTGGCCTTCCGCTTCTTGAGCAGTAACGTACGTCATTTGCCTCTATACCTAAGTACAAGTCAAGTGTACTTAAATGTTATTTTAGGCATGTTTTTGAAAGAAGTATGCTAATAAACATCTTTTTCGTAAGGGATGCCTTGATGAATATGTCTGAAGATCCCTTTCTTTTCTCGACAGTCGTCAGTAGAAGACGAGAGGTCCGATCGAGATGAGACGGACGAGTCAGAGGAAGAAGAACACATGAAAAACGGAGAGATAAAGAAAAACGGACCAGCTCAGAACGGCCATGCTACATATAACAACAACCACTCTAAAAAAACAGAGTGACGTCTTCAGAGGACCAGATGTTCAGAAACCTAGAGATTCTTCCTCTTCTGAAGCAGATCAGAGCCGAGGGAAGGACAGAGGATCGATTGCTGTCTACACTACACACACACACACGAACAGGGAGCAGTGCTGCCTCTATTAAGACAGGAGCAGATCACCTAAAAATCAACATCATCATCTACTGATGCTGGTCCAAACTTCTTACGGTTCTTATTTATAGCAGAACGTCCAACTGCTCTTCCCATACGGTGTAAACCAATACTGACCACAGCGGTCACGCAAGACCCTCAGTCTGTTCCTCCTGCGTTTGTGCTTCCTAGAGCTGGACATCCTCTGTTTTTATTGTATGGAAGATTATAAAATAATTCCTAAGTGTGCAACTCAAACTTAGTTTCTCAGATATCCAAGGACTCTTTCTTTCCTCTTTTTTCTCTCCAAGTTTACGTCTTTCAAATGTGTGTGTGTGTGTGTATTCAGCTGTGAGATGCAAACTTGGAATTAGGAGAAAAGTCAGAGAATTCTGAGACAAACATTAGCCTTTTTTATTTCTATAATCTGTGGCAGATATGGATTTCCATGATGTGAAGAAGCTACACCTGCTCTTTGAGTAAATGATGACAGAGTCTTTAGGTGACATGTGCCTTTTAACAGTGCCTTTCTTAGCTCTATTTCTTATTTATCTATTTCTATTTCTTGCCTTATTATACGTTTTTAATTTGAAAAAATGCTAGTTACTACATCTTTTCCAAAGTATATGTAAATAACACGTACATTTTGGACTGCATACTGAACACATCTGAACACCTAGTGGAGCAGTTTGGGGAAAAAAACATCTATTGTCAATAGCACAGCGATGTCTGAAGAACATCTCACACAGAGTCACTTACAAACCAAACAGATTTGTGATTACACAAGACGGCCAAGCTCATTGGCTGCAAGTGAAATCTTTCACTTCTTGAATTCATATCGAAATGACTGGATTTTGGTCATGCATTTTGCAATGGTGTTGGTTACCAAACATGTTGTGTTTTGTATGATGAGTATAAACCCAAGATGACCAGCCAGAAGACCAAAAATAACCGAGTGCACCTTTAAATAAGGCCAAAGGTTACTGTCTTTCTAACACAGTGTGTAAACCATGCAATTCACTGCCAGTTCTTTTAACAAAAAAACCACTACGTTCTGTTGATGGTTGTGATCTCAAAGCCCTATTTACTCTGAACAAACACGCATTGGCCAGTTTCATTTTCACACCCATTCTGAACACTCACAAGCTGCCAGCCAAAGAAAGAATGAACGTTGTTTTGAATGAGTTCGTGTTGATGCGGTTTGAGTGGTTTGCTGCTGAAAACATCTTGCTTTCTTACGTCTCGAGCTGCTGAGATGAATTAGGATCTTCTCTTTTCTCTGGGGCCAGTTGCATGTACCGCGTCATCTCATTCACATCGCATTTCTGTGTCCTGCACGGATTCCTCCCATCATTCCCTTCTGGACTTTGTTTCAGGGGCAGTCGAGTCGATTACAGTGTTATCTTTATTTTGTATTTTTCCTGTGTTTTGTAATATGATGATATTATGGAGGATGTTGACAATAAAATACTGAATGTAAGCCACACTTGAAGTGTTTGCTTGATTTCTCTGTTATTAATTCTGTTAAAGGTCTCTTAAAGTACTACAGCCCTAATTTAACTGTAATATATGAATCCAAAATCTTAAAACCCACAGAAAAGTGATCTGTAAGACGATCATCCTCTTCATAGGTCACATAACCAGATTTTATAGTTGCATGCATGTGCAGATGACATAAAACGTGTTCATTGACATATTAAACATTGGAAATCTGCGGGTTTACAGACTGATGACGTAAATAAGCAGCTTCAAATGCACTGAGTGTGCATTAAAGTGTACTTCAGATCATATTATATTTAAAATAATAATAAGTAGTATGACACATTTGCAATATTATGCATTCAAAATAAATTTAAAAAAATTGTTTACAGAATATTTGTGTGTAATATATACAGTGGGGCAAAAAAAGTATTTACTCAGCCACCAATTGTGCAAGTTCTCCCACTTTAAAAGATGAGAGAGGCCTAATTTTAATACATGACATACACGTTTAAATACAAATGACTTTAAAGTATATTTTAGTTTATCATAAGTGTTTGTCAATGCAGTAACACCTTGCCCACAATTCAAAAGACAATAAAAGTCACTATAAAACTTAAAGATGTACTTAAGTTCTAGTTAACTGAGTCAGAAAATCTGATTGCATTTAATCGAACTATAACTCGTTTACATAAAATTGCAAATCACATGCAATTAAGTGTCTTTAAAACAATACAGTTAGCTCCCAGTCAAGTTTCCCCCGTAGTAAGTAGCCTACTCTGTCAAGTATGCTTAAGAGTCATTCTTTTCCGGATTTGTCGTCGCATTTGTTTTGTAGGAATGTACAAACGAAACTGTCTAAGTGTAGTGTGTAGGGAGCAGTGTGTAGGGAGCAGTGCGTAGGGAGCAGTGTATAGGGAGCAGTGTGTAGGGAGCAGTGCGTAGGGAGCAGTGCATAGGGAGCAGTGTGTAGGGAATGCAGCTCAGAGACACTTTGAGTGAACGGAAGGAATGCCACTCGAGAGACTTTTCCGCGACGAGTCACGTGATCTTCAAAGGCTACTCCGATTGGTTAAGCGAAGAAATATGGACCCAACGTTACATATGAATAACGAGTGAATTTTTTTTCGTCTTATTTTGCATGATTTATAGGTGCACGTCAATCAAATAATGATAAAGAAAATGTAGAATGATTATGAACATGTGTATTTGCTCCGACTTTTTAAATGAATTGTTCACATTTAACATTTTGCATTAGCATACATACACAATTACAATTAATTAAATTAATAAATACATTTAGATAGAAATATGGAAAAGCTTACATATATTAAAGAAAAGTAAATGGTATTCAATTAAAAAAAAAACGTTTACTTTATGTACTTTTGTTGTCATTTAAGCCACATGGATATATATATATATGTATGTATGTATATATATATATATTTATTTATAAAAAATAATAATTAAAAAGGAATAAGAGCCATACTTAATAAAAACACTCCTAAAAGACAGGAACTGTTGAGTACGGAGTGACTGTGGCGGTGTTGGCTGTGGACGCAGAGTGGCGCGTCTGATCCGTGTGGAGCCTCTAGTTTCCTGCTCTGACGCGCTTCTGCTGCTCACCGAAAGATTACCGGCGCCATCTTGGATCAGGGGAGGTTTTTAAACTGGAAAAAGTCAAAGAGCAGAAAAACAAAAAAAACAACTACAAAACATCGGCGAACCCGTCCGTTCGGACCGGCGGCGAAAATGACTCTCGGTTTGAAGTCATGACATCTGTTTTAAAGGACTTTTTCGAGACTCGAAAGAAATAAAACGGCACAAACAGCAGAGCAGGGATATTGGTCTCGGCAGCTGGGAAAGTTGTTTTGTTTGTGTTAGCTCGCTCGCAAACACCTTTACCTGTCGGATATGACATCAGCCAATGCAGGTATCGTATACAAGCCGAATGTTTTCCACTGAGATGTGTGATTCGTGCTGGTTTTCGCTGATTATAAGCGGCTGTGCTGGTTAGCTCGAGCAGCTGTTAGCTGAAGTTTGGTGAGGCAGCGGCTGGCGGAGCACAGACTCCACAAACACGGCCTGTTTTTCTGATCCAGAGCCGCAGGAGCTGTGACAGTCTGACACCTGTGCAGGTGTGCTTCAGCTGTCACTCACAACACTGGACCACTGAACCAGAACATCGAAATGGATCCCTATACATCACCTGAAAGCTGAATAAAGAGTGTTTTATTGATGTGTGGTTAGTTAGGATTGGACTAGATCAGGGTTCTGCGGGTGAAAAAGCTCTTAGCAATGCATATTAGTAATCAAAACTGATGTGTTTACAGTAGGACATGTACAAATGATCCCGATGGATTGTGGTCTGTATATAATATCCTAATGATTTCTGCTTTAAAGAAGAATCCATCATTTTGACAGGATGTCATTTCCACAACACACTTCCAGAACTCTTTATATTCTTGAAAGCGTCTTATTGTTGGTGTGTGTCTTGTTTCATGCATGTGTCTAAACCAGACCTCCCTCAATGCTGGGTGTAATTATTGCACTGAATCTTTGTGAGCTTGATGAATGCAGTCAGCAGGAGTAGGCTATTTAGTCAGTTCTCTTTTTTATGTGGGACTAATTCTATATTTTTATCTTTATTGTGACTCGTTTACTTAAAAAAAAAAGTATTTAAATGTCTTTCAGTTGTAAATGTGTAATAGCTTTCTTTGGGGATATGTGTACTACCCAAAAACATTGGGTTTATGGCACTATGAAGTGATAGGACATGAGGTGGTTGCTGAAAGTACATTTTGAAACAGGCATATTGTATATCGGTCTGTAATTTTTAACATTTACATGGTGATGATGTAAGATCATCGAAAGCATTGTGCGAAATACTCTATGCATATCTTTGGCCTGTTTTTTATATGCATAAATGTTCTGTGTAGCTATTAATCCTGTGTGTGTGTGTGTGTGTGTTTCAGATATGTCTGAGGTGCCGTCACTGGCTGGATCTCATGCTAGCAGTGCATCAAAGGCCAACAACAAACGACAAGCCACGTAAGTAGTAATAATAACAATACATTTCATTTCTAAAGCATTTTTACATTTTCAAGAAAACCTCAAAGAGTTCATAAACATAAAAAGAGTAAGTCTGGCAGTGTCCTTGGTTGTCCTCTCTTTGCTGTATTGTGTGGAGCTCAGAAGGAAGTCTTCTGGGATTCTTCTAGAAAGTGGAGTAGATGGGCAGTGGACGAACTGAAGAATTGACCCCAATTGAATCCACTCTGAAGTGACTCGAGCTGAATAATGACGCTATTGTCGTCCCACGGAGCTGCTTTACAGCTCAGATCCAGTTTGTTTCATGAGTGAAGCATTTTGCACCCTTACCACTCTTTTCCTGTTTCTTACGGTGAAGCTGCTTTGAAGCCATCTGTATTGTATAAAGGGATCAAAATCAACGAGCTCCAAAAAGGACTAAAGCACCGTTAATACTCTGAGTGCAAGACTGTACAGATTGGACACGCTCTCCTTCTGGGAGCTTGTGAGACGTGGCCACTGTTGTATTGAGTGTCTGTGGATGTGACTGGCTCTGTTAGTTCAGTCTCTGGAGTGGGCTGACACTTGCGGGAATGTGTTGTCTTTGCAGTTGTGCAATATCACTGACTAATGTGAATTTCCCTGGTTTCCAGCTCGGACTATGACGACGACGACGAGGGAAGCAAACTGTTCAGGTTAGTCATGACGTCTGACGCAAGGCTTTGAACGCTCTGTCTCATGACTGTCTTCAACAACATGCTTCCTTTGTCCTCAGGTGCGACGATGACGGAGGCGGATCCAATGACAAGGAGAGATTTGCCAGGTATTGATTATTACAAATCAGAGCAGGTGAAACGAGCGGATATGATCTTCTGTGAGTTTCCAAACACTCTTCCTGTCCACCAGTGTTTGGATGAACAGACCCAAGCTCCACTAAATCGAATGCTCCAGAAATGAGCTTTATTTGCAGGATGATTGCTGAAGGCACTCCCTGAGTTCAGATATAGAGTTCATGTGAGGGGAAAAGAGTAGCTTCCTGCTGTTTGACACGCGTAAGGCAAGACTCTACAGGCACAGCGTTGTTTTGTGTTTCACGCACTGATCGGTTTGGAGAGCGATGTTGATTTGTGACATGACTTCATTCAGACTAGTAGAAGCATACAAATATTATTTTAATACACTTTATCCCTTTCATTTCAGTTGCAGTGAATATCTTTAAAGGCTGTGAGTTTTTATCCAGGGGTGTATATAATCTCCATCATTTATTGGTCAATTTATGGCTATAAATGTATTTTATGTCTGTTAACAGTATTTTACAAAGACTTTTGAGTCTGGCTTCATGCAGTTGCTGGAAAATGAAGTGTATTGTTGCACATTTCATTTGATGATGATTTTTTTTTTGCACTTGTATCATGATTTTATATTATTCACATGCAGTGTCTTGATGTCCCTGATATATTTCAAGCACAGTCTTAGAAAAACAAGTTGGTCTTGAACAAAACCCGAAAAAGCTCATCAGCAGCAGACGGTCTGAACTTTGAACAGACAGGACATGTTATTATTGAGCGTAGTGCTGTGTTTACTCTGTGTATTGTGCAGTAACACTGTATCCTGGTATTTCATTCATAGCCTTACACTTTATTGCAGGTGTTTCTTTTGAGCATTTCTCCTGTCCCTCTCTTCTTTTCTCAGACACTTGTTCTTTCAGCTCTCATGAGACCGTTCATGCACGTTTGTTTTGTCATGGAGAGATGAGTGTTGTGAGCACATTCAAGCAGTCTTTATTTGCGTATTCATCCATCTCTCTCTCTCCCTCTCTCATTTTCTCGTTGTTGCTTCCTCTCGACCTTTTCTCTGCTCCCTCTCTCCTCCCCACGACCGCATGCGCCGCCCATCTCTCTCATGACCTCCTGAGCGCAGGGAGAATCACAGCGAGATCGAGCGCAGGCGGAGGAATAAGATGACCGCGTACATCACGGAGCTGTCGGACATGGTGCCCACCTGCAGCGCTCTGGCGCGTAAACCAGACAAGCTGACCATCCTGCGCATGGCCGTATCTCACATGAAGTCCCTGCGAGGCAGCGGCAGCAGCAGCACCGATGCAGCCTATAAACCCTCCTTCCTCACAGACCAGGTCAGGCATGGCTCCAGCGACCACAGAAATATCATTTATTCCAGGGCCTAGATTCTTAAAAGTAACTTTAAGAATCTTAACTACTTCTTAAAGGATCAGTTTATTAACTCTCAAGCTGTTCCAAACAAGTATGAGTTTCTTAAAAGATATCAGTCCCTATTGACTTCCCAAAAAATACCAACATCCTCCTTGTGTTCAGTAAATGATGAGTTATATAAATAAAGCTATATTCTGTCCCAAAATACTCCCCGAATGATCATTTTTGGGTGTTATTCCTTTAATAGTGTGCAGGTTAGTGAAGTAAACCGTCTTATGAGAGCAGCCCATCACTACACAGAAGAGAGGGGCGATGTCAGTTAATCTTGAAATATGACCTCTCAGCATGTGCTGCTATCGTTCTCTGTCTCTGTAGGAGCTGAAGCACCTGATTCTGGAGGCGGCTGATGGTTTTCTGTTCGTAGTGTCGTGTGAGACGGCCCGTGTGGTGTACGTGTCAGACTCCATCACACCGGTTCTGAACCAGGCTCAGTCGGATTGGCTCGGATCATCGCTGTATGACCAGCTCCATCCAGAAGACGCGGAGAAGCTCCGAGAGCAGCTCTCCACCAGCGAGAACAGCAACAGCGGTGAGACACGTCTCGTTCTGCGTACTCACGGTCTCTTTCAGTTTTACTCATCTTCTGTCTGACTCTAGGCCGGATGTTGGACATGAAAACAGGCACGGTGAAGAAAGAGGGTGGGCAGGCGCCTGTGAGGATGGGTATGGGCGCACGCCGCTCCTTCATCTGCAGGATGAGGTGAGGAACATGTACTTAACGTGCCTTTATGCGGTTGAAATCTTATATTTTTTCGCAAAAACTGCTTTAAATTAAAAAGGGATCACACAAAAAAATGTCTGCGTGTCCAGGTGTGGAGTGTGTCCTGTAGAGCCAGTGTCCATGAACAGACTCAACTTCCTGAGAAGCAGAAACAGGTAAGGCATCTCTCTCTGAATAAACACGTCTTTAAACAGACGCAGATGAAGACCCTCTCTCCTCCTGCAGGAATGGACTGGGTCCTCCAAAGGAAGGCGAGCCGCAGTATGTGGTCGTGCACTGCACAGGCTACATCAAATCCTGGCCTCCTGCAGGTAACGGCACAATACAGAGGAAGTGTCCATTGTTCACAGAGACTCGTACTGCCCCTTTATCTTCTCTCTTTTAGGAGTGACTCTTTCTGAAGAGGAGGCCGATAATAATCAGGGAAATCGTTTCTGTCTAGTGGCCATTGGAAGGCTACAGGTACTTTTCCGCTTCTGTTTCAAAGGGAGAGTTTGCTCAATTCTGTCGTCATTTACTCACATCTTTCTAAAAGTTCACATCTGCTCTGTACGAGTTTCATGCACAAGAGAAGACGTAATGCTTTGGAAAGACATTAGGGTGAACAAAGGATGACTTGATGTGCACTTTTTGATTCTTTAAATATCTCGTTTATTAACAACAACTTAAAAGTGTAGTTAAGATTGCTGGATATGATCATCAGGCTCGTGAGGAGCTTGCTAAGGTATTTATAACGTTTGGTATGCGCTATACTCTAATTGCACCAAATTTTCATTTCATAAAAATGAGCTGGTTTTTCATTAATATTTTCGCCATATATTATACTATATAAGCCATATACTAT
>JAUMHI010000058.1:3741244-3755036 GCA_032359435.1 Enteromius unitaeniatus | reverse complement strand
TTAAGATTGCTGGATATGATCATCAGGCTCGTGAGGAGCTTGCTAAGGTATTTATAACGTTTGGTATGCGCTATACTATTTTCATTTCATAAAAATGAGCTGGTTTTTCATTAATATTTTCGCCATATATTATACTATATAAGCCATATACTATAAAAACACAAACCGCTCCGTTCTTTTAGGGGTTCAATACTTTTGTTTATCTTGAAACACGATCGAATGAATCATTTCTCCACTGAAAGACCATTCCACCAAAACTTTGACAACTTTGACAAAAATTGAATGGAATTGAATGGAAAACTGAATTAACACGTGCATGTAATTGACATTTTTTATATAAACGTTGATCAAGGTACATTCACAGAGCTGATCCAGTTTTGTTCTTGTTTGTATACATCAGATCTGTTTATCATAAAGTCATTGTGCCTGGACTAAACAGCTCAGTCCATAAAAAAATGTAAAGTGATCCATTTGAACTTTGGTTATTTAGACTTTTATGGGGAAGAGAAATGTCTGAAGTGAGTTTCATGAATGGCAATCATACAGGAACGAAGCGGCATTTTAAAATGAGCAATTGATTGAATTGAACTGTCTCTTTAAGATCCATCTTTTTCATGCAGGTCACATGTTGTCCGAGCGACACAAACACAAATAACATCAGCGTTCCAGTGGAATTTATTTCCCGCCACAACTGTCAGGGTCTGTACACCTTTGTGGATCACCGCTGTCAGGCGACGATCGGCTACCAGCCGCAGGTAGGCCTCCAACACCCGAGTCCAGCTAAACGAGCAGGATGTGCATGACCTGATCATAGATCTGCGGGAAGTGGCGCAGCTCTAATGTTAACGATGAAATAACATGAAGTTTAAAAAAATGTAGTGCTTTTTAATGAGCATCAGTTTTGAGAATATAATTAAAGAAAATACCTTTTGGCTAAACGAACTGTAGTTCAGATGAACTGATCATCTGTTCCTCTTTACTGCTAGTTATAGCACGAAATAAACGACTAAATGAAACGTCAAGTAACTAGAGGAGCATTGTGATAAACACATGGAATGTTATATTTTACATAATCATTAGTAGTCTTGATCATTTAATGTTAAATCATGAGAAAAAGAAGTCACCGGTTAAATGTTTATATGACCGTTTTATTTGATTCAGATTGTGCAATAGTTATATTTGAATACTGATTATTAAATAAATGTGATTCGTTTAATTGATCATTCATTTTTAGCAGCTAAATTATAATGTCACTTTTTATGAATTTGTGTGCATCACATCTTTTGTGTTGTTGTGTGACACAGGAGTTACTGGGGAAGAACGTTCTGGAGTTTGCACATCCAGAAGACCAGGGCTTGCTGCGAGACAGCCTTCAGCAGGTGTGTGTGTGTGCTTTTACATGACACCGTTACCAAAGTTATAGTGAGAAAAATGTATTTCATATAATTTTACGTAGCGTCCATGACTAGATATAGTCCTTTGGGGGATTTCCCCCGCAGTAAGAACGTTTCATACATATTTAAATGTATCAGTTTCCACAATATGGTGGTTGCCAGGTAAATTGACTCATTAACATATAATAGGCCAGTGGTTCTCAACTGGTTTGGCCTCGGGGCCCCATGGTCATCAAAGCCACGATCCACTATAAAAAATATATATATATATATATAAATATAATTTGTTAAAAAACAAAAAAGGGAACCATGCATCTGTTCATTTGATCAGAATGTAGATCTGGGCCTATTGCTTCCATAACAGTGTGATGGATGAATGACCTCTGACCCTGATGCAGGTGGTGAAACTGCGAGGTCAGGTGCTTTCTGTGATGTTCCGGTTCCGCTCCAAATCCCGCGAGTGGCTCTGGATGAGAACCAGCTCGTTCACCTTCCAGAACCCTTTCTCCGAGGAGATCGAGTACATCATCTGCACCAACGCCAATGTCAAGTTAGTATCGAAGCGCATCACAAGACCACATGCTGAAAGGATATTTTGTTATCTAATGCAGGTTTAATGCTGCCTACATGTCAGCTTCAGCATTAAAGACCTTTCTATCTAATTCAAAAACAGAAAGGTTACCGATTCCAAAGTCATTGCATCACATCACTGAGAAATAAACATCGGGACACATTTTGATGAAGAGACTTCATTCAGAATATCCAAATGCCCCCCAAAATTGCTTTTTTTGAGAGTTTTGAGCCGTGTGTGTCTGTGAGGGTGTTAATTTAGCTCGGCTCTCATTTTAATCTGACCGCTTTCTCTCCACCAATCCCTCCGGTTTGCGTGACAGTAGAGGGCCGAATCAGGACTCCCTGTCCCCCCTCTCTTCCCCGGGGGTCTCACTGCCCCCTTCACTGGGGCAGAGCAGTCCTAACTGCCCCTCCTCCACCCCCAGCCCAGGGCAGGTCACAGCCAGGTGAGAGCAGACCAGTGGTGCTCTGGGTACTTCTCTTCTCTCCTCTCTCGGGTGAGCCTCTGTCGATCGGTGGTGGTGGGTTAGAGCATGCTCTCCTCCTGTAGGTATCTGTTCTGTCCGGTGGGAGCAGAGGTCGCTGTAGGCTGGCGGTGGTGGGTCTGGCGCTCGTGACTCTAGGACCTCCCTCACATCTGTGTTCTTGGCTCTTCTGCAGGCAGATGCAGCAGCAGCAGGCTGAGCTAGACGGAGGGATGGGGCGAGACGCAGCCTTTGAAACCAGTCAGGTCACTCTTCCTCAGGTAAGCACACCTGAACTAGGACTACACTATAAATTACAGTCCGTAGTAAGTGAAATCCGTGATAAGTCATGTGCAGCTTATAAGTGAAGCATGATTAGTCCATCTCCACCTGAACACGCCCCGCAGACTCAGCATGACTAATAAACACACGGCTACGACAACGAATGGTTTAGCTGCGGTCTTCCTATTTCAATTCAAGTATATAATAATACAGTGCATTGAACTTGAGATATGTGGCGTACCTTATTCTTGTAAGAAGCCTCATCGTCTCGTTTATTTTAAACACACTCGACTGACCTTATGAAGCCAGTTGGTTTAACTTGTTGTTAATAGGGCTGTCAGATTAATGCGTTGATTTATATTTCAAATATCATTTCATGAATAACACTAATAATAATGAAAAAGATGAAGGGGATAGTGCATCTAAACCATTTTAATTGTGTCAGCGTTTAGTTTCAAACCTTTCTTTTCTGGAAAAAGAAAAGTTATTTTGAAGCCATTTTATCAATGATTTTCATTGTATAAAAAAAATACTGAGAGTGTCTTCTTTTATGTTCCATATTTTATTTGATTGTAGCCTACATTTTTTGCCGAATCAAATAAAACGGTTCTTTCTTTCTCGGGTAATATCTACTTGATGCTTTCTCCTTGAACAAAAGAATCGTTTTGTTGGTATCTTCACAGTCAAATTTATTTAGCAATTAATTAATTAGATTGATTGACACATCATGTAATTAATAAGAATAAACAACGTTACGTGAAGAACTATATTGCATAATTAAGTCATTTAGATCCTGTTTAGGTCTTATTTATGTGTAAAGTATGTCCAATAAAATCAGTCAAAAATGAGCGAGGGGTTAACTGATTACAAAACACTGGTTTGTGAAGCGAAGTGGCTCACTTTAATAACAGAACTCATTTTCCCATGAAGTTTCTTCAGCACAAATGAGCTGTATTGAGATCTGTTGAGCAGCTGAGATGAGTGTGAACACCACAGTGACTGTCTGTCTCCGTCTGTGTTTGCCTCAGGTGCCGGTGCAGACTGTGAGTGTAGTCAGTCCTGATCACAGTAAGACTCCCCATCATCAAAGCATTTTATATGGTATAAATCACAATATTTGTTAATAGAAGTAAGTGAGAATTCATGTTTTTATTGTCAACGTATTTGTTTACTGCTAAACTTCATTAGTGCCACTTTAAATGGTTTTTATTTTTGGTTAATAAAAATGATACAGTTCTGTCTAATGCTAATTATTTATTAGTTTATTCTAAAGAAATAAAACATTACAAATGTACTGATTTCTACAATTTTAATGAATAATATTCATAATTTTTTGTCAACTAAGTAACAATGTATAAATTAGAGCATGGATGAAAAATATCCTGCTTGTATAATATGTGTAAGTTTTTATACACTTGTATTGTTTTTATTATTCAGAAGTACATTCTGCTGTACAGTAGAAAATATTATATTTTAAAGTTGTTCAACAGATCTTTTATTTTTGTCAGTTTGTTGTAAAGACCTTAACAGTTCAGTTTGTATTTGACGACAGCTTTTCTCATATAAAACTGAGATGTGTGTGTGTAGAAGATGAAACTGTGCTGCTGGTTGATACAGACCCAAACATGCACTAGATCAGACAATGATGGACAGGTGTCTGTCTCTCTCAGACTCTAAGGCCGTGTCCTCCGGTGGTCAGCAGGTTTACCCTCCAGCAGCATCTTTCCCCAGCTCTGCTCGTCCCAGCGAGCCCTTCAGGTACCTCATACACACACACACTTTCAAATGTTTTTGTTTATTTTTATAATAAATGTGACCAAAACTAATAGGATAAAATAGGTGAGTGCTATTATTAATTGGTCGAGTGATGGTAAAAAGGTGCGTCTTCAGATGCTTCTTTGAAAATGGCTAAAGGCTCGGATTGAGGATTGTGGGATGGCACCACAAGGGTTGTTCAAGGTGTCTCTGCATAGTGAGCTTATGTAAACTGGTGCAGCACCACTGGCAAACCTTGAATTTGATGTGAGCCAGTGCAAGCCGATGAAGAGAGGTGTTTTTGGCTCGTTGAAGACCACTCTGGCTGCTGCATTCTGGATCCCTTTTCAGAGGCTTAATAGTAAAAGTCCTGCCAAGAGAGCATTACAACAGTCCAGACTGGAGAGAGAAGACCTGGGGAGTTGGCTGGTCTGCTCTGATTGAAAGAGTTTCATTTTTTTAAGGTGAACCTGCAGGACCCCGCGGCTGTAGCTTCACTGGTCATCCATCACAACAAGGTCTTGGATATCCTGGAAGGAGTTATGGTTGATGAACCTACATGTATAGAGAGGATGTGATGAAGTGATGGGTTGGCTGAGACCACAAGCAGTTCTGTGAACGGTTGAGTGGAAGGGGATGATCTTTCATCCATCCAGAAGTGTCTGTCGGACAGCTACCGTCAGATCATCTGGTTAGAAGGAGAAGTAGAGTTGAGTGTCATCAGCAAAGCAGTGATGCTCCTGAATGACACATATATGGAGAAGAGGAGTGATCCATGCGCTGAGCCTCGAGGAACCCCAGCAGCAAGAAGGTGTGAGATGTTCATCTTTCTGAAGACGGGCAGGATGATCTGATGGTTAGCTGTGTCAAAAGGAGGATGAGCTGCTCTTGCCTTGTTTGAACACAACTCGCTCAAGTGCTTTGGTAATAGATGGAATAAGGGATTTAGAGAGGGTTTCTTCGGTGGGGTTACTAAGCCAGCTTAATGCTGTTGGAAAGAGAGGTGTTGATAATGTGAACGAGCACAGGCAAGACTGAGGAAGAAATGCCCTGAAAGAGGTGAGTGGGGATAGGATCAAGCAGACATACAGTAGGATGTTTGGAAAGGATACGTTTAGAGACGTCTGCCTTCCAGAGTGGAGAGAAGGAAGAGAGAGAATGAGTATTTTGCTGCGCACACACACACATAATATAGATGTTTTGGCGTGATCTCATTCATGACTGTTGTGTGGTCTCAGGTCAGCTGGACTGGCTCAGCAGATGGTTCCTCACTCGGCAGGTCAGATGCTGGTGCAGATGTCCCGCCAGAGCACACCGTCTGGAGTCACCGCCAGCAACAACAGCCCCATTCAGGGCCAGGCAGGGCCCACAGCGCCTCCCGGAGTCTGGTCTGCTGCACAGCTGCCCTTCAACCCACAGGTAGAGTGTTTACAACAGACCGAGGGTCAGAGACAGAAGCGTAATTATGATTTAGTTATCATTGCTTTTTGAGCAGTGTCGCCGTCAATGGACAACCAGGTGAATGTTACCCAGTCTTAATGGAAAAGTGCCCAGGGAACATTGCTCAAAATAAAGTTGCCTGTCAAAATGGCTCAAAATGATCTTGCGTATTAATATTGTTGGTTTTTTTTAAAGAAGCTGCTTCTACTCACCAAGAGTGCATTTTCGATCGAAAGTAATATTGTGAAATATTATAGCAAATGTGTTTTCTGTTTATGTTTAAATTTATTTATGTATGTATACGTCTTCAAAATCAAAACATGTTAATTATTCCATCATAACTCTTTCACTATAAAGAGAGGGCTTTTTGTTGTAAGCGCTCTGTTTGTCCAGCAGATGGCAGGACAAGTTGGAAAGAGTCAGTCGCCTCAGTTTAACATGGGAGGTTTCAACTCTGCCCCCACTTCCTCTTCCTTTGGCCAGATGGGTGGGGCTTCTGTTCCAATGGCCAACACATCAAATTACCAACAAATGAACCGTCACAACAACCCTTCAACCAATGGATTCAGTAAATATTTTACACAATGTTTTTAGTAGTGAACCGTTTTGTTCCTGGTGCAGCGCTCTCTTCAGCTCTTGCTCTTTCCTTCAGGTGATATGAATCAGATGGGAGCTCAGTTCAGCTCCAGGCCAGCAGAGGGAGTGTCCGGGTGGCAGCAGTGGTCAAACCAGCCACACACACAAGGCACTGCAGACACACACCAGCAGCCACAAAACAACCAGCCAGAGATGTTTCAGGCGAGTGGAGCCGACACAGCCAGCTTCGTCTCTGAAAGGAGTAGTTCACCATAAAATGTGCTCAAGCTCAGGACATCCAAGATTAGGATGTGTTTGTTTCTTCATCAGATGTCAGATCTCTGCATCAGTGTCTCAGCAATGGATGTGAATGGGTGCCGTCAGAATGAGAGTCCAAACAGCTGATTGGAATAATCCACAGCACTCCGGTGCATCAGTCAACATCTGGAGAAGAGACAAACAGAAACAAATCCAGCATTAAGACGTTTTCAACTGACATACGAGTCCATAATCCATAATAACTCTTCCTCCAGTGAAAAGGGTTCTGGTCTGATCTGCACAGCGATTACAAAACAGCTCTAAACAAATATGTGTCTGGATTTTGATGTGAGAGACAACAGGAGATGGATCTTTTCACTGGAGGAAGCATTATTATGGATTATGGAAAGCAATGGCCTGAAGTTAAAAACAGCTTAAGGATGGATTTTTTGAAGATGTTAACTGATGGACTGGAGTGCTGTGGATGATTGTGATGTTTTTATCAGCGCTCATTCTGACGGCACCCATTCACTGCAGAGCATCCACTGATGAGCCTGATCATCTTGGAAGGCCTGAGCACTGCTCATTTTCAGTTTTTTCACCAAACTATTCCTTTAAAGGAGTATGCAATCTTCTGTGGAGCGAATGTGCAGGGAAATTGATCGGATTGTGGTTTATTCTTTTAACATCCTTCTCTCTTTCTCCATCTCCTTCAGGATGTGATCTCAATGTTGGATCAGTCCGGCAGCTTCAGCAATGAGGATTTCGCCGAGATGCCCATGTTTCCTCCTTTCCCCGAGTGATCCCGCTTCCTTGACTTCCTTCACTCCCTGTTGCTCTCTAAGAAATGCGCCATTTCTTGCTCTTCTAACCAAATCAATGCAGAACTGAGGCACAGAGGGGTCTGAAAAAGAGTGAGGCCGATGCGTTGCGAGAATGGAAGTTATATAAGCCATAATGTGAGAATGCAGAGTAGCACACAGACACACAGACAGATGTGTTCACTTTAAAATCACGCACAATTGCACACTTCGAGCACAAGTGGTCTCGCACTGTCTGCCATACATGCACATGCTTTGATTTATGCGATGAGGATGAGCAGGGTTTGTAGACACACACACACACACACAAAGGCGTGCTCTGTCTGTCTCTGACCGTGATGCGTACCGATTGCACTGCTTTTGACCCCAATGATGAAATGAGCTGAGTTCTTGAGTCGGGCTGTGAATGTGTCGCCGCAGCTCGTTTTCTTCTTTCTTCACTATTAGACAATCAACATTTCATAACTTGGACTTTGAATCCAGTTGAATTGGGTTATCAGGATGTTGAATTTGACAGACAGGAAGCTGAATTCCAAAGTAGCTGAACTGGAATTTAGCGTTTTTTTAAGGTTTTTTAAAAACGACTCTGATTAGTAACCCTGTATTTTACAGCGTCCTTGTTACACATCACATGTACTGACTGTAGTAAATCATGCATAATATATTAACATGCAGTTAACCCTAAAAAGACCCTAACATTAACCCTATGTTAACCCCTTATAATTATTCTTCATTACACTGTAAGAAGGACTGCTTAAAATGAAGTGTAGCCTTGCTTCCTTTCTCTGTTCTGTTTGCTACCTCGGCTTTAATTTCAGATGTTTGATGATCTGGCTTCAGTTCATGTTGGCGCAGTAGCACAGATGCCGATGCAGTAAAGCTCCTCATCACTCTGTAAAGTATGGATGGACAGATGCGGCGTGTTTTTGTGAAAGAGATTGAAATCAAGCAATAACGAGCAGGATCTGTGTCCTTCAAAGCCATTTTTTGTTTATAATCATAATGACTTGTTTTAGTGTAAAAGAAGAAACCCTTAACGCTTGGCCTGGGCTTCGTCTCTTGATGTGTTGATTTGGGAATTAGTCCTGTACAGAGAATATTACAGAACTTCTATTGGCTGGGTTGATTATTGTTCATTTTCTTCCGATTAAAAGCTTTTCAATTAAATGTTTGATGTTTGCTTTTGAATGCGGGTGTGTCTGAGTCTTTTTTTCAGTACTTTTGTGCATTAAATCAAGTGCTTGTCTCACTTTTTTCTCGGATATGAAAGGGTCAGTGCTCTGGTGGCTTTTTTTTTCTGTATTTTCACCAAGTTTTGAACTGCAGTTGTGTACAACATAGAAAAACAAATAAATATATATATGTATGTATATGAAAAATTTAAGTTTTTTTTATTAAATTGCTATTGTCAAAACAGATATATTTGTTGGGATCTTTATTTGTACTGTGTGGTCTAATAATACAGCATATCCAGTACATTACCTTTCATTTGGCCATTTTATCATTTATGATAACAAAACAGGATTTTTAAATGTACTTTTTATCACATGTTCATAGTGAGCTTGGCCTCGCGCAGATGCATCAACACGTTGAACTCATTTAATATGACCCAGCTATATACTAAACAATGAAATGATCCTGTTCATAAGATGCTGAAATGTTGCAGGGGCATTCCCTAACCCAAAAATGCGTAACCTTGTAGGAGTATAATCCCGTAGGGGTGACAAATGAGGAAATATCCTGAGCCTGCTTACAAGGCGGGCCCTGAAGCCTTTAAGCAAGTCAAAGTTGCTCACAGATTTGGCTGAAGCTTCCTTTCTCAGCATGAGAAGTCTGGTTTGGTTGCATTGACCCATCAGCTTGCCCAATGAGAATACAGGGGGATCGTTTCTGCCTCCATCATCTCATCTATATCTAGCGAGACGCTATTAAAATGCAGCTTGCTGGGTTCATCATCCTCTTCTACGTCAATCTCATGCTCTTTCTGTATGGGATGGAGCTTCACCAAACATCCAAGTATTTGTATCTGTTTTAAAACCTGCTGAAACAAGAATATTTGAGATTTTAGGACTTGTGTCCCCAAGAAGAAACTACACAGTGGGAAAAGGTGTATTTATAAACATCATAGTCAACAAGTATCTAATTTGTGGATGGTGACAGAGTCGATTGATGAGGTGTTAAAAAGTCAGGTTTCCATTTAGAGGAGGTATAGATAGAGGAGGTCTAAGACAAGAGACTGAGTATCAGTGGTGGCTTTGTCTTATCCTCCGATAGATTTGACTCTATTTTGGTTTACACGTATTTTCTGTCATATTTACAGTGTTTCAGTTTTCAGCCACAGTTTGAAGAAACTAATGTCATGGATTCAATCAAAATGGCATCAAAGCATTTCTTGCTCTGGATCCGATTCTTTGCCAAAAACCAAATTTGACAACGAATGTCTCTGGCAATAGGCTACCATGACAAGCACTGCTGCTCTGATCCACACTGACTTCTGGGGTTTGTTGTCCATTGTGTAATGATTGATTTAAAGAGCTCATATAATTGTTTGCAATTTGTGTTGTTTGAAAGCAAGATTTGGTTAGAGGTTAGAGCCTATAGCAAACAAAATGAGTCATTCTGACCACGAGTGCCACTGTTTAGGCCTGTGGAGTTTCATCTGATGGCTGTATCAAAGCAATCAAGAAAACTGGCAAGTGTGACACTTTAAGCTAAATATCACACTTTATACGAGGCCAGAAACATTTCTAAAAATACGAGTATACGTTTTTAAGCTCCATGAACATAAAAATACGTTTTAATGTTCATGCATGACTTCCAACAGTGCGTTTAGACAACAAACCGCTGAGAGATCCCGAGGTTCATCACACGTGAGATGTGCATTTTCCAATAAACGCTGTTCTTTTGCACTCACCATTTATCAAAGAATGCTGAGAATAACAATATATCACTGTTTCCACAAAAATATGAAGCGGCACAGCTGTTTTCAACATTGATAATATATTTGCTGAGCAGTAAATCAGTATATTAAAATGATTACTGAAGACTGGAGTAATGATGCTGAAAATACAGCTTTCAATTATAATAATATTCCACCATATTGTCGTTTAAATTTTTTCCTTAAATAAATATGGACAGTAGTGTTGGGACGTTTTCTTTCTGGGACATGTCTGGTCTTTTTGTCATAAAGCTACCAAATCTTGGCTGTGTAACATTTGAAGGCAAAATAATCAAATTTTACAATTATTTGACAAGAGGCCTACCAAAAGTGATCAGCAGTCAAAGGTGATTTACCCTTAAAAATAAAGCTTCTTTACTGTGATCCCACAAAGAACCATAGGAAGTTACGTTATAAGGTACATGGGGTAGGGTTAGGCTGAGGGTTAGTAACTAGTTATAAGTATATAGTAAGCACATGAACACTGGGACACTTTATTTTAAGGTGTCATAATACAGTGCAATTACCTAATGACGTACTCAGTAGTAGCCAATGTACTTATCACGTAACAGCCTGTAATTACAGTGTGTAATGATGTCGATGTGACAGGCAGCTGCTGTTACACACAGTGAGTCTGTTACACAGATACTTAAATACAATCTTGATACACGTTATTTTAAGCAGCTTATGTCTGTGTACTAGTATTTGTCACGCTGTCTCGTGTTCCCTGTGTTCAGGCTTACTTTCTGTCTCCCATGTGCTTTCTGCCCGTCGTGTTGTCCAGGTGGTTCTTGTTATGTCTTGATTAAGTTTGTATAAATACCGTGTCTCTATAGTTCTCCTCTGTCGCTTGTTAAATGTCAATATGTTCCTGTCGCCTGTCATCCCGGTCTTTGTTCATTGTTCCCATTAAAGTTTTATATGTTTACTGCAATCCTCGATTTTATGACCGTTTGCTGAGGAAACGCCATGACAGTATTTATAATCGCATTGTATAAAGTCTGTAACACATCTTTTAGCTACATAAGTATCTGTGTAACAGACTCGGAGTGTAACACTTGCTGCCTGTCGCATCGACATCATTACACACTGTTCCATGACATGGCATGGTAAGTAGAGTTTGTTTCATGAGAGCACAACGGCTACTACTCCACTGGGTGTTTACTCTGTATTATGGACACCTTAAAATGAAGTGTCACCAAAAGGGCAAGCTTTTTAATTTAAGAGTGTAGTTCATGGGTCAGTCCATGTCCAGGTTTTCAGTTTCCAGCTCCATCACCATCTGAACTCCATCAATCTGTGTCCTGATCCATCGCTCGGAGATCTGTCAGCGCTTTATCATTCTCAGCTCGCCCGTCGCCGCTAACACATGAAGTGGCCTCTAGTGTTTCTGAAGCAGCCTAAAGGGGGGGTTTAAGCCATATAAGGCTTGATTGTTACCAAACTCCTGTTTAACTATTCATCGTGGACACAGGTGCCAAGTGTTGGTGTGTATGTCTCTCAGGCCAAAGGAAGACATGCTAATACCGGAGATAAGAGAACATATATCCCTGACCGACGACTGCCGGGTGAGCCAGGATCCGGCTGTTTCTTTCAAATGTCTTCATTTTGCATCGGTTGAGAGTGAAACTTGGAGGTGAGGGTCGACCGCATGCAGTTCAGCAGCTCAGTTTAGTTTCAAACAAGCGTGAAGTCTCAAAGAGATGAAGAGCGGAGCTTCACGTGAGCGCTGGAATGTGAGACTCATCTGATACAGAGCTGTTTTACACAACATCGGTGACGAGGGTCACTGTTGACAAGAACAACTGGGCTTTTGGACAATGCCATGACCGAATCGGGCTCATATCTTGGACGTTTGCCTCTCTGTATCATGTGTTTGTCACTCGGTGAAGCTTTGACTCACTAACAGAGTTGATTCCTCCATCCTTTAATAATCATGGACCTGCCTCTTCCGGTGTCTCGACTGGATGTTGACGTGGATTTAGGCTTCGCTCTCTTCTTCTTGGTCCTGCTGTGTTTGTTTCTGTTGGTTACGATGGTTCGCTGTGCTCAGATGGTTCTGGACCCGTACAGCGCCATCTCTGTGTCCACCTATCAGGAGGAGCAAGTGGAGGGATGAGGGATTGAGGACCATCGCATTGTAGAAGAACTTTAAAACAGATGCTTCTGGAAATATTTAGAGAACACAAGTGGAAACACCTCTACACTTTCTCTAACCCTCATTGTGTTGGATTTCATTGGAACTCATCCGGGAAAAGGGATCTGAGGCTCATTATGAGATCTCATTACCCCCAGGAATCATCAGCAAGTGCAGGTAAATCAACAAAAGCGTGTGCGAATGACGTAAATCCAAGTAAGTAAGTAAGTAAGTCACAAAATAAATGTGGTGTCTCACTGAATATTCAAGCGTCTATTTTTGGTTCAGTGAGTCTTAACTGTGTTAACTGTAGTGCCATGAAACTCAAAACCACAGGATGGATGCAGTTACACTTTTACAGCTGATCACATGGCAATGTTCAGAAAAGCACAATGGCATGATATAGTTCATCTGAAATACTTTGAATATAGAGTTTGAATAAGTGTTCTTATTTATTTATTTTTAAATATCTACATATATATATATATATATTGCATTTAGGGCCTGTTGCAGACTTTGTATGGCCAGCCTCATATTATTAACGTGATCATGATCAGATTTGATTCGATTATTGAACTTAAATCAGAAAACATATGCCACACCCTGTACCCAACATAGCTGATGCTCAATTCATTTACGCTGCTCCTTGCCAATCAGTTATTATAGGTAAAAAAAAAAAAAATAAAAAAAAAAAAAATATATATATATATATATATATATACACACATACATATGTGATACATAAATTTGTTCTAAAGGTTTAACTCCACCTAAATATGTTTTATGATTTTTTTTTTTATTTTAGAAACATATATTATAAAGTTGACCTTTAACAATCTAATTCAATTCAAGGAAACTTAAATGCTATACTAACAAAAATAGCACAGACATACACGCACGTTTGTTTTTCTAGATTTGTGAGGACTTTTTTTTCTTGTGAGACTCAAAATATTTGTTATGGCCCTACACCATGGCATTTATTCATTTATTTCCCTTGCCACCCAATATGTCCTCACAGAGCAGAGCTGGTTGCTTCTCAATAATTGATCCTCATAACTTACTATAGCAAAACAATCTCGCACACACACACACACACACACACACAGACACACACACACTCTCGCACGCACGCACTCACCCACGCACACACGCAC
>JAUMHI010000058.1:3721189-3732141 GCA_032359435.1 Enteromius unitaeniatus | reverse complement strand
CCATGGCAGGCTCAGGCTCAAGTTCCAGAATGGCCCCGACGGACCGGCTCAGAGGCTGTGCAGCCACCAGCGGATATATCCCAGGGAATCTACGACCAAGGTCGACATCACTGGGGTACGTGCCAGAATATGATGATATATCAATGTTTGTTCTGCAGGACATGGAAGCACCAGCCTGATCGCCTACATTTTTACAGTGGAAACAAAATAGAAAAACAAAATCTCTAAGCTAAGCCCCAGATATCCACTCATCCTAGAATACCTGCATGTAGGCTATGCAATTTTTCAAGAAGCAGAAACCTGTCCATTGCTAACTATACCTGTAACAATCCCAGCCGGAAGGGCCATCAAGCCCTGCTACAGGGCACTCCCTTCATGTTGTTCCACTCTGATCTCTCAGTCATACACTGGACTCAATCTCCCAGAACACACCATTCCTCCATAGCTGTTGCCTGTTATCCCCACGCACTCAGCATAAGCGTCAGCATTAGCGTCAGCATAAATACCAGTCTGTTTAAACTGTCTAGTGTGAAGTATTGCGATTACACCTGCATCTCAATTCCGAGCGTTTCATTAATGTGTTTGTTTTCCTGTGTGTGGCTCTTGACTTTTCAAGATTTTGTTTTTGTTATTTTGCTGCCTGCCTTGAATTATCCACTTGTGTACCAAGACTCTGTTTTAAAGCATTGGCCTTATATCCCTGTATGCTGTTGTTCGACCCTGATCTATGAATAAACCTTTTGCACACGGATCTGCACGTTTCCGGCTCATTCATAACAGAATACTTGCCGAACCAGGATCCAGCAAGAATTTGTGAAAACTGCAGATCTAAAAAGGATCCCGTCCAACAGCTACTGGAGTTGAAATAGGTTAAGCGGACGATTGAGGATTATGTGAGGATTGAGTTTTATGAACTGTGTTATCGGTTGCCATTGGGTGATACAATGCTTAAAGACTTATTCCGCTGGAGACTTAATTAGCCGATCAAATCATGGATCAAGATGGTTGTCTTTTGTCCTGAAACACTACACCAGATGATCACCCTGCATCAGCCCAAGTCAGCAGTGAAGATGGCCGTCTCGCCACAGCCAAGGTCAGCAGACAATATGGCCGCCATGTCTCAGCCAGAGCCCTCAAGCCTTCAGCCAGGATGGAAATCAAGCCAAAGTTTTCGGCTACTAGGGATGTTATGCTGATCTCCAGCTTGGCGGATTCCGTGTTGACGTCTTCCAGGACAGTCGTCTTTCCAGGCCCCATGTACCGAGCCTCCCTGAGACTGTTCCTCTCTCCTCTGTGCTGCCAGTCATGGTTGTCGCCTTTCTGAGTGTGTGGGCCACACACTGTACCCTCGAGCCCCTTGCTCAGACCGATGCCGGTGGCTGCACTGACCCCAGAGGTGTCGGATGAGGAGGGTGAGGTTCTGGAGGTTGCTATAGTGGCTGCACAACCCCCAGAGATGTCGGCTAGAGTCTCTAGAGGTTCCGCTGGTGGTTGCACAGCCTCCAGGGTAATCAGTGTGCGACATCAAACCCTTGCCTTACCCTGTCACAACCAGGAGAACCGTGGTAAATTCAGTCCAGTTTCCCATGGAATCCAGTCCTGTTCCCGAGTCATGGCCAGGAAAGCTGTCCCTCAGTCCAGTTCCCGAGTCATGGCCAGGAGAGCCGTTTCCCAGTCCAGTTCCCGAGTCATGGCCAGGAGAGCCATTCCCCAGTCCAGTTCCCGAGTCATGGCCAGGAGAGCTTCTCGGTCCTGTTTCAGAGTCACAGCCCGAAGTGTCCTGCCCAGTTTCGGCAACGGATGCCGCCATTGAACTCTCGACCAACCTTGTACCTTGTACGGCCACGGAAGCCATTGAACTTTCGTTCTGTCCTGTACCGGCCACGGAGGCCGTTGAACCCTCGTTCAGTCCTGTACTGGCCGTGGAGGCCGCTGAACTCTCGTCCTGTCTTACCCCTGCCATGAAGGCTGTCCAGGAACTTTCGGCCTGCCCTGACTCTAATACAGCTTAATTATTCATATACAGTATTCAGCTCTGGCAGAATACAGTATAGGTTTGTGTAAGGTGCAAATTTTATCCAGCTTATCTTCCTGATCCTCTCCCAGCAAACTCGCAAAGACGTGCGCATTATTCGAATACATGAATACACCTCACCAGAAACTCGGCATGTCGCAATCTGTGACGAATGCCTGCAAGTGCCAAAGATCCTTTGTTTATCCTGCAGTAAAACCTGCTGTTTGCAGCGGCAACATTTGAATTTGTAACGAGCGTCAGTCCGGCTTTGCTGTTTCTGGTCACGTCTTGTCTCGCTGCTCAACCTGATCGCACAGAATTCTGTGTAATGACCACAAACTCTTTACTTAAAATTCTGTGTTAGTGTCACGGAATAGATACCAACTGTAAGTCAGTTACCCACGCAAGGATTACTGGATTCAAATATTGGGTAATGATATTGCCATTAATGCATATATATTGAGGTATTCATCAGGATCCATTTTTAGGTGTAGTCAATATGTCAGCGTTATACGTTAAAAAGCTGAAAATACATAAGAATATGTAAATTTAGAAGCTGAAGTTACGTCAGTATTGTATGTTTCAGTGCCTGTAAAAACTTAAATAAATGTATGTTTTATAGAACAAAATTACATAAAATGTATACAAATTATCAAGAGATCACATTGTTTTTCAACAGGTCAGGTCTGCCCCAAAAACTTGTTCAATTGTCTATGAAACCTGTTATTCTGCAGGCAACACTTAGACATCCAGCCATTGAGTGACAGAAGCCTGCTGTGTATCTCCTTATCCCAGTAAGCAGAGAGGGGACCAGCTACATATTAGTGTCTGACATCGTACTTGCACGTTCCCACACCTCTTTATTATCATTTTTTCCCCCACATTTTCTGACACTTTATGATGAACACAGTAATAAAAGGTGATAAATATTTCTCTGAACAGAGTAATTTTGCATAATGGGGCATCCACACCAATAGTCAGTTTAATGTCCTTTTTTTTAGCTCAAAGTATACAAATGATTTAATGCAGGTCTGGCTGGTTGTCATTTGCAATTATCTGTTGACAGATTCTGTAAATATTTACATTTATGCATCTGTAAATGCATCTATAAATCCAATCTTTGTAATATAACATTTTCTTTGATAAATTAGATCCGTCATCTGTGAATTCTTATACTCATGCAAAAGAATTGGTGATTGGTAATTTTTGATAATGGTCTTATATTTGAAAATTAACTCCATAGTAAAGAACAGCTTTTTTTAACTCATGCTGACTAAATTATGTTATTTTTTCCGTTCAGTTTTGAGTGTTTTAAATCTTTGCTGAAAACATATCTTTTCTCTCTGGCTTTTGAATTAATATAATTTGATTAATCTTGCTTATTCTATTGTATTTTCTGTCAGTTGATTGTTGAACCTTTTAGATTGTACAGCAGTTTGGTCAGCAGCTGCTGCTTTACATTTGCTTTAGAAATAAAGTGCATTGGCTTGCCCTAATGCATAACCTGAAATCCTCCCATCATTGTTTTAATCATGCTTGTTTAATCTCCTGGTATGTTAACCGCTCTGAAGAGACAGAGCAGAGAGAGGCGTGGGATTTCAAGAGGCAGGTTTGTTGATTAGCTCGAAGGATTAGTTTGTATGAAACTCGTCGTACTTTCAACACATAACTTTCTGTCAACTCTTTAAGCAAACCTTTTAGAACAACAGATCATAGTTACCATATCTATCAAGCTTCAGTGAGGTAAAAATTAGGAAATGCTTTCAGAAAGAACACTTGTTATGGAAATCATATTCTTTAAAGACTATGAAGAATGTGAACTGAATGTGTGTTTTAGACACATAATTGCATGTAATTTACAATGAAATTAAAATAAATTATAGCTTAATTTTATATTAAAATAGCTGAACTTAAGAGTGATTATCGACCCAATTAAGTAGGATGTAAGTATCTTTATATGTAATTTCAAAATTGCTACTGCTGAATGTACTGACAACTATCATTTTATTTTTATCTTTAAACCTTGTATGTATATTGTAAAGATGAAGTTGTAATTTAGTGCATTTAATATGCATATATTAAATATAATATTGCATAACACACTATAGTTAAAAATTTATAACCCAGTACTTTACATGTGCTTTAGTATGTTAGTCAACACATCAAAATAAGTGTATTCTTTAAAACATGACTGAATAAATGTACTTTATAGTAAAAGCTTTAGTTTGACATTATTCCAGTGTGTTTAGAAACTGTCTATTCATGAAACTGTCTATTCTCACACAGAGCTATCATATGACATAGGAAGACGTGTTATATGATATGTTAATGGTGTTTGTGGAGCCTGATGGAAGTGGTCGCTCTGAACTGTCACTGTATGGGCAGGCTGTTTGATTAAAGATTTATGAATAACATCTTTAGAGGCTTCTATTTTCAAGGTTTTATGCACTGCATGTTGTCGAATACATTTCTGTGAATTATTTATTTAAAAAGTTCTCTGACACTGAGGTGTTCTTGCTGTGAGCTCCTTCTCTGCCAAGAGTCCAGCTCCATGGTCACTTGTTAAGATGGGTTCCTCCAAGGCCTCGCAGTGAGAGCTGTCAGAATTTATAATAACCTTGAGCAGCATGGAGTTTAAATCAGTCATAGCCCACAGTGTTTGGAGTTTGTAAGCACACAAAGAATGTTGAGGCTAGAGAAGATAATTTCAGAAGAAACAATTCCCAAAAAGCCTAAAACAGTCCGGTGTGAGACACAGCAGAATTAGCACATATTACGAGCAACTTTGTAGTGTTAAGCTATACTGTTAAAATATCCTGTCGTATGAGAACCAAAAGAAAAAAACTGCAGCTTTGTAAAATAATTTACATTACATTAAGTTATCAAGGCTTCACTGTTATTAAAACTATTTTTACATTTTTAATGTACTGACAATCACCTTTAAAACAAAGAGTTACAAAGAGAAAAAC
This sequence comes from Enteromius unitaeniatus, assembly GCA_032359435.1. Lineage (NCBI taxonomy): Eukaryota > Metazoa > Chordata > Actinopteri > Cypriniformes > Cyprinidae > Enteromius > Enteromius unitaeniatus. The sequence goes on along the minus strand of JAUMHI010000058.1, from coordinate 3,727,158 downwards.
ACATGATTAATCAAAACTCCAAAGGATTAATCAAATCAGCTTTTCCAAACACTTTTTTTCCCCAAAGCTTTTTCAAAAGCTGAATAGAAGGTGCAAACAAACAAAAAAAGAAAACACCATGAAAACACTAAAATAACATTCATTTGACAACATAAGACATAACAAATATTCTGGGAATGTCAGTTTACAGGTTTTTTTCCCACTGTAAATTAGAAGATGACTTGTTCTTTCTTTACATCCAAAAACTATAAATATAAACACATGTAATATATATAAACATTGTAGTACATATAAATATTGAGGAAACCTACCAGCTAAGCAGGGTTTTACTGCAGCATATATTGAGCCTTTTCAGATAAAATGATAAACACTTTTTTACGGCATTACATTTTTTTTCTAAAACATTGTAATGAACTGGACAGAAACTTTAGGCATCTTTCAAACTGACAGTAGCTCGCAATGAATTCAGTGCAGAAAAGGGAAACGTATCTTTAATGAATCATGACTTAAATGTAGAATTCGTCTTTTAACCTTCCAGTTCCATTATCTGTTTGCTGTTCTCCCCAAAATAAAAAGTCTGTCATCGTTTACTCACCTTCAAGTAGTTCCAAATCTGTATGAAATTTACCATGCTGTTTTGGGTCACCATTGACTTGCATAGTATTTGTTTTCCTACTGTGGCAGTCAATGTTGACCCAAAACAGTCTGGTTACAAACTGTCTTCAAAATATATCCTCCTATGTGTTCAGCAGAACAAAAAGATGGTTTTGGAACTACTCGAGGGTGAGTAAATAAAGACAGAATTTTCATTTTTTGGTGAACTGTTCCTTTAAGTTGCACTGGTCCTTTAAATATGGCAAAACCAGCTGTGAAGAATAAGCCTTTTGAAATTGGATTTTGAAAAAATGCAGTTTATAGACCATTTTATACACAACTTTCTATGAAACATTTTATTTGAACATATTTATAATTACAAGAAATGTTATGATTAGTGTCATTCCACAGCTAGGCCCTAAAAGTTATTCAGCTCTGATCACGAATTCTATGTAACCTTATTTTACAAGATCAGTACACAGTAAATAATCAGTAATGCTACTGAACATTTCATTATTTACAGCATCAGAGATTTACAGTACAGTAACAGCAGGTGCATAGCAGAAGAGGATCTCTTTCCAGAAATGGATTATATAAACCAGCAGTTATAAGGTGATGAATAATCACAGAAGTGAAATGGATTTTTCATAGATAATCAATCACTGCCAGGCGTTATTATTTCTTGCTGTGCAATAAGATTACCATCACAGTTCATTCAACCACATACAGTAGCTCTGCTCAATCAGAAAACACTGACCAACTCAATATGATAATGTATGTGCCATGTTTTTGGCCAAATGTTTTATTATTAATGCGATTCTCAGATGGAACAGTGTAAAGCGAAGAAAACCCAAATGCTGCAATCCTGAACCCTCAAAACCCATTTCAGCTCTCCAAACTCAAGAGAACCAAACCGTATATGCACAAAATTAAAAGTCACACATATTTGATATGTAATTCGAATCAAATGCTACATCCATAACACTTGGTACAATGGTATAAGAATTTAACCCACAACATTCACAAATAGGTTTAAGGCAAAAAATGAATACAGCAGACTTTGCCCTGAGCAGGACACTGTAAAAAAGCAGGTTGTATCAATGTTGATTTGTTTGGCTCAAATAAAAGTTAAAAATCTCAGCTGGTGCTGATAAGGAGCATTTGTGATGAGTATTAATTCAGCTAATCTCATTGAGACCTACACTTTCATATCCTCAAAGGAAGTCATACAACCGGTGGCATGATTGTTCAAAATCAAATTAGACCGTTTTTATGGGGGGAAAAAAACAAAGCAAATATTCTATAGATATATGTCTATATACTGAAAATTACACTAATATATATTGTACAAACACTGAGGTGTAAAATTAGAGAGGCATACAATAAGCAACGCTAAAAAGCTAAAGAACACCCATAAACAGACTCAAAGTATTAAAACACCTCATGAAACATCTGTGTTGACTTGTTTGTCCAAGTAATGTTGGAATGATTGTATTCACAAGTTATTATGAGCAGAATTTTCTGACGCTTTAACCTTTTTTTTTTTTTAATCCGATTAGGCTATAACAAGAATATGGTTAAACATGACTCTGTTTACATTTCTGCCAAAACACATTTGACAGCAGTTTCCAGACTAGAGACAGTAAACGCCAGCAACCTTTTTTCCTTTTCACACAAATTATCTTGATTATTGATGAATAAAGGCTTATTTTTGCATGTTGTCTTGCACAGTACAGAATACTTTTACCATATTGCATTATTTGTAAACTAATATATTGAGTCATTTGCATAATGACAAAATTATGATGCATACATAATCAGCTCCATATGTGTGGCGTTTCTGATGCAGTAAACTTGCTCAGTTGCGCACCTGGTAAAAGTAGCACTTGCAGTTAGCAAGCTAAAATGGCATATTTACTTGTTTTTTCTCTCACATTTGCTTTTGTAAACAACATATGTTAGATTGCATTAATAAAAAGCCAGTTTATATAACAACCAATGTAATGAAACATTGCCACCACAGTTACATTTAATTGTTTTGGAGACAAACATGCTATTTAGCATCAGACTCTAGATCTTTCGATTTTCCTTTTTTTCTTGACGCTATGCTGTTTAGTAAATCTGCATCTGCAATGGAGAGAAATGATAGCTTATAGCACCTCCTGGTTTTGCTGTTTGCTATTTACAGATTTTTAGGAAATGTAGGCATAGTCATGTATTCCTTGGGCTCATTTACCACCGTTAGCCAGTATTCACTATTTGCAAATGGAGACAGGTGATATATTTCATGTGGTCTTTAAATGTATACTTTAGACCCTAAAATATTCCAGCACTTCAGACCTGAGGATATAATAGCCACAAAACAATCACATGGACCCCAAAAGCTCAGATAATCGTAAAGCCTAAACCATAAAACAGCAGTTTTTGGTTTGTATTTTGCATCACTAACTGTGGGGTGAAACTTTTACAAAGGCAGTGGCTTTACTCTTCAGGATGCAGGGGCAGACTGAACATCTGTCCCTACATCAGACAACAACAGAAAATAAAAGAGGATCTGTGCATATATGCTGTGTAAAGCACTAATAAGCTATTGCTCTTTGATACTACAGGCATCGTGCTGCTCAAACCCATGCAAAACATTCCAGCGGTCTCTCGTTACACACAAAGCAGGGAGTCCGTTTTGTAAAAACAAAGTCTGTGAAGGTAAAAAGTCAGTATAATGCTATTAAACAGATGGTGTAAGACACCTCAGAGCACTAGTGACCAGCCGTGAGGGGGAACTGTCTGAGTGTGGCCACTGATCTGAGGCCTGCTGGGGTGGTTTTCTGTCCATCCAGCGGATCAGGAACGCCTGCCTGGTTGAGCTCATGGTATGGGACAAGATGTGGTCATGTTGGCGGTCTTTCTGCCTCTTCTAAAGAAAACAAATCACAAAATCACTCAATGTGTTAATAATCTACTGAAGCCCACGTCATGAAATGTCATTTAAAATTACCTGTAGATAATGAAAACAGGACATGGTAATCTTGTTTTTCAGCACACTAATGTACTGAGACATGACATCAAGGACAAAAAATAAATAAATCTTATGCATGATTTACTAATTTGTTCCATCGTTTTAAGTAAACTGTGTGCACGAAATGATTCATTCTTCTGTCCTCATTCTCATAAATCAATAGATGCCTTTCATTTGATTCCATGTAATGCTGCAAGGATGTGTGTATAACTCATTCCCCACTCAAAATTAAACCCAATTAAAGTGTCTCTGTCAATAACATATAACAAAATATAATGTAACATACTGTAACAGAAAGTGGAACAAATAATGGTCACGCTGTATATTAAGTGGCCTTTACTACTATGTAGTTACTATGTACTAACATCAAAAAGTAAGTACAGTCTATGCAACCCTCCTGGGTCCGAACACCGCCACAACTCGTCCTCGCTCCGAGCGGGCCTCAAACCCAGGTCTCTAACATGGGAGGTGGGGGCTCTAATCAGGAGGCTAAAGGCCATGACTTCTATATAACACTATATAACACTACACTGGAGACTGGAATAATGATGATCACAGAAATCAATTACATTTTATAGTATATTCCCATAGAAAATAGCAATATTTCACAATATTACTGTATTTTTTGATTCAGTACAGTGCAGCAATAAAGTAATAAAATGTTTCCTTATTTTAAACCATGATATAAAACAAGCCATAACAATGTACATCTAGACATTTTTAAATGAAAACAAGACAAAGTATGGTAAATGCAGACTGCAGCAGGGCGCTGAGTTTAACCTGTAGGTGAAGGTGAGTCGATGTCGGCAGAGAAATGGTCACTCCCTAACGCTGCTATAGAGCTCCTGGGTCGAATGCACCTCTCACCAGAGAAACTTCTGCGTAATAATGCCTACATCAGCAAATAAACAGAGTTACTTTATAAAAATCAAACAGAGCATCTCATGAATGTGGTTGATTAGTTAGTGGTTAGTGTACCTTGCGTGTCAGCGGGCTGCTGGGAGCCGAAGCGCTGCTGTATAAACTCAGGCTGGAGTTGGATCTGCTCACGGTCAGGCCTTTAGCGCTGCCTCTGCGGCCCGACGCCTCAAAAGCGTCCGGAGAGAGATACTTCTCCTTTATCTTCAGGTTTGTGCGTCCCTTTACTGTGTGTGCAGAAGCAAAGTCTATACTGACACTACAAATAACAAAAACGCAGCCTTGCTGAATAAGTATTATTAATAAACAAGAATTAGGAGTTGGAAATAGGTAGCTAATAGTGAGAATTGGTCCCAAAATAAAGTGTGAGCCATTAGATAATATTACACAAACAATAGCAAAAAATCATCCAAGCTGTCAGGCTATTGTTTGTCTTCTGATTTTATCTTCAGTAAGAATAAGTGTGGGGTATTGACCTCTGCAGGGGTCGTTCTTCACTAGAAACTCATCTAAAGCCGTCCATCCACCACCAACTCGAACCATCAGAGTGCTTCTGAGAATACGAACCATCCGCAACTGCTGAGAGTCTCCAAACTGGTGAAAATCACAGAAATACCATCATGAATATATAGCTCTCCCGTTTATACCTGGTATTAACATCTGATTTGAGCATTGGGATGGCGTAGGGCTATTTTTTTTTCAACCTTTTTACAGTTGAATCTTGTGACATCATGTCCTGCTTTGGTTCTTTTACATGTCTTTGGTTCGTGTTGAATCACACCAAAATTATAATCAGATCACCCAAGACCACCCATACAGCATTATTTTGACTGAGAATAGATTTTGACGTACCCTGTAGCGATTTGCGCTTATTTGCTCTACTTGAAATCTCTTTGGACAGTTGCACTGAGAGACCTGACGACTCACCTGCAGAGTTGAGACTTTTGTTAGTTGTCTTACACAGATACTCAATGCAGGTAAAAATGTAAAAACAGGGCTGCACATACCTCCTCATTGATTTGGTCTACATCTATAGTCTTTCTGTAAGGGTCTCGGCTTGGATGGAGGGCACTCACAAATTCATAGTAGTCAATGAATCCATCACCGTTAACATCAAATATGTTAGCAACCGCAGTCATTTCCAGGGAGTTGGTGGGAAACTCTGTACATTGGCAAAGTCAAATTTTGCAAACAGTTACATATATACCCATACAGCAAGGTGATATGACATTTTTACACACCTATATTCTCTAGGTGGATGAAGAAATGCTTATAACATCTAGCACACACACACACACAGACATATATATATATATATATATATATATATACTGAAATATTCAACAAAATCCATTTATAAATGTTTTGCAAGCAGGAATTTGGGAATCAGATCCACATTCCAGTCTTTCCCGCATCCCATCGATTTAGGAGCAGAAACCTG
>JAUMHI010000058.1:3679167-3705452 GCA_032359435.1 Enteromius unitaeniatus | reverse complement strand
TCACTCATAGACTCATTTTACCTCTGTATCTTATCTTTACACACATGATATTAATCACACTCTGTAAAAAATAAAATGAAATGAAATGAAATGAAATGAAATTAAATTAAATTAAATTAAATTAAATTAAATTAAATTAATTGAGGTGCAATTTTTTATGTATTTTTTTACCTTAAACCATGTAAACACATTGTATTATGCCAAATACCATAACTTCAGACCTTCAAACTCCTTTTATCCCATACTCTTATTTTACACACATCAACTTAAATCTGGGATTCAAAATGTAATTTAAAATGAATGAATAAAGTTCATTTCAACATAAAAAGCAGTTAAGTAAATTAAGTTAACCTTTCACTCAGACCTTCATCTCTATGTCATTTTATCTCTATATGTCGCCTTTACACACATGGCATGAATCACACTTTATGAATAACCGCACACACACAGATCTGGGATATGAGGGGGAGAGAATGTTCTCGGAGTGACAGAGAGGTGATGACTTCCTTTACTAGAACAGTCCATGCTTTCCATGTCCCATCTCCTGGTGTGTGTGTGTGTGTGTGTGTGTGTGTGTGTGGACAAAGACAGTGAGAGGACATTTCTGTGAGTGCTACAGTTCCTGCCTGAGTGTTCTCTAACCACACACACACACACACACACACACATTTTAACCACACACACATTGCTTTCTGAACTGAACATGAAAGTGTACCGTACAGGTTCTTACACACTAAAGAAGGCTCAGATGGAGCAGTTTCATGGTGAATGAAGTGGAAGAGGATGGATTTCTCATTAGTTAGCAGACTCTAGTTAATTGTGAACTTTACTGAGGTACCCTTGAATAAATGCATCTGCTAAATGAATAACCACTACTCCGTCTCTGTAGGTTTGTGTGCACACGTGTGGACAGAGAGAGAGAGTGAAGCACAAACACAAGGCCAGGGACAGGCGAGCGGCTCGGTTTCATTCAGCACACAGAAGCTCTTTGTGTGGTCAGATATTACCTTGCAGACACAGTCATTTACAGACTGACCCCTCAGTACTTCTGTGGAAAACGCTGCTGTGATTTCCATCTGGCACAAAGAGAGCAGTGTGATGACAAGCCAAGAAACAACCACCGACATCAAGGGAAATCCCACTCAATGTTAAACTCAGATCTCTATTACGTAACACTCCGCATTAAGGATAAGAATAACTGTGGAAAAATGGAGTAATACTGAGACACATCTCATACTGCCAGCAATGTGACTGAAAATACTACAGCCTTCATTCTATTAAGAAAGATGAAAAATTCATCTAAATGAATCAATTAGTGGCTGTGACCTCATTAGAACAGTTTAATGGACAGGAAGTTCAAAGCCTGATTAATCACAGTTCTATATCAATGTGCTGCTTTAATTGACACACACACACACACACACACAGAAACTTGTTTAACTTCGTCTTGTCAGCGCTGGCCAATGATATACTCTTCATGTCGGGTGGTTTACATACCATAAACCCTGAATTCATTTTTCCTATAATGCTAATTGAAATCTTTCGGTTCTGACTGAATTTGTTATCTCTGAATTGCAAAATTATATTTCGCCATTCTCATTTTATATCTCACTATTCTGACTCTCACTATTATTATGGGCTATGTTTTCTCCCATGGAAGAAACAAGCTTCCTTAGGGGACAAATATCTTTTAGCAAATATGGATTTTTTGAGGGAAGATGCCAATATAAATCATATCACAGGCCTATTCGGACGGGACTAGTTTTCTAAACTATATTTCAGTGAGTTTCGATTCTTATGGCCTGATGTCTGCATCTCTGTGTTTATTACAGAGGTGAGAGAGTCTGTTTTGTATCTTGTGCTTACTTTAGTTTAACTAGTATGTTTGTTATTTGTAGTAAAGCCATGTTTCATTTTGATAATAACCGAGTGCAGAAATGAACGTGAGTAATCTTACCTGGTACTGATATTACAATAGCCAGTCTGAACAGTTCACATGGTCTGGCTCTTTATTTGTATTTATTTATTTTTTATATATTAAATATATTAAACGTGCGTGTGGTAAGAGTATCTACGGGATATAGTGCTGGCCAAAACACACAAGGAAACTCGTTGTGAAAAATGATCTCACAGACATCGCATTCGGACAGGATTAGTTTTCTCACTGAGTTTGCTCAAAAACTTTAGGTAATATGCTTTATCACAGAGGTTGTGAGACATGGCAGATTTACCTCTGTGAAACAAACATTTCCCTAAGACCGTCCGTATAGGGAGTTTTGAGTTTTGTTTTACATACTGACTGAAATAATTACATAACATAAAAACATAAAAAAACATAAAAAAAAGTACATAAAAAAACTGCAAAATGAACAGATTTCTACAGTGATGTCTTGATTGTGTAATCTTAAATAAAGCTGTTTGTCATCAATTCATCACTGTTTTTAAACCAGTTAGTTTATGTGCTTGTTAGTAGATTAGTATCAGTAACGGTGGCAGATTTTGAGATTTTCCTTAAACGAAAACCCTTTACACAAGATGCAGACTGAGATTTCTGAATGAAGCTTATCTGTGACAGATGACAGTATAATATCAGAGAACCAGGTTTTTAAGCTTTTTTAATATTTGGGCAGAGAAGTGCTCCTCAATATGCTGAGCATCAAGATACATGATTAAACACAAACTCACACAACCACTTCAGTCAAACACACACATGCTCTCTCTCTCTCTCTAACAGTAGCGGCGTATCTTCACAACCAACGCATTCTTCACATCTGATAAATTCAGAGCTCAACTATGTTAAAATCTTTCAGTAGAAACTCCTAATAAGGAAGCTGCAGCCGGTGTGAGTTTCTGCGGGACTGAGCTTTGACCTGCAGACAAACACCAGCAATAACACACACAGATCACACACGCTTCTCTTCTATTGTGTGTCAGCTCTAAAAGAGCTCCAACCCCGCTCCTGTATGAATGAACGCCTGTGGAACAACAAGGTTGGCCGATATAAAAATATGTTCTGTACATAATCTATATATTTCATATGACAAAATACTGTAAAACTAATCACTGGTGTGTGATCATGATTTCGATTTTTTTGGAAAATAAAACATACGCATTTTGTCATCACTGTTCTTTGAATTTTAAAATGTTTCATATTTATTGGGATTTTAACTAATTGCATTTTTTTCATAGCATTTGAGAAGCTGCTGAAAGATGATTTAAATAAACTCAGTGAACAAATCCAACATCTCTTTCAATAAATATTTTCACTTTTTATCAATGTGCATGGCACAGCGGACAGAAAAAGTCATGGAAATGAAGCAGGCATATAAGGGTACGTGCTGAGCCTGCTTATTCCAGAAGTGTTCGCATAATAACCACGGTACAGATAAATATCTCACTGATGCAGAGACACACACACATGATCAATGATCACTCACTAACACAGATCATTCAGACTAAAAACATACAGAAAGCTTGCAACAAGCATGCAGTTATTTCTTAGTGCCAAGTACAGTGGTATTTAAATTGGCCCTTTCTAAACAATCAAGATCGCCAAAGGCCAAAAATAGTTGCTTAATTGGAGGCCATGCAAGCGGGGGCAACATGCAATGTTATTTTAAGCCCTTTGGGGGTTTCAGCAGTTCTGCATGGGGCAAGAGAGAGGGTGTGTGTGTAATGATCCTGGTCCACAGCGGCTCACTGACGCCCCGCCACCTGCTGCTGCAAATTACATTAGAGGATGCTCTCTCTCTCTCAGATACAGACCAACGCTGGCTATAAAACAAAAACACTGCTTTGAAATCCTGATCAGCTGTTTTGTCCATTACTCAGATTTCAGCATTTTAAAGGGGTCATATGATGTTGCTAAAAAGAATATTATTTTGTCTGTTTGGTGTAATGCCATGTGTTCATGCAGTTTAAGTAAAAAAAACACATTATTTTCCACATACTGTACATTATTGTTTCTCCTCTAAGCCCCGCCTCCTGAAATGGGTGTGCTCTGATTGGCCAGCTATCCAATGCGTTGCGATTGGCTGAATGCCACAAGTGTTTGATGGACCCCATGCTGCGTCCCCCATTTTAGGGGGTGTGGCTCTTTTGGTTCTTCCTTTCACACCAAAGAGAAAGGAAAACTTTATACAGATTGACATGATCTGACCAGCAACGAAACAACATTCCTCCAGGACCAAGGTGCTGCATAAGACATAAAGTTTATTTGTAATATTTGAGCTTCTTCTTTAACAAGTTTACTCAGACTTCGTCAAACCTACTTCACGAAGGAGAGTCTGAAGAGGAAGCAGAAAAGTGCTTTTCCTAACAAAAAAATAACCCATTCAGAAATTCCCATATCAGTCCAATTTAGATGCGTCTACGAAATTAGTCAAAAAGTTGTCAAAAGAACATGGTGCAAGAAAGAAATGACATCAGTTTCAATCCATCCAGGAAACAAACATAGTTGACATTTCTTTAGATGACAGACATCACAGAAGATTGTGTTGCAAACGAAACTCTCTCAGACATTATGGAATGCTTCCATGGCAACGCTTCTTGGTAAAGTAGCCGCGATGAAACACTGGGAGTGACTCTTCCATCAAACCAGCACCAACCTCAGGAGAGAGACTGCTGACTTTCCACAAGGTCACAGATGAGCTACAGGCGGTTTACAGAACAAATACTTTCCACTGTCGGACATCAGCAGAACAGTAGCACACTGACCCCAGGCCAGCGTTTACCATCCAAACACACCACAACAGCTCTTCATCAACACTATATATGCTTTTATGAAGCAACACACAGTCAGTTCCTAAATTTGCTTTGATTTACATGCAGAGACACTCACTCAATCTAATAAAAGGAAAAAGTTTGTAATAATCCAGTCAGTCAGTGGCCCTCATGGAGATTTTTAAAGGAAAAATGAAATCTAGTAAGTCATAAATCTCTGTGTTGTGTATACAGAGAGGTCAGAGTAAGAATGAGGAGTCGGGACAGGATTAGCTCATGCTCTCGCCCCAATACAACATCAGCTGACAACCTCTAGACCAATCAGAGGACGGACAGCCAAAACAAACACCTGCAAGCAACAAGGCCACCATCACTCAGCACAAGCCATTTCCTCAAAGCAGCTGTTTGTAAATAATAATAATAAGCTACAGTCACCATTAGACTCGTTCATCATTATACTCTGGGCATTACCTGTCTGACACTCTGATTTCTACATGCACAAATACTACAAAACTAATTTGCCTTGATATTTGGTGAACTTTTTGTTCACTTTTTGTTGTATAAATTAAAAACAAAATGATACAAAATCTTAGAGCTTAGATACAAAAAAAACACAAAAATTCAGTGAAAACAATTTGTTAATGTTACTGCTTAAAATAGGGAAAAATCACTGCTGGGTGTAAAATAAAATAAATGCAAACGAAAAAACAAAGAAAAATAAACACAAACATTTTAATTTTGTGACGTTTCTGCTTAAAATAGAATAATAAATAAATAAACTAAAAGATTACATGTAGGAAAACTAACATAATATATTAAATATTGTAAAAAAAATTTGCATAATTTAGCAAAAACTTTGTGACAAATTTAATGAAATTTACACTTAAAATAGAGAAAAACACAACTTTGGTGTAAACCGGCGTACAAACAAGTAAGCAATAAAACTAATAAAAGTGAACCTTTAAATTATCAAGAGATTTCTTTAGTTCATCATTTAGTTTGTGTAGATTTTTATTTTTTTTTGCTTCTTAAGTAAATCCATCTTGTCCGAACAGGTTTTAATATTTTAACTTGAAAATAAGATTAAAAAAATACATGATATTGCAACCACAAGAAAATTAAGGATGAGCAATTGAGCAGACAGAGATGGCATGTCTTCTGATGTGCCTTAATAAGGAGATCCATAGAGTCTCCGGCAGAGGAAAAGAGAAAGGACAAGAATGCTGCTTCTGTAAACTCCCAGTTTACAAACACACACACACACACGGACGATGAGACAGTGATTCAGCACAGGCCTCCGTCCCACTCGCAACTCAGGGACAAAAGTGGGGCGATATTTATAGAGGAGGCATCAACGCTCTGTCTTCCCCACGATCAGGTGAGAGAGCTGAGGAAGAAACACAAGCAGGTGGAGCACAGAACGGCCCAGAATGCCTAAAATCACTAAAGTGATTTCTTTCAACCCAAGTAACAGCTCACCTTTCCTCAACAAGACACACGATTCGAGGAATTACTCATATCAACAAACTAAGAGCGCACACTCACTCTTGTGACTGAAAACACACACTGCTATTTGTATTTGCTTCATATTTTTGTGGAAATTGGTTCAAAAATTTGTGTCAGTATTTTTCAGTATGTTTTTTTTTTGCTGAAAAAATATGACTTTTATTATTCCAAGGAAGCATTAAATCGATCAAAAGTGACAGTAAAGGCATTCATGAGTTTATGAAAGATTTCACATTTTCCACAAAATACTGTTCTTAACACTCATAATAATCACAAATGTTGATTAGTAATCACAAATCAGCATATTAGAAAGATTTCTGAAGATCATATGACACTCCAGATCAAGTAATGATAAAAAAAAATCCGGATTTTATCACAGGAATAAATTACAGTTTACCATATATTCACAGAGAAATCCGCTATTTTACGTTGCAATAATTTTCATCAATTAAATACAGCCTCTGTGAGCAGAAGAGACTTCTGTGGTGGAAAAAGTGTCAAGTAATAAACAAAAATTTAAGCTCCTCATATTTAGATATTACAACTGGACATGAGACATGCAAAAAAGCAAGAGCATTCTCTCCACCACAAGACAGCAAATAAAACACGGATATAAGACACTTGAGAGAGAAATGCATGAGGAACGTCACACAGCACAGCCTCGTCCAGCTGAACTCCACTGACCCGAGCTGAAGACTGCATCATGCAGCAGAACAAGGCTGAATTAAACATGAGCGCTTCGATTCAGCCCAGTGTGAAAATCAAGAGCTCTCAAGTTAGAAATCAGCTCTCAGTCTGTCAGAAATCAGAAAAATGCAGTGTTATTGAGGTCAGTCTGAGAGCGAAGCCTCCAGCAGATCCACTCTGAACTTTGTCAAACTCTAGAGAGACAGACAGCGTGTGTGTGGATCAATAATCACTGAGCGCACGTGGCTCCGGCAAACACACACAGATTCATGTCATCACTTCCAGCCTTTGGATTACCTTTATATTTCTCTCGGACGTTCTCATAAGCTTGAACAAAGTCCTGTTCATCAGCGTTGGGCGGCAGACAGAGGGGCTCGTACATGGCCATGGGTCCTGTGCTCTGTAGATGATGATGTGCTGCTCTGTGTTGCTGTGGATGAGTGTGAGCAGCAGCAGCGCTCTCTCTCTCCCTAAACTTCATTCCAAAACCAGCACCAGCCACACTCCCTCCTTCCTGACTGGGAAACACCAGCAGGCCCCGCCTCTTAAAGACACACAAAACACCTCACTGTCTGACACACTACCAACTCTTCACATGAGTCTGGTTTACTTTGCTCGACTGCATTGTTTTAATGACAAATACAGTCAAATGAGTGAAATGTTATTACAGTTGAAAATAACTGATTTCTCTGTGAATATACTGTAAAGATGTAATCGATTCCTGTGATTGAATTTTCAGCATCATTTCCCCAGTCTTCACACGATCCTTCAGAAATCACTCTAATATGCTGATTTGCTGCTTTAAGGAACATTTCTGATTATTATCAATGCTGAAAACAGTTGTGCTGCACAATACACTTTAGTTTTCAAGATTTATAGATGTGCAAAAGAACGTTTATTTGAAACTTACTGTCTCTTTTGATCAATTTAATGCATATTTGCTAAATAAAATTTCTTACACAATAAAATTCTTTATTACCCACAACGTTTGAATGTAGCGTATCTCCTTTTCCGTAAAAATACGAATCAGCTCAATTTAATATTACACTTTGTAAAAACATTTTGAAAGTTTTTGGAAGTCACAATTTAAGCATGTTTCTGTTTACCTTTTTTCTTAAACTTCTGAAGGTTTAGACTATTTACTTTTATCCAGAACAAAAACGTACAATATTTTTAATATGACAGCTGGATGCCACTCACTAAATAAAGCAACAACCTACTATTTCCGATGTTTTATCACCGCATGCAGCACCAGACACCATTTTAAACTCTGTATGTAGTATATGCAGTATACTGTGAGCAATACTATACTAAAACAGTGCACTGCAAATACTGTCTGAAAGTATGAAAAACTGTATGTTTATGTGTTTGACGTCACTCTCACAAAGCAATAGTAAGCATGTCATTAACATCTCGTCCATTCCAAACACAGCCCATGTTTCTTTCACACATATTTTTGCTTTATTTGCTTTCTTTCAGTCTTTGTTTGCGCTTGCACAGCTCCTCCCTCACTCCCTCAAAAGTGCTCTAAAAAAGACGTTTTGTTGAACAGGTGTGTGACGTCATGGTGTGTGAACAGGTTTGAGTGATTCCTGTCAGACGACTGATCAAGCCACTTAAAACTACTCTGCACAAAAATAGCAAATAAATAAGCTAAATGAGTGTTGCTTTCCAAAAAATAAAAAATAAAAAAACAGTAAGCAGAAAAAAGTTGGGGTTTTTTTGCATATTTTTGTTCTATTGTTATCTTTTTTTTTTTTTTTACTCACTTAAGCAAGATATAATAGCTTGTCATTTTGCATCTGGAGTAAATGTAGCTTGATTTAAGATTGTCTTTTAGAAATAAAAGACAGAAATATAATATCTACAAGATCACATAACATTTAATTAATATCCCTGAAAGAGACATGTTGAAGAAAGTCCTAAATCAGTCTCAAACCACATGGGTTCTCAAAAAAAAGCTCCAGACTCTCACACACTGTAATGAGTAAGTGTGAAATGACTCACTATCCATGTGATAAAACATCCCATGTCTTGCTGTAGTTCACAAGTGGATGCATATTTTCAGTGGGACAGGGTTATTACAGGTAATAAGCTAATATAAACCAACACTACTTTGCAAGTAACTTTAGCTAGTTTTTGCTCCACTATTTATAGTTTGATTCCTGATTCAAAGTTAAATTGAGTAAATAATTCACTGATTTACTCATAAAGACTGTGCATGTCTGGAAATGTCCTATACCCTCACTGTAATAACAATTCTACAGTCAACCTACTTACGAAGCAAAAAATGATGAGCTTATTTTCTGAGTTTATGCTTTAAGCCAGAAAAATAATAATATAAAATGTTCTTATCTTCTTTTTTCTTATTTTAAGCAAAACCTTTTTTCCTTCAGAAAACAAGATTTAATATTTTATCATTTTGTTAACATAGCTTATATTAGATATTTGTACTTAAAAAAGACAAATATAATCATCAAATATTACATCAATAAAAATTCCTTTAAAAACAAGTAAGGAAAAAGAAAATAGACTGGAGTCGGCATTAAACCACACCGGTTCTCAAAAACCAGTGAATATAATTCCAGTACACCAATAATTGGCATTCATATTTTTGTTTCTTATTTATTCAGTGGATTTGAGCAAATCAGTTGAGTAAATCATTCAACGACTCACTCATAAAGTCACTGGTTATTGCTCTATAACCTCACTAATGAACAGTGATGGGAATAACGGCGTTATAAATAAACAGTGTTACTAACTGTGCTATTTTCATTATAACGAGTAATCAAACGAATACAACGCTGTTACGTTACTGACAATAAAATGTGGGGTTACTATAATATATTAGTATTCAGTGTATATATCAGTGTAGCTGTATTTGACGTACCATAAACTCTGTGAAGGCCCACGAGTTGAGCAGCTCATTAATCCTTAGTGCGTTTTATATTGTTATTAGTAGTAGAATTCATAGTAGTTTTGTTATCTTATAATTGTATGCCTTGTTTTTTATAAAAACACTAAATAATAAACAAGCACCACAACCAGTTTATATCAGTCAACATGACAAATATCCAGTCATACTTAGTATTTCTGATTACTATCCTCATATAATGCTAAATCATCATAATATCAAATTATAATTCTTAACTTGACTGCTGCTATGTCAATAGATAAATAATGGAGATGAATGTACAATGTTTTATAATAATAATTTATTATATTTAGTGTCTATTTCATTAATTTAACATTTAATATTTTGGAGCATACAAGCCATTTGAACGCACTTTTCCTGGTAATTAGTAACATTTATAATGATGTAACTCAGTTACTAACTCAGTTACTATTTGTGAGAAGTAACTATAACTAATACTATAACACTGCTAATGAATAAATAAACAAACATACAAACAAAACCTAATTTAACTTTTGTAATGCCTTAAATTTTGAAGTTTAATCAAATTGGATGCCCAAGTCATTTCAACCGATTTTAAAAAATCTGTCTAGTTAACTTAAAAACAACCAGAGTAGAATAAAAAATATGTACCTCTGTGCACTTTTTGTGCAACACCTTCCTTTTACACAGATCTGAACTGTTTTGTTGAACCTCTCAAGTGCATCTCTGTACTCCGTGAGCTACTGAACAAACCTAGCGTCTATGAAAATCCATAGATATAAAGCTGGGTATGCGTGATGATAAAGTTCACAAGCATCAGTTTTCAAATATCCCAGAATATTAATATTGTTTTGAAGTCATAACATGATATCCTTCAAATAATTGTGCGAAACTACGCTTTATTAATGGAAACTCTGTAAATTTGTGTGAAAAGGAACAAAGGTGTCAGAGTTCTACTGCCTCTAGTGTTTATTTCTCTTGGAAACTGCAGTGATATGTACTTATTGATACATATTTCGCATCTCGCTAAAAAGTGCACCCAGGTACCTTTATGCCATGACACCAGGTAGGAAAAAACATGTTGTCATGACTTATTGATCACATTAATTGATATGGCAGCCATTTGTAGTAGTGTGTGAAACCTCAGTAGACATTATCGACTGCACTCCTTTAGTCCCATTATAACCTCAATAGCAAATGCATAACCAGTTTATCCCAGCAGCAATTCATCAGAGAATACCCATGCACTGTTAGCACTGCACCAGATGAATTCCCACATGTTGACAGAAGATGCATACCGAGCTCTTCTACTTCACTCTTGTCTCATTTCACTCTTTCAGTGGTCTATAAGTACAGTGATGTAGTGAATGAGGGATAATGGGTGATTTTGAGTACAAATAGTCACTTTTGAATGAATTGGTTGAATGAATGATTCAATGACTCACTTGCAGGACAGTCACTTGTTGCTATCTAGTGGTGTAATAATGAAAGCTAGAAAGAGCTATTAAAATACTAAACAAATAACTAAATAACTAAAATAACTAAACAGGCAAAAACTATATTTGCAACTTATAATGTAAAGACAAGGATTTTATTAAAAAATATTCTGCATGCTAAGAAATTTCAGAAATGGAATACAGTAACAATTCACTAAAATGGATTTAAAGAGAAAAAAGTCATCCTGACACAACATCTTTTATTTTTAATATATATATATATATATATATATATTTTTTTATTATTATTTTTTTTTTTCTCTGAAGGAGCCATGTAAAAGGTTCTGATGCAATGTGGATAAAATCCCCCGACACACACACAATTGGTGGCTGATTTATGTTACTCCTCAATTAAAGATTAGAATTACAGTAAACAGTGAAATGTAAAGCTACACCTCTTTTAAATTACTCTATTTTTAGTGAGCAATTATGTGTTCATATATCCAAGGCCATCATGTCAGTTTAGCCAAAACAAAATGAACGCACACAGTACACAGAGACAGACTGCATTTATATTTACATTTATATATGCATTTGACAAATGCTTTTATCCAAAGTGCATTCAAGGTACACATTTACCTCCGGGGTGTGAAAATATATCCAAGTGTGCTTGAGGGGCACTTGCACGTCTCCAACAACCTGAGACATTCCTTCAGGACTAAAGTCTTGAAGCCGTAAACAGGTGTGTGGAGGACGTTACTGTGGGCTCCAGTTACACAGGACAGCCGTGTGTGTGTGTGTGTGTGTGTGTGTGCGTGTGCGTGTGTGTGTGTGTGCGTGTGTGTGCGTGTGTGTGGTCTCTGCAGTGTGTGTGACGGCGGGCTGGCAACATCTGAGGATTTTGCATCTCCATGCGATCATAAAGAAACCCGACAGGAGTGTGAAATTAAATATGTCCGACTCACTCAAGAAACAGTTTGACCTTACATGAGCACGTTAGCACCGCTCACACCTACCTATAATAGCACACAGCTGCCATGACCTTTGACCCCCTCACTCATGACCTCAGGTACCAACCCAACAAACGCTAAAGCAACTCTAAATAGATTCTGCCATCTGCAGAATAAACATCAATGCATTATAACAATTAAACCTAGGCTTTCTTTCATCATGTCCGGTGATATATAAACACTACTCAAATTATAGTCATATTAAGGATGAACGATGACAGATTAACAATTTCACAGAGTTCAGACTACCTCTTATTTTTAACCATTACAGTTCAACACAGTTCATCTAAATAATCATAGCATTTAAATGTTTTAGAAACCTTAAAACCTTAAATTCATCATATAAATATGACTTAATTTTACAACAATGATAATCTAAACAAAGACTGGCAAAAGTATAAACTTATAACCAAACTTAATTTCATCTAACTTTTAGTTTAAAGTTTAGGATGAAAGATACAGACATCTAATATTTTTAATCATAGCTCTATCTTGATTCATTATTACATTAATTTTCCTGTTCATCAAGATGATAATATGCATTAAAAATAAATAAATAAATGTTTTATTATATAAGGTAACATTAAAACAGTCTCACTTCTTTTTTCAAATTTCTTTTATGTATACATTTTACTGTTCTAGAAACTAGACTTTATTATTTTTTTAAATCTTAAAATAAGTTAAAATGTATAACATTTTTCAAATAAAGGTACCCTAAACAAACAGTGAAATATTATTTAACAAATAGTTTAAAGTGAGTTTTTGTTTTAGACTCATATGTTTAAGTACATCATACAAATACCATACAATTTTGTTTAAGCGATAATCTAAACAAAGAGTGAAAATGGCAAAAATAGAAATAGTTAAAAAATTAAGTACCCATTTTTGAAGAAACACCTATATTTAATTGAAATAAGTTTGAATGTACCTTTCCATTGTGTCAAATAAATCAAGGAGAGCAAATCTATTAGTGTCTCCTGAAATACTTACAGACTGCTGACATCTGGTGGATCTAAATGGTTCTGCAGTTCTAAAATAAAATGATATGCACTGTTTGACTCTACTCAGTTTTTATAATTTTCACATATGTTTTATAATCTCATATTATCTGAGCGATTGCATTGGATGGTTGTACTTTAATAACTGATCTGTCAGGACTGACCAGAGGTGAACAAAAATCTTACAACCCAGCATCCAAAAATACAGACTGTATTTGAGTCAAATGATCTGCTGTCTATAAGAGCAGCTTTATAAGCTCTCTCTCATCCAGAAAACGGGGCAGGTGTAAAACAGCTCTGTAGGGTCAATGTCCGCTTATGCAGGATTCATGAAACACTGCGGACGTCAACAAAACAGAGTCTCTGACTCAGCTGAACAGCAGCTATCCTCATGTAATTCATCATGTCAGGACTACACTGCAGCACTACAGAAAACACTCATATCTGTGACTCACGAGCTGCAGGTTTACATCCAGTCACGAAACAGGAAGATTCATCTATGATATCATTTGTTTGCTGTCAGGAATATCTGGAGTAATATCTATCCGTCAGCAGGAGTAATTTTACATCTGCCATTTTTGCTGACTTTCATTGCCAAGTTGTTGAACCATAAACCAATCACCTGAAAAGGTCATGCGACTACTCACATGCTGAAGGGAAATGATATCATGTCAACACTGATAGGCTGATGATGTCACTAGAACACAAACCACTTCAAACGCTCTTATGTGACGTCACCTATAGCAGACAGGACTAATACAACTTTCGTTTCATGATTTTATAAGCCTTCAAAAAACTGGAAAAACATCTACTACAGATACATCTACTGCAGAAAACATTTTTTCATAGATTGCATAATTATTTAATATTAAATGTAAAGAAAAAAATAGTAAATGATACTAATTTCAGGAGACAGATGCAATAAGCTTAAGTGCAAATTCATTAATACAAGAGCAATACTGTAACAACAATACCCTCCACTAATATTGGCATCCTTGGGAAATGTGAGCAAAGATGGCCTTTTGATCTTTCATTTGAAAAATAACTTGAAAAATAACAACTGAAATAGGGAGAAAATCTCATGATGAAATAAATGTTTTTCTCCAATACATGTTGGACATAATTATTGGCACCCCTAGTTTTATGAGTAAAATATCTAAGTATATTCCCATTCATATACACAAAAATGAGCCCTAGCTTCCTGTTTCACAGAAATATATATAGCTCAAATTCATTTAATCGTCAACACAATGAGAAAAAAACAAAAAATATATTTATGATGTGCAGCAAAAGATAACTGAGCTTCACCAGTCAGTGAAGTGGCTTTAATGAAAGAGCTACAGTAGTGAAAATGAACATTTCCACCATCAGGGAAATAATGAAGAATTTTCAATCAACATAAGATGTTAGGAAGCTGCCTGGAAGAAGACGTGTGTGTCTATCCTCCTAATACACGACAAGGAGAATAGTTTGAGTGTCTAAAGACTCTTCGAGGACCACAGCTCAGGGTCAGAAAACATTTTTTTTTAAAAAGTCAATGCATCTTTGGTGAATAAAAGTATTAATCTCTTTAAAAACCAATCAAACTGAACCAAAACCTTTGAACCATTTCCTATGTGTTCTCACGTGACTGGGCACAGCATCAGTCATTTGACCAATCAGAGAGACGGTCTTTTACAGGAGAATCTCTGGAATCACAGAATAGCAAAAGGCACTGAATTCAAGAGCCTGTCAGCAGTGTGTGTGTGTGTTCAGGCATTTGTGGTTTATGAGGACACAAATGTGTATAATGACATGGGTAGTGCAACGTAAACATGGTTTATGAGGACACTTCCTGTGTCCCTGTAAAACAAAGGCTAGTAGTAAAACATACTAAATAGTGTTTTATGAAATTCAGTGCACACAGTTTCCTGTAAGGGGTAGGTTTAGGTGTAGGGTCAGGGTAGGACAATACCACACACAGTCTGTACAGTAGAAACACCATTACACCTATGAAGACAGAGACAAAACCAATGTGTGTGTGTGTGTGTGCCGACTCAGGCCCTGTCAGGGGCGAGAGAGAGACCTGTGAGAAGCTGAACTGTCAGTTTTCCTGAGGACACTCACATCACATCAGACACATTTTCTGTCCGTCACTAAAGCTTCTTGTCTTGCTCTGACTGCAGACACTCAGCACCTAATGTGTGACCCACAAACAAGCCATAACACCGAGCTATTCAGAACATAAATCAAGAACTGTGCATTTTCTGAAGCTAATCTGAATCGTGACTGTGACTGTGGTTCGTGTGAAAACAGAGTCCCTAAAGAGAGCTTACAATGTACTTTCAAGCTCAGTGTTAGGAGGCTCATCAAATAAGTCATTTCTACATTTATAAAAATGTATTTAAAGTATTTTAAAATATAAAATATAATTATGTACTACAAAAAAATATTTAGAAAGTATAATAAACTAAATCTAGTCAAATGACAAACTATGTTTTTAATTTAAATTAAATACTTAAAAAAAGTCATTAAAATAAAAATGTATACTAAATAATTAACAGTAAATGTAATCAAATTTTCAAAATGTGATAACATAATATAAAAACATTAGGTAAAGGTATAGTTAATCAGTAACTCTAAATACTGTACAATATTGTATTTAATCATTTTAAATAAGCACAAAAAATATATATAATAAACCAATAACTCTAAATGTAAGAATTTTAGGTACTTTAGCATAAAAAAAATAAACATAGACATAAAATATAACATATCAGTAAATAAATATTATACATTTTTTAACATTTAAAATATATAATATAATAAAACGGTAACTCTTATTCTTAATAAAAAAATCTTTTTCATATAGAGTTACTAATATACCTGCGACCCTAAATCTTATAGGCCTGGTTGCACAGACTGAGCCAGGATGAGGATATAGTTCAGTTAGGACAACAATACTGGGGTGCCTCTTAACTCAAAATAAAGGAGTTGATATTTTTAAAGATCAGTCAGTGCAACTTTTCTCAGTTAAAACACCTCAGAATTACATTTTAATCTGGAACTAGGTTTAAGCCCTGTGTGTGAAACCAGCAGATAGACTTGACGTGTTTTATCACTTCTCCATTGAAGCATACTGTCTTTCACTTTTGGTGTGTTTGCATTCAGATGCACTGCCGAAAGGTTTCTATTCATGCATGGCTCATATTTCACATTAACATTACACTCTGAGGCTCTGATTACTTACTTAAAGCTGTAATGCTCTCTAATGCAATGAATCCGTTCCCACTACACGCCTCCAACAATAAAGCTAAAGACGTCCCACATGACTGCAGCTCAAATCTGCCTTAATGATTCATACTTCAGAGGTTTGTGCCTCTGTTAGAGAGACACTGGACATCAGCACATCTGCCTGTGTACATCTGCTCTTTAGCAAAATCAATATGACGTTTAGTCCGGCGTCGTGATTATGAGCACAGACCTGCGATGCGGATGACGGCCCTCTCGGCCGGGTCCAGCACGTCTCCGGAGGCGGATTTGGAGCGCTTGACCCGCTGGTGTTTGGGGAGGTTCCAGGGCAGCGTGTCTCCGGGACTCGGCGAGCCGCTGCGCTCACTGGAGCTCTGCTCGGCCGGAGGAAGATCCCGCAGCTTCTCCATCACCTGCCAGATTCACAGAAACACAACACAGTCGATACACAGCCAGAGAATCAATACACTTCATTTAATTATGCATGAAACACAGCATGCACATCATAAACAAAAACGCTGTTTTAATGCCTGTGTGATGTCTTCAGCTGTATATGCACAGCACAGGCTCCAGAGATTTTGTCGAATGAATGTGACAGAAAGTGTTCAAGTAGACACAAACTCCTGTTTGTAAACATCTGTGTGCTTACAGGCAAAATATGTCCTCTTGCGATCTGAATTTCGTGTTTTTTATTCGAAAAGGCTCTTGAAATGTACTTTAAAGAAACAGTTCACCCAAAAATGTAGGGATTTCTTTGTTCTGCCGAACACAAAAGAAGATACTTTGAAGAAAGTATGTAACCAGGCTGTTTTGGGTCACTATTGACTTACATGGCATTTGTTTTTCCTACTACAAAAGTCAAAGGTGACCAAAACAGCCTGGTTACATACTTTCTTCAAAATATCTTCCTTTGTGTTCGGCAGAACAAATTAAATAAATACAAACAGAAGTTTCATTTGTGGGTAAATTTTCCTTTAAGGAACGTAAAGAATTATATATAGATTATTGTTTATGTGTTGTAGCACAGGGTGAGATGTATTTTGGAGGGAATGAGATTACTATAAATCCCTTAAAGTGGTAGCTCACCCAAAACTGAAAATTCAGAAATTGTATGCATCCTCATGTCGTTTCAAAGCTCTTCTTCCACTTAACACAAAATATCAATATTTTGAAGACTGCTGGTAACCAATGAGTTGCAGAATATTCAAAAAATACTATGGAAGTCAATTGTTTGGTTAAAAGCCTTTTTCAGAATGTCTTCTATTTTGCTCAGTCAATAAAAGAAACTCAATCAGTGACACAAAGCAGCAAACGATGGCAGGATTTTTAAATAGACTATATATATATATATGAATGGAAATCTGAATATATAACTACAAGTGCAATCTTAGGAAATAAAGGACATAAGTGTTTATCCCCTGGTTCTGTGAAATCCTAATGTTCACCAAACAAAAAATAAAGAATGATTTGAGACAGTGTTGCATAATATTTTTGTTTCCGAATTATTTGCAGAGGTATGTTTTTGAATCAAAACCATTTTGAATTAAAATGTTTAAAATTAGTGGGTGTAAATGGGAATTAATGGGAGTTACTCATTTTCAAAAATGGAAAACATACAATGATTTACACATATTCTACGATGAATTAAGTTTCAGTCAGAAAATAGGCATAAGTCAATCAGTCAATCAAGTCAAGCATAATCAAAGAAATTAAGCATTTTTGTTGTTTTCAATATAAAATTACATTTCAAAAATCTGCCAAATCAGGTCGGATGGGAAAACAACACGAATTATTAAATGACATGAGAGAGATGACCTCTGAAGATTGTGTCACGGTCAATACGTCTGTAAAAATAGCCACTAATTTGACCTTTTTCTGACAAAGCCAATGAACCACATGACATTCAGCTACTGACACACGGAGAACACAATGAAAGAATAAAAATATTGATTTAAAAGAAAAAACTGACACAATCGTGTTTCTGACCTTCAAAAGAAAATTAATTTCTGGCATAACTCAGTTGGGTTAGGCAACTGACCCGTGTGTTAAACTGAGTAAATGATTAACCACAGCACTGGTCAGGTCTGTCAGCAATATCTAACACATTTTCATATCAACTGCATTACAATGTAGAACTATGTAAAACCTGTGTGAGATATTAAACTTTATCCCTGGCATGTACATACTGTAAAGCACCAGTTCAACGAGAAATCGACCTCAATGTTTAACTGGACTGTGCAGAAAACACTGGAAGTAACCTGTAACCTTGCGTGAGCATGCCTGCCTGTCACATAAAGACCTGTCTTTGTTTGAAGGCGATGATGGACTGAGAAAGCTGGGGAAATGAGATGTAAATGAACTCTAGCTACCTATTACCACGAAACCAGTCATCCCAAAACTCCTGAAATGAATATTCACTGCAATGAACTCACAATAAGTTACTTTAATATAAACAAGCCTTAACACAGTACGTTGCCATAAGAACAAACAATCGTAGGAGATAAGTATAAGAATAAAAGCATCCTTGGTGGTTTTTTCATGAGTAAGTGTATAGAGACGTGCACGAATCCAAACTCTGATAAAGTTGAAAGCTATGAAAACATCATTAGTTGATCGATCTTCTCATGGACAGTTCACACGTTTCTTACCTTCAAGAACTGACTTACTGGACCTCAGTCAACATGCAAACGATAGCTGGTGTAAAGATAGCTCCTACTAATTATAGTTAAGGTAGGCCTGCGTAGCAGTCCAGGGTGCACAGATGTATATCTGATATAGAGTGACGCTTTACCTAATGTTTACCCACTGGATGGATGTTAACTGAGTCATCAAGTGTCCCATCATCTGAACTCAGCAGATAGAGACTGACAGAAGTCACCACAGTCAACGGAATATGAGTTCAGACTCTGAGGAGCAGTTTCTAATACCACACACACGGCATAGAATATAGCGGAGTATGATTCTGAATGATTGGTCCTGGGATGCATTCTTGTGACTTTTTCCATTAGTTCTATTGTATTGCAATGCAAAGTAAATCTCTAAGGCTGACAGTGCATGTAAAAAATACTCAAAATAAAAACCACGGACGTGCCATCATTTTCACCATAAACAAAAATATGTATCTTTCTAACGGTTTGTTTTGTTAGTATCACTTACTTGTTTAGCAGGGACTTGAGTTAGCAAGTGTTTGAGATGAACTATGACACATCATGATTAAGAAGCGGTTCAAAATTAAGGTTAATTTCAATTTAAGAGAGAATATTTAGTCAAGTTATCCAAAAGAGTGGTTTTCAATATTGTTTAGACTAACAAGAATATAAAAAAATATTAAAATGTCATTTCCATAGCCATTATTTCCAATCCAGAAAGAATGTAGGAAATGACACCGAAATGTTCATGGTGGCAAAAAGACTTCTGAATTATTTTATGAATTGGTGGACACTATTAGTGGACAAAACAACTAGTGAGATTACATAAAGTGTGTTTTAAAGGTCTACAGGATCAGAAGCGCCCATTGTTGAAGAAACACCCGTTTATAATGCAGATGTGCTGATGCATGAAGGCAACATTGGTGTATCAGATCTGAAATACAATAATACCATTTGAGAATAAGAATTAAGCCTCAGAGCTGAAGGAAACCATCCGCACTATTTGTACACAGGCAAATAAGAAATATTAGCTATGCATTAAAATTTTCATATATACACGGCACTACATTGAAGCCAGTTATAATTCAAGTCACTGAGCCCATAACTTTCAGAATAGATTTGATTATAAAGACCATACAGTAGCACTGGAGACATCCATCACCTGAAAAAAAACACTGCAAAACAGACCAGACAGAACATCTGTCCATGAACATATCACCGCTGTCTTCGCTCATCCTCAAAATATGATATGCAATAAATATGAAACATCACATAAACTGTATGTTATGAAATATGTAGTGATGTCTCTGGTGAGTTACCGTATGTGCTGCTGCGGCTCTCGGGGTCCCGTCACAGCAGCATTGACACGCTCGCGCTTCACCGGGAGTTACCGAGATCCAGCGCAGAGAGAACAGCTGAAATACTGAAACTGCAGTGCTGTGCGGTGTCCACACACACACACACACACACACACACACAGCCCGTGTACCGTCAGCGATCAATGATTAACCCGTGTCTAACACCGACCCGCTGCGCCAAACGAGCTATCATCATGATACCGGGAACCGGTCCGATTCCGCTGCAGTGGACAGGAACCAGCCCCTTCACATCCACTGTCCGGATCAACACGACAAACAGTTAAATTAAAGAGACACATGCAGGTGTGGTGTAAGCTAGAGTTAACATCTTAATATTAAATATCAGTAAATGAGTCATTTATATGTGATGGCACATGCTTTCTGATTTACAACATGCATTTGTTCATGCTCCTCTGCTTAAGCAAGTGGTCGCCATACATACTATATCAATTATTTAGCTGTGTATTGTATACTAACAGACAGATAGCAAGTTCAAAGGTCAAAACGCACAAGATATAGCAGAAATAAACTGTAGTGGAGTATTATAGAGTACATACTTATCCAAAAACGAGGTCAAGAATAAAGTTGCCAATATATTTGATACTCATTTGGTACTCCACAAACCTACAAAGCAGCCAAAAAGAGACTCAAGCACAGTAAATAGTTTCATTTACTCAAAAACTTTAGTTTTTGATTAAGAAATGAAAAACATTAAGTGAACGTTATGAAAACATTAGTATAAAGGGAAAAGTCTAATAAAAGAAAACTTTAGTGGCTAAGCGAAAGTAAATCTTAAAATGTGTGTTTTGGAATATCCTGCGGACTTTTAGGACTGTACATTCATAAAAACACTTTTACTGTTTTAGGAGTATCCTGGGACATTATCGAAGGAGTTGCAGCACATTTGAACATTTTTTGCACAGTCCGTTTACATTTTAAAAAGATTTGCTTTATTTGTTTTGTAAAAAAAAAATGACTGGCCCAAGTTTCTGATTACTCAATAGGATGAGGCCAATTACATGAAGCTTGGTTCTTTATGGAATATCTTTATAAAAAAAATATGAAGACTCTGAAAACAATTATTCACCGCTATGAAAGCTCGGTAGGACTGCTGGAAGGAAAGAAAAAAACATCTGGAAGTATCAATGCATTCAGTTCATGATGAGACAATAGTGATGCTCATCTTCAAACACAAAACACACGTGAACATTGTGTTTGATTGACCTTGGATTGATGAGGTTTAATTAGCCAACATTGCTTTGTTTTATTCTCAGGTTTATGCAGAAATAAGACAAAATTGAACACTATGGCGATGGAAGCCATTAATAAAGAACTGGATGGATGCGGAGAAATTTCTGCAATCCTTCAGATTATATTAGATAAGTAATATATGCATGTGCAAGTTGACATGAACTCTGCAAAACAACCCAGGAACTGTCCTTTCAGTCACTTATGCTTTGGTTTTACAGCAAGAGCTTCGAGATTGGCCGGGCCACCCCATACTGTCCCAAACACACTCCTCTCAGTTTTCAGGGCTTCGTCCAGGGGAAGCTCTCTTCCTGAGACCACAACCTTCTTCATAGCCTGGATCACTGGAGCCGGGCCCTTAATGAACTGAGCCAGCCAGCGCTCGGCGTGAGACAGTGCCTTTCCCTCACCAGAGGAGCAGTCGAGCACCTCATCAACCAGTCCCATATGTTTTCCAAAATCTGGATCAACTTTTTTAGCACTGCTCAGTAGTGTCAGGGCATTCTGGCTGCCAACAATTCGAACTAGTCTGGCAGCTCCTCCCCATCCAGGTACCAAACCCATGTGCTTATGGACAAACTGGATGACACCATCAGACGCCATCAACCTGGAAATAAAATGTGAAATTCTGGTCATCAGGAATTTATCTTTTGAGATAAAATTATTTATTGAAACGCACAGAATACAAACCCCTCTCCTTTCAAACAGACAAAAAATATTTTCTAACATATGTGCCTAGGCGGAAAATAAGCAGATTTCTAATATAAGTACATACAGTCGTGTTCATAAGTTTACTGTACATACCCTGGCAGAATTTATGATTTTTTGGCCATTTTTCAGAGAATATAAATGATAACACACAAACCTTTCTTTCACTCATGGTTAGTGTTTGGCTGAAGTCATTTATTATCAATCAAGTGTGAAAGAAAAGTTTGTGTTGTCGTTCATATTCTCTGACAAATGGCCAAGAAATCATAAATTCTCCCAAAACTTAGGAGCACAACAGTACATCACTTTAAGTCCTCTATTTTCATTCACTACTTTTGTACTTTATATACTAAAAAATATTCTGTACTACTTCTTAAGAACATCTAAGTGTACTGAACTGTGCTTTGTTAAGAAACCGTGAATATGAACTAAACTATGCACTTAACACACTGTCTCTGTATTAAAAATATATTTAGTACACTTGAACTCATCTTTCATACATTAGTGGGTTCACTATCTGCTGTTTTGGCACTGTCAATCCTCAAATCCTCCTGTCCTCCAATACGGTCTCACTTGTAGGTCTTTCAGGGTGGCCTGGGGAGCAGAGGTATCCAAAACACATAGTCTGGTCACTGGGGTTCCTCAGGGATCGGTTCTTGGACCCCTTCTCTTCTCCACATACACTACATCACTGGGTCCAATCATACAGGAACATGGCTTCTCTTACCACTGCTACGCTGATGACACACAGATGATCCAACAGTAGCTGCACGGATCTCAGGCTGCCTGCTAGACATCTCAGCATGGATGATAGATCACCACCTGCAGCTCAACCTGACCAAGACTGAGCTTCTTGTCTTCCCTACCACATCAACTCTCACCATCCAGTCAGCTTCATCAACAATTACTCCATCAACTTTGGTCAGAAGTCTTGGTGTATTCTTTAATGACCAGCTGACTTTCAAGAATCTCATTGCAAAAACTGCTCGATCTCGCAGGTTTGCATTACACAATATCAGAACGTGTTCCAGGCCCTTGTCATTTCTAGGCTGGACTTCTAGCTGGACTTCCCGTTCCTGGCTGTTGGAATGAACTTAAATCCAGAATGCTGAATCCCTGGCAATTTTCAAGCAACACCTGAAAACTCATCTCTTTTAGACATCACGTGACCTCTTCTTAAAAAAAAAAACCACCTTTACTCAACCTCTGTCGCAAACACTTCTTGTGTCTATTTTCCTCTTTAGAATGACTTGCTTATTGTATTCCTCAATTGTCCCTCTGGATGGAAGCATGAATGTAATTATAGATGTAATGTCAAGTGTACTACAAATGGTAACTACATTTTTGTTTTTAATACAAAAAGAGTACACTTGGATGTTCATAAGGATATCTGTTAACACTTTCTATGAAACCTGTATTCATAATAAATTATAAGGGTATACTTAAGGCATCATAATGAATGCATAATGCATTATTTAAAAAAACATATAATGTGTTAAAACACCTAATAAATAATCATAAAAACAAATACAATGCATTATAACATTACGTTTTTGTGGTTATTTATAACAATGAACACCATACTAAATCAAATTAATTTATAACGTACTACATCCTATTTTGATATTGTTTCTGAAAGATCTGCACAGTACACACCCTGCATATACTCTAATGAAGGCTAGTCGACATGGAGTTATCAACAGCTGTCTAAAGTACCATCAAAATAATCAAACTGATATTATGAAGAAAAAAAAAGGTTTAAAGCAAAAGTGTCATATTACACATTCATCTGATCTGATATCTGATCTTACGGCTGCTTGAGAAAAAAATTGTATTGTTATTATTATTATTACTTATAAGTGGTATTTGTCTGCTTTAAGTAACGTAATATCAGTAAAATGGCAAGATTTATTTTAGAGACTTATAATGCATTATAACTATGGGAAACATAAAATATGCATAACATTTTATCTTAAGTGGATTTATTGTGTTGATTGTAAAGGTATTTCTAATGCATAATGCATTCATAATAATGCCTTAAGAATACCTTTATAATGCATTATAAATATGGGCTTCAAAGAAAGTGTTACTGATTACCTTAAGAAGTATTAAAAAAAACATTTTTAGTATATTAAGTCCATCCCATCCATTTGGGACGGACTGCAAGGAGTAATAAAAAAATAATAATATGAGTAAGTGACAGCTGGTGTGTTTCTGAACCTGAAGTCGCAGGCAGTGGTGAGCTCTGCTCCTCCTCCCAGTGCTCTTCCCTCCACCAGAGCTGCTGAGATGAGCGGCAGCCTACCTGGAAAAACAGGAGTTTAGCTCTGATTCGTCACCACACAACACTGCAGTAATCTGAGGATCTGGACAGATGACTGGGTTTTTAAGTACGTTGTGAATGAATAAAGGTTCTTCATTGACATCTATGGTTCTATGAATAACTTATAACATCATTACACCACATAATAGTAGAAAAGTGTCATACTACACTTAAGCTTCACTTGATTAATGAATAAAGTAAAGGAGGGTGTCTATTTTGACTCATTATTTGATCATAGTAAATTACTGATTTATTTTCAGAAAGATAATTAGGCACCGCTCATATTAGCCTTCTAAAGGAGGCACATGAGCTGGATATCATAGTGTGGCAAAGATTCCCTACTTAAACATGTTTTTACTCCTTTCTTCAGACAGACCAACCTGAGGAGTCTTGTGAGAGTGTTCTGCATGAACTCACACATCTTCATGCCATCCTAACAAAATACAACAAACGTAACGACAGTATATCAACGGCAAACAGTGCATAGTTGTTCAGAGATGTTCTTGGTTTGATTTTCGTGCTAATGCAGGCAGAATTTAGTTCGCCTGAGTCTGTTAGTTCTAAAAGTTGCAACAATTAAATTTTTTATCTCAATAGATAGTGACATGAAAATGATAATGATAGTGTGATAACGGGTGTTCTCACATTAGGGCTTGCTAGGGCTCTGACTGCATTGAGGTCTGATCCAGAGGAGAAGGTTCCAGCAGCTCCCTGCACAATCACAGCTTTCCCCTCTGTCCAGGTCTCCAGGTCACACACTCGCTGCTCCAGTTCAAGCATCATGCTGCCTGGAAACACACACGTGCAACAAACACGACTGGAAAATAGGGCTTTACACATATATGAAAAATATGTTATATTTGTACATTAAATATATTTATATATAATAGAACTTTTATAAATATTGATATATAAATACATGTAAATATTTACTGTATGAATGTGTACTTAAATATACATAGTAAATATACACAGCATACACATATAAACAAAACAACTTCTATGCCCCAGGGCCTTTTTACAGTGTATACAGTGTATTGTAGGCTATTGTGACAAATATACCCGCACTACTTATGACTGGTTTTGTGCGGCAGGGTCATATATTTGTGAAGTAAACACCTGAGAAGGCGTTCCTGTACTCTGGGTTGTTGATGGTGAGCACCGCAATGCCGGACTCCTGCTGCTTCTGGAGCTCCACGGATCCTCCTGGGAACGCCTGCAGCGTCGCCCTGATATCCCCAGCAGATCTGCTTCTGTGGCTGCAGACGGTTCTGCTTTGGTTCTGCTGGAGGATTCTCCTCATGGCTCTGCGGCTCTGGATCCACCAGCACCGAGCAGCTCCACACACACTCATGATGCTGCTGCTTCTGTCTGGACAGAGACACACACACACACACATACAGGACAGGGAGAAGACACACAGGACAGAGAAGACACCAGAGAGAAGACACACACACACACACACACACACACACACACACACATACAGGACAGAGAGAAGACACACACACACA
>JAUMHI010000058.1:3654505-3678008 GCA_032359435.1 Enteromius unitaeniatus | reverse complement strand
ACACACACAGGACAGAGACACACAGGACAGAGAAAGACACCAGAGAGAAGACACACACACACACACACACACACACACAGGACAGAGAAAGACACACACACACACACACAAATACATCACATCACACACACACACACACACACACACACACACACACACACAAATACATCACATCACACACACACACACACACACACACACACACACACACAAAGGCAGAGAGAGAGAGGACAGAGACACACACACACACACACACACAGTGTTAAACACACTCTCTTCTGCTGTAACCAAACTGTAGAAAACTGCGAAATAACACTTAAACAAATGATTAAACACATACTACCTTGTCTTTCGTGTTGTTCTGTTTTAATGTGTGTGTAATGGTTTATATGAGCAGAACTTGACCTGCTTTGAGAATGTGGCGTTACTTTAAAAACGGTCCTGAAAGAAACAAAGCATCGACACAAAGATCCCGCCTCACTGTAGCCTCACATTCCTGATTAAAACTACCGCTACTTGCACTGACAGTGTTGAAGAAAATCACTAAAGGTAAAAGCAGAAGAAACATCCACCAGAGATAGCGATGATATTATTACAATTATTTTTCTAGAAGATGCTTTAAACGTCCATAAGTCGGCGCTGTTCGTCCATGTGTGTTATGAGCGATTAATAATAGAACGTATTCAACACAATTATTATTGTTATTATTATTATTATACCAAATCTATGACTCTTATTGTCACATGTTTTCAAATGTTTGACTACATATTAATTTTTTTTATTAAAATAAATTTAGCACATTTTACTGCAATGCAAATGAGTGAATGCAGCGATTACTTTACCTTTTGGCTTTATGAATACATATAAATGACGACAGAGGTACAGAAAAATAATAAAAATGGAGAAATAAAACAGTAGCCTACAGTAACACGAGTGACACAATGAATCAACAGAGACCATTGATATTAAACTATATGATCTCATTCCTGGTATAATCACTGAATTAAGTCGTTCAATCTGATTGTGTTATAGATTTTACTTTTATTTCCTAACATTAAATACCAGTGACATCAACTAAAAGCTTCATATGAAATCATGAGTGAGAAGATTTCTGAAAGCTAAAAATATTTTTTATTCTTTTTTCATATATCTGTAGAAAATAGGAAGGAGGAAGTAAAGTGATGTCATCAGTTTGATTTTTGTATCAAAATAGTTTTTTGTTAAATTGTAACACCAGTAACACAACTTCAGGGGACCACTGTTTTTATTATATATTTTGTAATTTTGTTTCATTATGCCACTATCATACATTTAATAGTTATGAAAACATTCGCGAACATTGCATTTTAAGTGCCAGAAAAGCCTGTTTTTGACCTCAAAATAAGTCACTTTCAGTTCAGATCAGATGTAAATCGTTGAATATTTCTATATTCAAAATTGTATATTGAAAACATTCATCTCAACATAAATGTATGAAGGAAACTGCATTCCCGCCACCTCTGAAGCTCATTAAATGTCTCTAAATACCTACTTTTGTTCTCTTTTGTAGTGAGACCTGTCCCAAGACAACAAAGAGAGCTGCTGATATGAAGAAAGGATCATGACTTTGACTTTTAGATACATTCTTTTTTAAATGTTTTAGATGTTTGTTTTCTCCTCATAGCTTCCTCACATCAGATCATCAGATTTACGCAGCTGTGATTGGACAGTGACCCTGTAAAGGGCTGAGACATAACCTCATCTAACCGGAAATGACAGATTTAATTATTTATTAGATAATATTTATAGGTTATAGACCTGTGAGGTGTTAGTTTACACCGTCTGCGCGGGACAGACTCCCGCCTATTTTTATCTGGCGCCAAACAGATGCGCGCGAATAGCTCCTCGTCTGAGGACGCAAACATAGCAAGAATAAAATGTCATTATTAATCAGTCCATTTGTATCCATACACACTTTTAAAAAAAGCTGGCGTTTCCTTAAAAAAGGATATTGACATTGACTTTATTTATACCTATTTACTTGAATAAGTATATGCGGATGGACCCTCTCTCACATAAACGCTATATATAACGCCAGGGTATCATATATAACCAGAAACAATGGAGCAATAAAATAATGTCTAGTCAAAGCAAATCCAAAAGAGTGCAGGAACAAACACGTTGAGCCTTTCAATGACAGTCAAGTGTTGTCAGATGTCAGATTGCTCGGTGACAGGTCGACAGATGCTCCATCTTTCCCTCACGGACGCCTATGTTGGGCCTCTGGCTTCCTGTTGGGAAGGATGAAGCAGAATATGTGTGGACAAGGATGAGCTGATTTGAGCCTGGGGAAGGTGATCTTTGTCCTGGCATGTTGGCTAAGGTTTTCTGACAGGATGCTGCAGCTGCGAAAACATTTTCTGACTTAATTCTGTATGCAGCTGAAGCAAGGTTGGAGTCTAAATGTCTAGCTGACCGAAATAGAGTTTCAGATCAAGGAATGTGACGTACAAAGCGAGTTCAGCATGTAAAATGAACTCTACTTTGGACATTGTATTCATAGTGCAGTTTCGGGGGACATTGAGCCCATGTTGGGAAAAGCAGATTTAGTCCTCTGTGTGACTTTAATCCTTTATTTTCAAAAACTGTAGATGTTGTAGAGTTTTGTCTTGCCGTGTCTTTTATGTTATCACATAGAAATAAATAGAAACCTTTACCATTTTAGAGGTTACTGCTGTCTTTTTCCATAGCTTCTTAATGAATTCTTAAGATCATAAATACGTCCTTCAAAGCAAGGCATTTGCTTAAAATAATGAAGCAGTTTAATACAAAACATACAAAATACCAGTTTTAAAAGACCAAAATAGATTATGAATAAAACACATCCAGACATGAGTGTCAATATTTTATTGTATAAATGCTGAATACGGCTTCATTTGTGATATTATCAAGAAAAAAGACTGCGAAGGCATTGTCTACGTGATGTCTCAGATCAGATACGTAACAGTTTACAGCACGTAAACCGAGCGTATTATCCGTTAGTTTCTGTAATAACACAAGTCAATGGTATTGGTGAAGTTGGTAAAAGATACTCTCAATCAGACAATTCACACAAATGAGGCCAGATCTGAAGCACAGACAGAAAACAGGTCTACATTCACAGCTATAAAATATGACGGCTGCAGATTAATACTGGT
Source organism: Enteromius unitaeniatus (assembly GCA_032359435.1). Lineage (NCBI taxonomy): Eukaryota > Metazoa > Chordata > Actinopteri > Cypriniformes > Cyprinidae > Enteromius > Enteromius unitaeniatus. The sequence continues at coordinate 3,674,832 of JAUMHI010000058.1, read as the reverse complement.
TTATGAAAACAGAAAACAAGAAGTCACGTTGTAAGTCACATTGGTGGAAATGAAATGTACATGTAAACCAGTCTTTGAGAAAAAAGAATGACAAGGCAGTTTGAGTTCATGGTTATAGAAATGTAAACAACTAAACTGGACAGTCATTGTTGGTATTTACACAGGTCATCAGGCAACATGTACAGCTTTAAAGGCATTGCACGTAATCTAGCGGCCCTTTAGATGACGGTCTCTGTGTGAAAGGTGGAGTAGGTGAGTGTTTGTCTCTGGGTGAAGATTGTGGGTGGAGGTGAGGGAGTTGATGCAGGCGAGACAGACGAGCGGCTAGCCCAGCGAGAGGGCAAACGTCTCTTTGCCGGACACGCAGGTCGTGAAAAGCTCTTCTTGATAGCTACCGAGGACTCTTTGCATTGCTGTTGAGACAAATATTTTTATGAAGCCTCACTGGATTTAAATATATTTCTGTCAACAGCACAATAACGTACATTAGCTCGGTGTAAAGGTCTATCGCAGAGTGTGAATGAAATCCACAAGAATTGTCACGACGTTTACATCCAAACTCAAATAGCATTATTAAAAGAGAAGCCTATTTTGAATTATTCCTGTTTATGTAATTCAATCTATGATGCAAGTATAATACCAAAAAAAAGATATATTGTTTAAATTGCAACGTAAGCTGACAAAACTTTTTGTCAGGCATTTTATAAGAGCAGAACTTGGAGGAGGGGTGCCTAATGAAGAAAATCGTAACAATCCAAAATAATAAAGCAAAAATATATTTATGCATTTTTCTTTCAATGCCATTGCATTTAAAGGCAATGGATGACCCTTTGTCTCCTGCACATGTTCTCCATTTTAGAACTAAGTGAAAATAAAAGGACTGACTTTTCTGACTCATCTGACAATCATTTCTAGTCATTTTGTTGTGTAATTTCCGTGCAGAGGACTCGTTTCCACGCTACATGTTTCTGTAATTACACCACATACCTTGGCCTCCTATAAAAACAGTTCATTGAGGTTTTCCAAAGAGCTAGACATGAAAGACGAAATTAAACTTTGGTGCCACTTATTATTTTCACTTCAAGCCTTAATCCAACAATAAGAAGATTCTGGGCTCCTCGCTTAAAGCAATCTGCCAATATTTTCTTACTGAAACTCAACTTAAGGAATTTTAATTGTGTTGCTCAGATGGCTTTGTGGCAACACGGTATTTTAACAATAACTTCTAAATATTTCCAGACTTGAGAAAACTTTCAGTTGTAGATTAAAAATACAGTTATAATTTTTCTAAGCAATGTCTTATGTTACTAAATCTCTGATCTCCCACATTCATCAGTTACTGTGCAGACAACCTATTAACCTATTCATTTATGTCTAAAATTAATCAGTTCCTATGAGTTCCTAGAAATGTTATTATACAGCAGCAATTAACTGGAGCAGGTGCTCCAGCACTCTTTAACCCTGTGTGTATTCACAATACAACACAGGCACTAATTTTAGCAAACGCATCGGAAACAAAATATAAAGTAAAAGTAAGTAAGTAAGTAAAGTACCTTAAGGTAAAGTATACAGTGCACAACGTCAGATGGATGTTTATAAACGTACAAAAATGAAGTAAAGCTACTTTGGGATTTAAAGTCAAAAAAATGAAATCTGTCATCATTTACTCACCATGGAAGGAAATACTACAGAAGTCAATGACTACCCTCAAATGTTTGCCGGCATTCTTCAAAATATATTCTTTTGTGTTCAACAACAAAAAGAAAGAAATTCAGACAGGTTTGAGGATGTGTATATGATGAGATTTTCATGTTTGGGTGAACTGTCCCGTTAATACACCGCAGTCATCTACACTTGCACCTCATACACTTCTCCGGCTGAGTCATTTAGCATGTACTTGAATGTTTGCAGTTCGGGTGAAAGTGTGTGCTTTTGTGGCTTGAATGGCGTGGGTCTGTGTTCGGGAGTGTGTGCAGTACTGACCTGCACTGTTACATGTGTCTCTTTGTGGGCTATGACCTGGTGGTGCGGTGTGTGTGTTAGTCTCATGCTAGGCTCATGCTGCATATCCAACATTTCCAAGAGGTCCTCAAGGTCTTCCTTCTTCCCTGGACTGGGCTGTGACCGCTGACGCTGCTCCTGAGATCTCTCCAAGTCCTCATAGTTTTTGAGAATCCTCTCAACCGCTCCATAGTTGGACCTAGACTCCATGGGACGAGGATAGGCCGCTAGCGTAGAGGGCTTCCATGGATTTTCATCTAGAATACGAGACCTGGTGCAACACGTGTCCTTTTTCGTATGTTTGGGTTTTTTGTCTGCACCAATGTCCAGAACTTTGCTGGACTTTTCCGACTGGGTTTGCAAATCTGGTGCACTTGCATTCAGTTCAAAGCGTTTTTCTCCAACACTTGGGGCAAGCTGGTCAACTGAAATCGGCGAAGTCTGTGAAGGCTTAACTTCACTGTCTTGCTTTAGACTAAGTTCCTGCTGCAGAGATGAAGAATTAGTGACAAGGTCCTTTGTTTCCTTCTTTCTTCCCTCCTCTTTTGGGCATTGTGCCACAAGATCTGAGTGCAAATCCTTGGGATTGTCTTTAATGCGCCTCGAAGGACTGTCTATAAACGTGTCCTTTAATATAACCTCTGGCAAACTGTGAGAAGAATCAGTGGAGACATTCATAGAAATGTCCTCATCACACCGAACACCCATCCCTGCCTGGAAGAGCGTACGGTTGAACTCTGCAGTTTTCTCCTCGAGTCTCTCATTCCTGGAATTAGCTGTAGCACTTTGATATGGCGAAATAAAGTCTAGCGATGCAGCAGAATCTGTAGGCATGTTCATGGGAGGATATGCACCCTTGTTTTGTTCATCTATTTGGTTAAGACGGCGATTTGAGGCAGCAGCTGCAATGTCCAGGTTTGAGAGACATCTCTTAACAGATACAGGTCTGGATAACTTGTTGCCACCTAATCGACTTCCATCGCAGGACCAGCGGCTCTGGCAGCAGCTGACATTGCACTTGGGATCAACAGGCACGGAGCAGGCAACATTCCCAGAGTCTGTCAAAATTTTCCCCTCATTTTCTTGAAGCATCGCTTCAAATTTTCGTACAATAGCGGGGCTGGTGTACTTTCTATCTGGGTGGGTTCCTGGCCACTGACACCCTTGCTCTGTACCAGTGGGCTCTATTTCTGACACGGAAGAACTGCTTAGGTACCAAGATGTACTACGGGCTGGTATGGGTGGGGCTTGCTGTCTTATGTTGCATTGTGGCTTAGCCTCACTTTGCTGTGATACCATGTTACAACCTTCCCAACTCGTCCAGTATTGCTCATCGAGGGATTTAAGGTCTTCACTCATGTTTTTCAGGTACAAAACCGTGTCCTCCATTTCCAAACTGTTCTTGACCCTCTCCACCAACTCCACCTCTTTTGGGAAAAATGTTGACTCACTGCGACTTCTAAGAAGGAAAACCAAACAAAGTGAGGTTGTTATGAAGCACTGATCTGATTTATTTGTCATGCATGCAGCACCTGTTTGCAGCCAGGTTTACCTCTTAATATCAGGCCACTTCCTGGTTTCATCCTGGTAGCTACAGAGTTCTTCACTCACACAAGCAATTTCCTTAAGTGCCTGCAAGATGTTGATGAATAAGAGGACTTAGATGCAAACTTTAGACCTCAAACCACACAATAGAGCCCATCTTTAGCCCCACATAGCAGCATCCTAACATGGAACATAATGGAGGATAAGTAAATGTAGAGTAGATAGGGCTGTGACAGTGGCTGATTTTTACCACCAACTGGATGAACCAACATTTTGAAACAAAAAATAAATAAATGTGGACATGGCTCAAACATCTTTTAACATGTGTACATTTTTCTTCTGTCAGTGAGCACAACAACATGCCCCCTTACTGATTACATTTTTGTTCTATTGTATTCTGTCGTCCAGTGTAGAAACGGTGTAAAGGAAATGCCACGTATGGCTTTTGAGGTAAGCTGTGAATTAACGGTCTAAATAAAGCAATTTACAGCTAAAAGGTATATGCTATAAATACTGAGTTACTATTATTGCACTTGTATACAAAGCTTTGCATTTTATTCTTGCTGCCGTGGCAAACAAACACTGTGTGGTCCAATGATGCGGTTGCCATGGCCACTGTCACAGCCCTTTTTACAGGTTTTGTGTATCTATTAAGGAATATTTCAGTAAGTTTGGCAAAAATGTATAGCAAGTGTGTAATAGTAAATCCTGAGAGATGACCTAGTATTTGTACCACCGTTAGAGTGTTATGATCAACAAAGTCTCACCGCATTAAGGGCAGTATTGTTCTTCTTTTTGTCACTTCCACAGCTTATTTCCATGCTCTGAAATCGTTTGAAAGGGTTAAGAAGGTCATCTTGTCCAGTGAAGCAGGACTTCTTCCCCATTTTCTTTTTCAAACAGCTTTCCAGGATTTCTTCCAGCTCTGCAGTGTCTACGGCCTGTTGTTCAGCAGAATCTTGCTGATTTAATAGTTCGCTTAGATCGCTGTTGCATTGGTCACTGGATTCACTAGTGTTGTGACTGAGTTGACTCGGTTGGGAGTCGATGCTGGCATTGCTTTGCTGGGTTAGAGCCTCAGAGTATTCATTGCTCTGGGCGTCTGAGGGATAGGTTACTGCACTCGACAAAGTGCTGGCAGAACACGAGCTGAACCTTAGTGCATTTTGTGCATCAGTAATTGGTCTCAGAGAACTTCCCGTTCGGTGGGCCCTCACTTCATTGTACAACTAGAAAAAGACAAAACAATTCTTGGTAAATCTTCCAAAACTCTGTTGCTCAACAAGAGCAGGGTTGTTAATCCCACTCCTGGAGGGCCAAACGACCCACAGAGTTAGCTCCAGCACACTTGCCTGGATGTTTCTAATGAGTCTAAAGACCGTGATTAGTTGGTTCAGGTGTGTTTAATTAAGATTGGAGCAAAACTCATTACAGTGGCCCTCCAGCCCTCCCAACGCCAATATTGTGTATTCCACTTCCAGATAATGCAAGTAATGATAATATCTATGAATATGGCATAAGTTGCTTTAAATACACTCATCTGCCAAAATGCATATGTAACTATATACATACCAAAAATCTAAGTAATGGTTCAGTCCCTCAATGGAGCCCTAGAGGGCCATTACTTAGTGGAGTTTAGCTCCAGACACAATCAAAGACACGTGAGCAGACTAGTTAGAAGTTACTAAAATGAAATATTTGATCAGGGTTTGAGCTAAACTCATAGAGGAGCCCTGGTTGGACTTAATTACACTTAATAGACCTGGATGGAAAGGAATGGACGCAAAAGGTTATGCCGAGTTCACACTGCACAACTCCATCTGGGGTAGCATTCAGTTGCTGCTGTGTTCACACTGAACGATGGATCGGCCACAGGGGGGTTGCACACTGCATGACTTTACAATAGGAAGAATCGCTGACACCTCGCAAAACTACGTTTCACAACCGAACACAAATGAGAAGGGATAAGGAAATAACACAAGCTCACACGTGAGGTCAGTGTTCCAGCACCAGACTGGAAATGATCAAAATGGTAGCCTGCAAGAAGTTTTTCATTCAAATTGTTTGATGTGCCGCGACAGAAAAAGATAAGATTTTTAAGAAGGAAACGGTTATCATGATACTGTGGTCTATAACTCCTCCCTGAACTTCCCGCTCTCTCATTGGCTTTAGATGATCGCTGACGTATGCTACAGTCAGCAGGATTTTGAATCGCATAGATATTCAGCCTGCCAAATATTTCACAGGCGTCAGCTGGTCTTTGATAATTCACACTGCGTGATTGATTCACATGAACGAGAACAGAGTAGCCTCTGATTTGGGGCATTTGTCTGCGTGAAATTCTGGGATCAAATCATGCAGTGTGAACTCGGCATTAGTTTACGGAAAGGTTTGTAGTTAAACCTAAGAAACGCAGCTCAAATGGTAAAGAATAGAGCACTAGCAACACCTTGGTTTGATTTTGAAGATTGTCCATACTGATAAGATGCATACCTTTCAAAGAAACATCTGCCATATGGATAGATGTTTGCACTTTCACTGCCACTAGCTCTCCGCTTCGGTCTGATGATTGCCAGTCACCACCGAGCTAAACTTGCTTTGGCAGTCACATGCAATTCCAGGGTTTATATAATATGACTTCACCCCTTCCAATTTTAGGTGTTACCATTATCCATCAAGGCTTACTTGCAGAGCATTCATTTAGCGTGGAAGTAAACAGGAGCACTTAGGGAGTCAGTCTGAAACCAGATACGGCTCTCTGAGCTGAGCTGTGGGGAGCGGCGCACATCCGCAGACTCACCTCCTCAATCCTCCGCTGCATATCCATGAGCTGGTTCTCCCACTCCTTCCTCTCAGCCTCAAAGCGTTCCAGCAGCTCAGATTTCTCCTTCACCCAGCCCTTCTCACTGTTCTCCAGCCTGCAGCGGAGGTCCATGGCCGCACTGTGAGTGTCTGCCAGCAGCTGCTTTTGTTCTGCTCTCTCCCGTTTCAGAGTGTCCCCTAGCTCTGGACTCCTCACAGTCTCCACACCACATCCCCGGGCTTCTAACTGTGGGGGAAGAGAGGCAGGGATTTGCTGACCACCAAATAGGAACTAGGTGAGAGTTACACACAGAAAAGCAGGCATTTGAACAGGAAAGAGGAGTTTAGGGAAACCTATCACCAACAGGATGAACCAGACCTTGAGTGACTGTGTAATGGAGAGGCCATGTCGGCATGCTGACCCCCCGATGGTCCTGAAGAGAGCTCACTAGACAGCAGACACTAAATCCATATTAGTCACCGAGCTTGATTGAACTCTGCAGCTGACAGATGTGTTGATGTCACTGAGACCTTTAGTCTGCATGAATCATTACGCATAATTTTGCGTGTTGTGTTTTATTTATTTCTTATGCTATGCATTACAGTTTATTTAAGAATATGTTTAGCTAGGAAGCAATAAATCAGTCAAAAGTGAGAGTAAAGGCATTTACAGTGTTACTTTGGTTTACAAACAGTGCTCATAATCAGAAATGTTTGTTGAGCAGTAAATCAGTATATTATTATGATTTCTGAAGAATCATGTGGCACTGAAGACTGGAGTAATGATGCTGAAAATACAGCTGAACATCACAGAAATACATTAAACTTTAAGATATATTCACTTTAAACTTCACATAGTTCATTTGTAATAATATTTCACAATATGAATAAAAAAATGCAACCTTGCTGAGCATAACAAATATTTAACGAAATGGTAGTGTCTCAAAAATCCCTTCTGAACATATGAACATGCCACTATTCAAATCGAACATCTTAAAACAGCTGATAACTCAAGACTAAACCTGCTTGATCTGTGCAACGGCCAAGACAAAAATAGGTGAATCTTATTTATGCTTCTCATAGCAACGCATCAGACTGAAGCAGTGTTTGTATAAACAGTGCGCTCCTATAGCGCTAAAATGTGCTGGCACACTGTGATCGAACTTATGCTTTCTCCCCTTGGGTGTGCTAGCAGCGTGTGTTTACAAGCAGAGGGCATGTGAAACACTGATGTGCCATGTAACCAGAGTTGATGGTGGTCGGTGCTGCTGTAGATTTAAGACTAGAATAAAATGAGTGCAGTTGCTGTGCTCACTGTTTCTGGGTAACAATGTCACAAAAGCAGCTCTCTATTAATAGACAGCAAGACCAATCCTTCAGCATCTCACATTCCTAAGGGTGGGAGGAACTCTGGAGGAACTCATCTCTGTTTTAAAGATCAGAAATATGCTCAGAAGTATGCTGGCACATACCCTGCTGTGAATGCCTAGCGGTAAACCTAAGAAATCCACTGGGACAAAAGTATGTGCTGTGGTAGGATGTGGACGGCAAAGAAAACAAGTTTTTACAGTTTCACAGACCCCTCCCTGAATTCTGTTTTCCACACCAGCTAATTCTTCGGGTGGATTTGAAACCCAAACCCAAATCGTTATCTGAATTCAAACAAATGCAGTTGCGGTGAAGCGCGCAGTCACTGAACGGCAGCACACCGCTATAAGGCCGTTCTTTTGTGTTTAACTTGGACCACAGCGTGATGGAGTCTCGTCTAACGCCTCATGTTTAGTATATGTCCTGAGGTGCAGTTCATCACAAGATCTGGCGTCACATTCTCTTCATCTCATGTGCAGCGCTGTGCTACTGTATTAGGAGTCACAATAATGTATAAAACTCGAATCTTCTCTCACCGTGGATGGAGAACACAAGACGATCTGGACAGTGTCTTTATAAGGGTGTCATAAACAGCAATGAAAGCATTTCACTCGAGAGGGACAATGCACTAAGGTGAAAACTAATCAGGAGTGGGTGCTATTTTTACTCTGGTAACATAGTTTCCACATATTACTCCTACATCGTACCGTGAAATGTCAAATTACTTTTCCATCCTTTGTAGATATGATCTAATAGCTGGTCTTGTGTGGCTGCTTTCCCACAAAGCTGCCGTTGACAGGATTTATTTGCACTTGATAGTGTTTGTGTTACACAAAGCCTATGCGATCTCCGAGTTATGCTCAATGACAAGCATTTGACAAACAACAAATAATTAAAGCATGTGTGCATTATCTACACGACAGCCAAGATTGTTCTTTTTTGCGATCAAAAACCTATGTGTCTATTTTTTATCTGCTGTTATAATGTTATCTGAATGACATGTTATTTGAGTTTGTCAAACAAAACTATTTTTATATATATATTTTTTCCTGAATTTTGTGGCTCAGTGGGTTTTTTTTTTCCTGAAAGACCTTACATATTGTATACTTGCATGCAGGGGATTTTTTTTTATTCTTTAATTGTAATTTTATTTCCTATAGTAGCCCTACTACATATGCCATGAGCACATGTTATTTGTGTTTCTGCCGAACAAAACAAAACAAAAAACTAAATACAAATATTTTTCCTGAATTTTGTGGTTTCTTTTTTTTCTTAAAGATCCTAAATATTGTATAATGCATGCATTTTTCAACCTTTCAAACAATAGCCCTTCTGCATATGCCACAAGTTACAGTATTTAACTTCAAATCAATTCACATAATATTTGAACGTGCACGTAAGTGCACGTGCTGAATAGTTGTTTTTATTCCACACTGTGTAGGGAAACTGGCTTTCACAAGTGACCCATCAACATATCATGAAGAGAAGTGCATTTTCAGACCTGAGTGATGCGACTCTTCAGCTCTGATCGCTCCAGGTCCCACGCGCCTCGATCCTTCATGTACTGCAGCTCCAGCTCTCCGCGTTTACTCTCCTCGCGCTTCACCCCCGACTGCACCTCCTCTAAAACACACTTCAGATCCAGCAGTATCCTCCTGTTCTCTCCGCCCTGCAAACACAACGCAGAATAAGAGAGAAGCATCTCATCGCACACCGTTGTTTGCTGTAATCCACTCGCGTGCATGCGTCCGTTTGTACTTGTATATCAGCAACTTGTCTCAAAAGCATTTCCTTCTCCACTCTCCACTCCTCCTTCTCCTGATCGAAGCGCTTCCTTAATTCCTCGAGTTTCTTCTTTGAGCGCGTGTGCGGACTCTGGAGCTCCGCGTTGGGAGTGTGTGCTCCAGTCTCCTCGCCTGCAGCAGCGGGGGAAGGTCCAGGGAAAGACCGAACCCTGGCGGGGCTCTGGAGCTTCTTCCCGGGCCTCTCCAGACGCGAGCAGGGGACAAACTCCCAGCCTTGCGCCTTGCTCACATGCCCGCTCGATCCATTTCCAAACGCGTTCCACATCTTTCAGTCACAACTAACCACAGCCTCTTTTTTAACTGTCTGCGGTCATAACACACACTCGTATTATTATCCGAAACCAGCCATCTCTCCTCCGGAGCCCAGGCTGCGCTCTCGGTGTGTTGCTTCCATGTCAATAAAGTACGACAAGGTCAAGCTGTCAATCTCTGGCGCCCACTTCACAGTGAAAATAGCATCGTCCTCTCAACTGCATGCTTTTGGTTATAAATTCTCTGTCTGTTTCATCCTTGAAATAATCTAGTGAACTGCAGAATGAAGTTGTCCATTACTTACTCTGCTTCAGACTGAAAACGACACCGATAGATTCAAGAGCCCAAAATACTCCGAGCTCACTGATGGAAGAGTTCAGTGTATTTTTACCTCTGTCACTAGGCCTCTCTGTCGTACCAGAGTCTCATGAAACTGTGTATAAATAGTACGCCAAATAAAATCAAAACCTACTTAAAAACGGACTTCTCGTCAGTTTTCAGGCCATAGTCATTTTTTGCATATCAATAACACCAGTCTTTTTTTATCACCAGACCGGGTTGGTCTTCAGCATACTATGCACAAGGAAACTTCGACTTGAACTGGTGCATTGACACCTTACGGTGATTTCACGGTTTACAGTAGGCTATGAAGCCTTGAAAATATTTCAAATGACTATAATGAATGGTAATAGTAATAAAACAATAGCAAAAATGGGTAACACTTTATTTTGATATTAGTAACTTTGCAACATGTCAACTAACATTAGAGTACAGTTTTTTTTCTGCTTACATTTTCAAAACTTTGGCTCTTTATTCAAAAAACTTTACACACAAAACGCAGGCCAAAGCTTAGCATTAATGTATGGTTCTACTGTTTGAGCGTCAGCTTTCAGAAACTGTGGCAAATAAACATTATGTAAGTAGTTGGGGAGGAAAAAACTGTAGCACACTGTCTGCTGAAAAGACTTTGTTTTGATGAGTCCACAACATACTGACTATTCACATACCTCAACTTATTCTACAAACCCTAAACCTTACAGTCTACTCCGAGAGACATGATGACAATTAGTTGACATGTAGTTGCAAAGCTATTTACTGTGAGTGGACTGTTGAAATAAAGTGTAACCTAAAAATGAGAACCTAATTAGAAACAAAGGAAACTAAAAAGAAGAGGATGTGATCACTTGAACCTTTCCTGTAGGTTCTGCAGTTTGATGTGACTGAGAACTGATATGCATCCATATTTTAGTTAAATATAATATATATATATATATATACTGCCCTCCAAAGTGGGGTTTGGACAATACTGACATGAACCTTTTTTTAATTTGTGATAATTTTGCACTGATAAGAGACAACACAAACTATGAAAACATATTTTATTACATAAACAGGTTTTTTAATTTTCAGTTCATCAAAATATTCATCATTAGCAGCTATTCCAGCTCTGCATCATCTGGGCATCTGAGCTGTCAGTTTATTCAAACATTGACTTGATATATTACTCCAAGCCTTCTGAAGGATTGCCCAAAGATATTTTAAAAACCTGGGCCAAGTTTAAACCGGTAAGCAGGCATCACAGCTGGTCTTTAATGATTATGTCAAGTTACTTTAATGTATTTGCATCAAAAAAAGGTAAGGATGTATGCTGATATCATTCAAAGCCACACTCTTTTGGAGATCAGTGTGTATAAATATATATATATATATATATATAATAATACGCCACACCCAGATCCAGCAGCTTTATTTCACTGCTCAACCATGGACCCCATCGACCAGCTTCTACATCTGCGGCAAAGAGGCCAATCGATTGAGGATTATGTACAACGGTTCTGTGAGTTATCATACCAAGTACCACTTTACCTATATGTTCACCTATAAAATACATACAAATTATTTTCACAGCAGTGAGAAGTGTTCAAGGGTCTCACCTCAGTCATGGTATTGAAGGTGGAGAGAGAGCTGGTTATTCATTCCCACCACATCGTCAAGCGCTGATTGATAGCAGCAGAGCTTGACCCAGCATGGCCGCCAGCAGGTCCTGTGATTTTGCCAGTTCAAAGATGGCCACCACACCATAGCCACTGCACAAGATGGCGGCCACTCCAAAGCTAATGCATAAAATGGTCACAAACCCAGAGCCACAGCCCAAGATAGCCACCAATCCACAGCCACAGCCGCTGCCCAAGACGGCTGCCACACCAGAGCCTTCAGCCTCCATGGATATGAAGCCACAGTCTTTAGCCGTCACGGATGCCACTCCAGTGTTTCCAAGCATCGTGCATGTTGCATTTGATGACACCAGGGCGTTCCAAGGGCATTTGAGGCTGGTGTGCAGTCTGGCGGACCCACCATTGTCAGTGCGTGCAGCAGGTATCCCAAGAACTTCAGCCATGGTCATCTTGTCCCCCTATCCTTTGTGCTCCCTGTTATTGCGGTTGCTATGCACACTGCACCCCAGAGGCCTCATCCACCCACGAACCGTAGATCCTCTGGAGGTTCCGCCGGTGGCTGCACCACCTTTAGGGGTTACAGCACCATCCGACACCTCTGTGGAGGGTCCGCCGGTGGCTGCAGACTCTCCAGGGGTATCCCAGACCCAACTAACGAGGCTACCTCTAAGCCCTCACTATGCCCTGTCACAGCCACGGAGGCCACCTTTGAACTCTCGTCCTGCCCAATAACATAGCAAAGCAATGAATTTTTCATGTTCTGTATAAATGTTCAGATGATTAGGATTTAATAATGATTCATTGTAACACATTAATGAAAAACACAAAAATACTCACCAAATATATGAAATCAGTGAAGCGCAGCGGTCATATCTGTTTTTGAATGGAAGCTTGTGTTTGGTTGAGGGACTGTATTCTGTGCCTGAAAAGATGATCACTTCCTGTACCGTGTGTAACCTTAATGGCATGTCCAAAATCAATATGATAAATTAAGAAAGCAGAAAAAAAAGAAAATGAAGAAAGCAACGAAACTGTAGTATAAAACAAAAATGAAAACTTACAGAACAAAGAAAAGAGTGAAAAGAAAGACTAGTTTGAAAATAGTGGCATATGATAAAGATGAAAATAAGACAAGGATGAGGATAAGCAAAATAATAGGTTGAAACATCTGAGTTGATATCAAAATGGAGGAGGAAATATAAGAGAGGGAAGCACAACAGTGAAATATTCATTACATATCTTCAGTATTAGAAATGAGCAAATTTATCCAAACAACCAATCAGATGAAAGTCCAATCCAGAATTACAATTTGCCACATTTACTCATCCTTCTTCCACACCCATAACACTTTCATTTACAGACCAATTCTCATTAAACTAGTCACTTCGCATATTACTAGTATATTGGCTATTTACTAGTACTTGTAAAGCAATATTAATGTCTTATTCTGCATGACCATATTTTAGATCCCTAAATCTTTAAACCCCAAACCTAAACTTAACAGCTACCACACTAACTATTAATAAATATCAAATGAAGGCCTTACTGAGGCAAAAATAATAGTTAATTGTGAGAAGTGGTTCCCAAACTTGCCTTGTCTGACAAACAGACCAAAACAGAATTAAAATCTCTATTCTCCACCAAAGCTGTCAAATTAAAATGCCATATTCAGTGTCAATAACATCAGACATCATGCAAATAATAGCACTGAGGTCACACCTGATGCTATATTTCATTTCATGGCAGAATGCAAAAATGTTTATTTTACAGTTACATCTATTAGTTGCTTATTAGTATGCTTAGTACTAGAATATTATCCATTTATTAGTAGTAATTAAGCACATATTAAAGCCTTATTCTACATCTCTAATCCTACCAATACCTAAACCTAACAACTACTGCATTAACTATTAATAACCAGCTAATTAAGAATTTACTAAGGGGAAAAGTCATAGTTAATAAGTGTTGTATTGTGTTTATTTGTAACTTACGGACAGAGGCTCTTCAGTTTCTCGGTCTTCTGGTTTTGGGACTTCCAGGCGATCAATGAAGTTCTGCAGCTCCTTCCTGAAGGCTTTCATCTGAGCGGTGATGCGGTGAAGCAGCTCGTGCTCTCGTATCCGACCACCCTCGTCCTCCTCATCCATCCTCCCGAACAGCTCTCCGTTGGTGGCATAAACACGAGCCTCCGCGATGATGGTGCTGGTATCAGCGATCAGTCTGTCGATGGTCCTGCTCAGCCTCTCCGCCTCCATGCGGATGTCAATCATCTGCTGGCGGTCTTTGAAGCCTCTGGATAAAAAGCGTCCCTCCGGGTTGTAGAGGGAGCGAGTGGGAGTCAGGCAGCGGATGTTGAGGACTTCGTCCGAGTCGCTTTCTCCTCCGACAGGACCCTCGCGTTTACGATGCGGCGGGAGGCGGGAGCAGTCCTCGTCGCTCTCCCGGCGGCCGCAGTCGCTCTCTGCATCGCTGTCCCTCGGGCTGCCGCGGATGCCCAGGTGAGAGGCCAGGTCGTAGCGCTGCATGTTGGACAGCAGCACACGGTTTTCGTACTGCAGCTGCATCACTTTCCCGCTCAGCTCGTTGATCTGCAGCCTAGCCGCTTTTAGCTCTTCCTGCAGGGCTTCCAGTTTCGCTCCGTCGACAGCTGCGCTGCTAAAGCGCGATCCCTCGTGAGAGCCGGCCTTGTATTTGAGCTTGTTGAGCTCGCTGGTCATCTTCGTATTCTGCTCTTCCACGTCAGCCAGATTGCGGCGCAGAAGCTCGGCCTCGTCCTCCACCAACTGCAGCTGCTGCCGGAGCTCAGAGAGCACCTCGCTCTGCTCCCTGGACGAGGGGTCCATGGTCCCTCCAGACAGCTCATCCCCACGCATATCGTCCAGCTCTGCCTTCAGTCCGCGGTTTTCCACTTCCAGCTCCACGATTTTGCGGCCTAATATATTGGCTTCTTCTTCCACCAGCCGCAAACGCAGCTTCAGCTCAGACTCTCTGGTGGTTGGAGGACCTCCGGCTTCACCTTTGGGGAGGGGACTGTCCACATCACCGTAAAAAGAACGGTACTTCTGCAGCTCCTGCTCTAGACGGTCCTTCTCTTTGTCTATCTTAGCCATTTTCTTCCGCATTAGGATGGCCTCCTCTTTGATGAAGGCTAACTGACATTTCAGATCATCATTTTCCTCCTATGGAGGAACACATGGTTTGGAGATGGTGTTCAATTTGTCCATGCGTTGTTGCAAACCAAAGAGAGCTCAAATGCTCATTTACATTTACACATTTGGCACACACTTTTATCCAAAGCTACCTATACTAACGCTACTTTATTGACACTGTTGCCATGGGTTTGTGACCTCAATAATGTTATATTTAGCCCATAAAATGTGAACTTTACAAGCATGTATTTTACCCCCTATATCACGCTTTTACCAATGGAACCCTCCTCAAAATGCCATTGGGCTAGTTTTGAGTAGCAATTGGGTGGGTTTTGTTGGGAAAACCTGGCAACCCGTCCTTCACGTATCCAATGTCAGGGTTGCCAGATTGGGATGATATCCACCCAAATTAGGTTAGCTTGTTGCACTAATTCTGTTGCTTATTCAGATCGCTTATACCAAGCTTTCTGTCTTCACTTTAATTGCCCTGAACGTTTCTGGTCTGGAAATCATCAACCTAGTCTGGCAACACTGTTGAAGGTACACATGTTCTCAGTCCTTGCATTCCCTGGGAATCAAACCCATGGCCCATGTCATGCTCTACTGTCTGAGCTACAGAAAGGCTCTGGATGCAAACAGCATTGCTCTTACTTCTGATGGGGTGTGTGGAGTCCTCTTCTCTGATTTCTGTACATCTTTTCCTCTTCGTTTCAGAGAGAGCTGACAGAGATATAATTGCATAATTTTTAATAATTTGCAATAACAATGATGGATCTTCATAATTTATACAGAAAGTATCTGTATTCTCAAAAGAAATGCGCATATTTTAAATGAGTATAGAGAGACAAACCATACAAAAAAGTTTTTCTGAAGTTGTAAATAAAAAAAAAACATTTTTAGGAAATACCATCTTTCTGCTTAAAATTTCCATAAATAATTTAGTAATCAGTATTTGTAACTTTAATTATAGTGATTTCTGAGTAAAAACGGTTTAAAACGGTTGATTTTTCCTCACAGTGCACTTAGTTTGACTTTCGTCTTCTCTCACCTCTTTGGTCTTGTCCAGCTCATTTTGTAAAGCCTGTTTGGTCACCTCCACTTCAATCAGCTGTTGCCTCAGTCTTTCGTTCTCTTCTTCCGTTCTGGTTCGTTTCTCCTCCACATTTTCCAGTTCGTTGTGTAGACGCACAGACACATCCTTGGCCACCTGGTAGAGGAACAAACATTTTAGAGATGGTGTTGTCTTTTTACTGTCACTGTCTCATTTATTGTTGTTTTGAGATTGTGTTTTATTTTACTTTTTTGACACTACGGTCTGTCATTAAAGGGATGAGCGTCATGTGACCTGTGCATTATTTGTTTACATGCATTATACTTTGCCTTTACCTTTAGGTCTTGCTCCAGACTCCTCAGCAGTTCCCCGTCAAATTCTCCGGTTTCTGCGTATCTCATTCTCTTCCTCTCTGCCTTTCGCAGGCGGTACTGAAGGATTCGGCAGTTCTTATGGGCTCTCTCCAGCTCACGCCGCATGTCCTGCAGCTGACAGGCGTCTTCCTCATAGAACGTGTCCCTCATTTCATCCATCTCTGCTCGCATTTCTTCAATTTCATGCTAATAAATCACAATTTCCCATGTCAGTCAGGTTTGTTTACAAAAATATGCATAACGATATTGAATACATATCATTTTTTGATTTTAATGCCTGAACCAACAGTTGGAAATCCAACCAAAAAAAAAAAAACTCAACAAAACTAGTTTTTGACAGTATATGTACATCATCAAAGTATTTCTGAATTAGCTATCAGCTGCTAAACAATGCTTTATTTTGTTCAGTCTGTGGTGTAAAAAAGGTCACATTAGCAATTAAAGAAAAACACTTAAGCAGAACATGCTCAGGCTAAAGTGTCTGAATAATATTTGGGTATCGTATATCACTTTTCACTATCCTCACTGAACTATATGTCCTAGTAAAAAGTACCCACTAGTAAAAAACTAATTATATCTTGTTTTTGTCATTTTTGGTTTGACTGTATGTCAGGTTTTTTGCAGTTATGATGAACTAACCTATCATTATAAAAGCAGATCAAATTATCTGGAATATTTAATTTTTCTCACATGAGTTGACTCTGAATGATTAAAAGAAGTCTTTTTAAAACGAGTCCCAAGCCATTTCATGTTGAGGTCAACATTAAACAGCATATTTCCCCTGCACCTGTTGGTCTGAATGAAAATGCAGATTCATTCATCCTGCTGTAGGAGCGGTGTACACAAAGCAGCACTGCGCTCACAAACACTGCTTTACCAGGCATTGCAGGCGTGAGGAGATGATAATGAGACCAATCACCGCAGATAAGCGCCACGCAAAGGAGGGGTTTGGAGAAATGAGTCGTTGAGTAAATGATTTGGGATTCACTGAGCAAGTACGGTAAAAATAAATGCATATTATAAGACAATGTTTTTGACCTTGCATGCATGTCAGACTGATGTTGGAGACTCCCAAAACCAAAATATGAACCTGTCATTGCCCTTATAGGGGCACTTTAAATTGCCATATTTCACATCCTATACCTTCAGGTATTCGTTCTCGTCCTCCAGTCTCTCGATCTCCTCCTGCAGCTCCTGGTTGGGTGGAGGTGAGGCCTCTGAGGGCCGGTGTGTGTCGGCGGGCGGCAGCTGCGGCTCTGTTACCGGTGAGCTCTGCGTCTTCGCCGGCATGCCACTTTCTTTCTTCAAGCTCTTGTTCATGTGAAACTGTATGAGCTCAGACTGCAAGCATCCCTCCCTCCAGAAGCCCGGGCCACAGCCTACAGCGCTTTTGGCCGTCTTGCCTCCCTCGGCTTTAGCCGTCTCTCTCTTGCCCTGAGAGGACTTGCTGGAGCTGGGCTGATCGGACACCACCCGAGCGGCGGCGGCCCCTGGCCCCGGCTCGTCAGCAGCGTATGGCTCCTCGGAGGAGCTGCTGCGCTCCTCGATGCTCTTGCTCTTCTCCGCGCGTCTCAGAGTTGGGCTTTCTGCTCCGCTGCCATGGACGGCTGCCGAGCCTCGGGCCGCATGCCGGTCTTTGCTGGTGACCGGAGAATTACTGCGGCTGCTCTTACCGCTGCTCTTCGAGGCTTTGCCGGACGCGCCTTTGGAAGCTGCTTTGGACGGCGAGTCTTTGAATCTGGCTGGCGAGGACGCCCGCTGCTGCTGCTGCTTCATGCTGCTGTTTTCCACAGAGTCCATTCTGTCATCTGTGCGAGCAATCCATCTGTGACCCTGGAGCACAAAAGCAGTCATAAGCACTGGTATATTTGTAGCAATGGCAAACAATACATTGTATTAAGTCAAAATGATTGATTTTTCCTTTTTGCCAAAAATCATTAGGCTATTAAAGGGATAGTTCACCCCAGAATGCTGTCATTAGTTCATCTGCTTCATGTGATTCCAAATCCATAAGACCTTTATTCAACTTAGGAACACAAACTAAGATATTTTTTGCAGCTTCTCGTACATAACTAGTTCCAATTTTTAAAAATCCTTGTTGAATCTGCAGATATATCCTTGTTCAGGGATGATTGTGCATTTAGAGATCTGCTAAAGAGGGATTGTGTTTTTCAGCAATAGTGTGCACCCTTAAGATTCAGAGAAAAATCTCCATAAAAGTACATTGTGCTTGTTTCTACTTGTATGAAGATGTGTATTTACTATTTATTCAAGTTTTTTAAGGTATCTAATATTTTAATTCTTAATTTCCATGATCGAATTATTTTGAAGAATTAAATGTTTGTTGTCAGTTGAAAGTGTGTAGGCCGCCTTGGATTATTTTGCTGTTATATGATGAATATACATTCAGTGGAATAAAACGGAATCGCAATTATTTATGGAGCATTATAATGGCACAACAAAAAGTTGTTATCGTGACAGAGTAATTTTCATGTTCTATGAAGATTTGTAATAACTGTAAATTGATAACTGTATTTTTTTTTACAGTAAATACATCAGAATTGAATTGTTTATTAGGAATATGCATTCCTACTAAGAACATTTGGACAACTTCAAAGGTGATTTTCTCAATATTTAAATCTTCCAGATTTTCAAATCGTTGCATCTCGTCCAAATGCTGTCGTAACAAACCAAATATCAATGGCAAACTTATTCATCTAAAGCTTATATTTACTAGATATATTTGTAAGATTTATTTATGATGTATAAATCCTTCATGTTTTATCCTGCATGCAGCCGAGAGGGGAAAAGTTTCAGTATTTGAATCATTATAATGCATCTGTAGTCGCGTATAGACCATACTGCAATTTCATAATCTTAAGATATGAACTTTATCAGATTTGTCAGATCCAGTGAGCAGCATGGACCAGGTACAGTAGAAACCAGCAGATTTCCCAGCAGTGGGCCCAACCCATCACAGCCTACTCCACTTTAATATGGACATGGCTGTGAAATGGCCTTGCCTTGTGTTATTCAGTTAAAGGAGAATGTCTTGTAAAGGTTACAAAATGAGCCAAGGTTTAACTACTAATGAAATCAACTAAAAACATGCTTAAACACAAATAAACTACATCCTTGCTACACTAAGCATCGTTTAACCATGTAGTAAAACTGATAACTTAAAATAGTAATAAATGTGCCGAAAACATGGATCCTACACATTTACTCCAGCAAAGCCATGGTGTTTGATCTGAGGTCAGGATGCTGTGATGCTGATCAGGCCTAGTCTTCTTTACCTAAACATTTCCAGGAAGTCTCAGATCAAATCAAGACCGACAGGCTATTATATGACTATTATCTTTTTAATAAACCATTTCTTTCGCTGTTTCGATCATCTTCCTATTGGCACGATTGATATTGAATAGCGAGAAATAAATATAAAACAACAAAGACATCGATCTGAGCTGAGACTGAAAGATAAAGGAGAAGCATCCTCAGTGATTGTCCAGCACAGCCCCAGACTCATACACTACTGTTACATTCATTCACTTACTGTTGAGATTCCCATCCTAGCTTCCTCAACCATCTACTTTATTTCTGTCCTTCTGTCATCCGCTTTAATGTCGTCGAGAAGTGTTTTCTTATAACCTTTCCAAGGTGAATGTATCTTTGAAGCTTTTCTTTGAACCGAGCCGCACAGACAACATGCTTAACCGCCCCACAATACCAGAAGAGCACCGTTCTTACCTTTTAACATCTCATCTTGTCATCCTCATGAGGAGAAGAAAATAAAGACGATCAGCAGCACTAACGCTGATCACAGCCGCGCGGTGAAGTCATCTCGGGGCGGGGTCTGGAGCATCACAGGCGTATGACGCTACAGCAGCACACACACACACACACACACACACACACACACACACTCTCTCTCACTCACTCTCTGTGTGAGAGTGTGTGTGTGTGTGTGTGTGTGTGTGTGTGTGTGTGTGTGTGTGTGTGTGTGAGAGTGTGTGTGTGTGTGTGTG
>JAUMHI010000058.1:3631315-3654405 GCA_032359435.1 Enteromius unitaeniatus | reverse complement strand
GATACAAAAGGTTTAGGTATTGAGGCTTTGGTGTAAGCATTCACTTTTAGTGTGTAAGCAATAGGCAAAAACTGTAAACTATACTATAAAAAAAGAGCTTCTCACAGAAGCTTCTGAATCATGTCTCTGAGTCTGTGCACAGAGTATGACACAACTGATCATAAGACCTGCTTTCAGTCAGAAATTAATTTAGACAAAATATATATACAAACTGCTGTTTGCCTTTGTGTTATTGACTTATTGTTTACATGCATTCATGATGTAGCCTACTGTCCAAATCAGTACCATCAGAACATTTCAGTGAACACATCAGTGATGGCAGTGTTTAATTGACATAATATACAATGTGTGTGTGTGTGTGTGTGTGTGTGTGTGCAGGGCGGGGGTGGACAGACGTGACCCTCTCTGTCCAGCTGGTATCTGAACGCAGGCCTCGCAGCAGCTGGGAAACCTAAAGGAGGGTTTCTAATTGCTGCCATTAGCAGAATTCATCAGAGACGAGTCTATTAAGTGTAATGGACGGGGGTTTCACAGCTGGGAGTCTGTGATGATGCACCATACGACAGAGAATACTGTATTTAATACAGCCATAGTCACCTATATGAACTGAAACAAACCTCAGCCTTAAAGGAATAATGTCACCATTTCCTCACCTTCAGTTTGTTCCAGAACTCTATGGATGTCTTTCTT
This sequence comes from Enteromius unitaeniatus, assembly GCA_032359435.1. Lineage (NCBI taxonomy): Eukaryota > Metazoa > Chordata > Actinopteri > Cypriniformes > Cyprinidae > Enteromius > Enteromius unitaeniatus. Next base: position 3,653,715 of record JAUMHI010000058.1, on the reverse strand, counting down.
CTGATGAACACTAAAAAGATATTTCATTACCAAACATTTTCTAGTGCCCATTACTTTTGTCAAAGACTACAGAATACCCAAAGACGCTCAACACGGCTAATCAATCACAGGAAGCCCCGCCCTCTGAATAAAACAGCCAATCTCTGGTTTGTAAAGTCAGCGCATCTCTGCATCTGCCATTAGAAGTTCCTGTTGCTACAAAAACATCTTGCTGCTCAAGAAACCAGTTGTGCTGCTCAATATTTTGTGTAACACTTGCATTTTATTTTTCAGGATTCACAGATGAATAAAATGTTTATTTGAAATATGAATATTTTGTAACATTAACTGTGTTAACTGTAGATTCTGATTAATATAGAGCATCCTTGCTAAATGAAAGCATCAATTTCTATTAAAAAAATCCCAGAGTAGAGTATATGTTTGTCCGAGTGATCTTCTCCTCTCTGTGTTTTCTGCAGTAGTTTGCTGCTATTTGTGGCTGAACTGAACAACGCCTTTCTGATGAGATGAATAAAGAGAAGATAATTTGAGTGTCCGGCGGGCAGGAAGAAGATTGCATTACTGCGGCATCCGTGGAAAATCAGAGCGAGCTGAAGAACAGAGACGCCTGTCTGACTGAGTCCTGGATTGCCTGGCTCGCTCTATGAAAACACTGTGTGTTTGACTCTAAAAATCAGACAGAGAATCTTTAATTCTTTAAATGATAATAAATGTCATCGCTCATTCTTTTTCCTCCTAACAAATACATTAGTGGCATGAATGCATTCTGAATGTTACAGTAAACAGAACATTTCTACAGGTTAACAAAACATAAACCAACACACATTCATCAATTCAATTTATTTATCTATCTATCTATATATATATATATATATATATATATATACACACACACACAACCGTTAAAAAATGTGGGGTCAGTAAGATATTTAATGGTTTTTAAAGATGGTTCTTCTGCTCATCAAGGCTCATCAAAAAAAAAATTCAATTTAAAATAACTTTTTTATATATATATATATATATATATATAGTCAAACCAAAAATGAATCAGACACCAGATATAATTCATATATGTTTACTAGTAGGTGCAGGACACTAGTGATTCTGTAAGTGATGTATTATACACACAAATACTTCATACAGTGGACTACCAATAAAAGTGATCAAACTTTTGAGCAAATATTCAGACACTTTGACCTAACCTGACCGTCTCATTACATAACTTTTTTGTTAAAGTTATCAGACATTATATAGATTCACTTGTTCTGACACAGTTCAGGCTAACCCTGGAGGACCTCATTACCATTTTCCTGAACCATAGCCAATAAACTGTGATAAAGTGAGGACAGTTGAAGGTGTCTGAATATATGCATATCTATATCTCTATATATATATGTATATACACACACACATGAATATACAGTATTCAGCATTATTATAACTTACCGGGTTTTTTTCAGTGTAGCTATATATCTCTGTATTGAAATATAAATTTGTGTCATTAGCACTAGAACTGGCACGTGTCATTATCTCTTCTTCTGTCACATTAAAGCATCACCCACTCGTCAGGAGCAGATGGGACATCCCATCGGTCAGAGAGCAGGTGTGTGCCGTTACCATGGAAACCTTTGTCTTTGCCGAGGAGGAGGAGAGGCGGCGCTCTGATTGGTCCTCTGTGAATTAGGGAGGGGTCGTGGCTTCGCAGCGGAAATCCGACCGGAAGCAGCAGAGCAGAGGAGAGGACAGCCTCTACTGGAAGGATAAAGGAAAAGAGGAGGAAAACCTCGTGGAATAAAACCACAAAGAACAAAGAACATCATAGAAACATGCTGCTCTTTCAGTTATTGTTTCAAGGATCTTTCTACTTTTTAAAAAAAATATATTATCGTGGAAACTGATGTTATTTTTCATGATTCTTTATCGAAATAGAAAGTGCAGCATTTATTTAAATTGGAAATCTTTTGTAACATTATAAATGTTTATACTGTCACCCAAACATTTAAATGGTAGTTGTATGACTTTATCCACAATCATTTTAATATTAATAATAACCACAGGTACAATGCACTTGCTTGATCGTGGTATAATTAGGAGTCTAGGAGTGTGATTATAGATGCGATTACAGAAATCAATCAGAGATGTAATTACACACAGGTTTTTAAATATAAGCTAAATGTAAAAAAGGATGTACACAATAAGTGCATCGTACCGAACGACTGATTTAAATGTTAGTAATAGGTAAAGACACTGAAGTGGGTGTCATTATTTTCATAAAAAAATACATATTCCATGTCCTCTCTCAAATAACAAGTGCTCATAATAACAACATTTACATTTGTGAAGTGGCAGGCAGGATGCTGCTTGAAATGTCACGTCAAGCACACATTTCCTGGAGCCGTTAATTCTGGGAAATCAAGGGTCTGATAGCAGTGACTATGCATTGGCATTTCGTTTATTTTTGTATATACAGCAATGTATATCTGTCATTGGAAAAGAAAAGAAAACCAGCCGTTGATGATCAATGCGTTTTCAAAAGCACAATGTACAAAATCGCACCGAATATACAACATTATAAAAAAGTCAAGACAAAACACATGATATATTTCAGGAACTATTCCCAATGAAAAACAATGACGTGGAGCTGAAGACTTTATTTATGCACAACACAGTATAGTAGCTACAAACATATTTCCCAATCCTGTTTAGTTCAGTTTATGAGATGCAGTAGTTCCCCAATCAAACTAAAAGCCTTTTTATCCTGTGAGACACTCGATAATTCAAATGCTGATGCGTGATGCATCCGTCCAAGCTGATATCAGTTACTGAATGATCAGTTTTGGTCTGATTCATCTGATAATGGAAGCAGATATGTGATCCGTTTCAAAGCACTGAACTGAACTGGAGGTCTGACACTGTTCTTAAAACAGCGGACAAAACAATATAAGTGTGCGTTATCAGTCCCCGGTCTTGGTAAGATGCATCTCTAATTCTGAGAGAAGCTGAAGCTGCACGATGTGTGTTTTAAAGCACAGGACCCGTAGTAATACATCCTGCCAGCAGCTAGACAACTGACATGAAACATGAACGCTTCAAATAAACAGACACTGAAATACGCTTTACAAATAACTGATCTACAGTGAGGTCCAAAAGTCTGTCAAATCAACATTTTGTACAGATGACCAGATTTTCTTCTTCCAGGAGGGTTTTGGAGCTCAGATCATGCTGGAGACACTTTCGTTTTGTCATGCTGATAATAGAATCAGTGAAGAAATCTCATTAGTCGACTTTTGGATCCCACCATAATAAATGATAAAAAACCCATTGATATCATGATTTCTTTCTTATAATCATCATACACTGAAGAGACGCGCTTCTTTTCTAGCATTGGGACAGCAGTGTAAAAAAGGCAGACACATACAATAATGTGCCAAACTTAAAGGGACAGTTCACCAAAAATGAAAACTCGGCCATCATTTACTCTCCTCAACCGGTTGACGGCAGCCATTGACTTCCGCACTTGTTTTCAGCCGAAATATCTAGAAATCCTTAAATAAAGAAGGTGATTGTTTTGTTTTCAGAAAAAAATAAGTGACTTTTTGCTTATAACAAGCAAAATAATCTTATTTCAAACAGAAAACAAGATTATTTTGCTTGTTTCGAGCAAAAACTTAATATGAACTAGAAAAGCATTTTTTCCGTACTGAGGAAGTCGATGGCTGCCGTCAAATGTTTGCTTGCAAAATTCTTCAAAATATCTTTTTTTTTTATTTTATTTAACATAAGAAAGAAACTCGTACAGGTTTGGAACAACTCGAGGGTGATTTTTGGGTGGACTGTCTCTTTAAGGAGGACGGTAAGGAAAGATATCGGTCAGTCTCTCTACACCTAGACTCATTTTCTCTCTCTCTCTCTGCAGTTGTACTGTTTGTTGGTAACCTTTATGGGTTGAGCGCAGGTGTGAGGACAGCTCCTGACCTTTAACCTGTCAGTTGTTTTAATCGCGCTTGGCTCTGCCCTTCCTCTTTCTCCTGCCGCTCTCAGCCGCTGCTGGTTTCTCGTCCGTCTTGCCGGCGTTCCCGTTACTGGAGGTCAGGGCTCCGTTGGAGGCTCCGTTATGAAGGGCTTTGCCAGGTTTGGTCGCGGTCTCTCGGCGGGGCTGGCGGCGGTACGTCTGGTAATAGAAATTCCCAAAGAGGAAGATGAAGGTGAGGGCGTATCCGATCAGACACCAGTGCATCCACTTGGGGAACGGACAGTCGGAGTACAGCGACAGAGCCGTGTGGCCGATGGTGACGTGAAACTGGATCTGCGGGAGAAAATACAACATTTGAGCTTATTTAACACACACTACCATTATTGCCATGTTTTTAATGCTCATTTACTTGATCAAAAATACAGTAAAAACAATAACAGTAATATTGTGAATTATTTTTGTAAAATGTAATTTATTGCTGTGATCAAAGCTGACTTTTCAGCATCATTACTCCAGTCTTCAGTGTCACATAATCCTTCAGAAACGTTTCTAATTATTATCGATGTTGAAAACAAAAAAACGAATATATATATTTTTTGCCAAATTCTCACAGAAATTTTTTTTTTGTAATATTTGTAATTTTTATTATCATTTTTGGTAAATGTAATCCATCCTTGCTGAATAAAAGTATTCAGTTCCTAAAAACAATTCTTATTGACCCCAAATCTTTGAATGGTAGAGTATGTACAAGTAAAAAGTTTACTAAATAAAATATTATTTCAGAATTATATCATACAGGTACTAAAGTCTTTATTAAAGTCAATTATATTTCTGATGTTTAAATTTCTGTTATTTTGCATGAATGTTTTGGGGAAACCTGAATTATTGCATCAAATTCTTTATAGTGTGATGGTAATGACAGTATTTGCAAATTGTATGCATACTCTTAATACCAAATAAATGGAAAACATGTCTTTTATGCTAAAGTTTAAGTTATTTGGTTGGCAGAAAATAAAAATAGAAAAATTCTGGAAATTGATAAAGTAGATATCATTAATATAATGCTTTGATATAAAATGCTACTATAATATGTACTTTAAACCTGGAATCATATTTATTTCTAAAGTTGCCCTATCTAAAGAATCACCTATAAATTCCACCTCATTCTTACAATTGCCCTGTTTCTTGTTTATTTTCACAAGTGCTTGTAAAGCATCAGCATTTACCATTTGAATGATGGTCAGGTACTTCTTCCACCACAGATATTTCTGTATTTTTGGGCCGAATGCAGCCAGCCCATAATACAAGTACATCAGGACATGGATGGCTGCATTCATATGAGCGCCGAAGAACGCTGTGGGAAGAGATGAGAGAGAAACACACACAGCAGACATTACATTTGATCTGTTAATCACACATTTGTTATACTTGAGTCATCCAGCATGACTCCTAATGATGATGTTGTTCTTTTTTAGGGTTTGACAGAAGTAGTTTGTATTGGAATTGTTGTTTTGTGGAAAATAGATACTTTCCCTTTTGCATACAGTATGTTTCTGAAACAGTCTGAAGGGGAGAATGACAGAACGATGTATTTGATCCTTACACTGTCCACCGGCGACCCACTTGATGCCGATCCACCACAGAGTGAACATGGTGCAGTGGTGATAGACGTGCAGGAAGCTGATTTGGTTGAACTTCTTGCGTAAGATGAAGAACACAGTGTCAAGGTACTCCACACCTTTAGAAATAAAGTACCACCACAGAGCTGCTGCCACCTGCCATTACAAGAAGAGAAGAGACTCTTTATTACAGTGTGTTTTAGAGTCACTTTTAGACTGAAAGAATTATATGTTAAACCTTCAAATTATTACAACTAAACGTATTCATTAAAAAAAAGGTAAAATCCTACATTTTTATTTATTTTAATTAAACATATTAGCAGACATTTTACAGAATTCTATTAATTGAAAGCAAAGAAATGAAGATAAAAAGGAAAACATAACTTTGTTGTGTAGATCACAAATGATATGATTAATCAGTAAATAAATCAGACAATCTGTGTTTTTTCTATTTTTTTGATGTAACTTTTAGACCCAAGCCATAATGTCACTATTAATGAAGAAAAAGATATATTGTTTTTTCGGTGTGTATACATATATATATATATATATATATATTGTTGCGGGAAACCCCGTAGCTCATCAGCGTCGTCCTGCCAATCATCAGGAACCACCACAATCGCCGCGGGCCAATCGGTCACGGGAACAGCTGGCTTGGCCCTGCTACCCCACTCACCTGGAAGCACAGCCTCACGGATCACCGTTTCCGCCAGCAAGCCAAGAGAGAGACAAGAGAGGTTTGAGGAGCAGTTTAAAGAAATGAGGCTTTCGGCAGCTCACACCGTCCCGCTGCCGGATCCTCGAGCTGCTGCCACCCGCCTCATTCCTAAATTAACAGCCGATGATGATGTAGAGTATTTTTTTTTTTATGTTTGAGTCTGTGGCTTACACAGAGGAGTGGCCACGTGACACTTGGGCTGCAGTGCTGGCGTCTTTGCTCACCGGAGAAGCTCTTTGAGCTTACTTTTTCCTGCACTTTTTCTGGCTTCGCCGCCCAACAGTTCCATGAGTTGGAGTTTAAACCACACCTGCCAGCCCGCACCCAAGCAGCCTGCTGGTTGTCCCAAAATCCAAGACAAATTATTCTTGAACTCGCTCACTCTCATCCGCTGGCAGGTCATTTAGGAGCCCCAAATACCACCCAGCGCATTCCGTGATCGATTCCACTGGCCCGGGATGGACGCTGAGATCAAACGCTTCTGCCAGGCCTGCCTGACCTGCCAGCGGACCTGATTGAACACGTGAAGGAGATGAGGGAGAGGATCGGCTGGGTCATGCCATTAGCCTGGCTGCACTTGGCCCAAGCTCAACAAGCCCACCAACGACGTTACAATCGGGCGGCCTAACCACGGGCTTTCCAACCGGGGGATAAGGTGATGGTCCTGGTCCCCATGTCGGCTTGTAAATTTATGGCCGAATGGCAAGGGCCCTACACAGTGATAGAGAAACTGGGAGAAGTGAACTATTGGGTGCGTCAACCAGGACGGAGACAAGAAACCCAAGTCTGTCACGTGAACCTCCTAAAAAAATGGGTCGGGGACCGGGACCAACTGAAGTCTCCCAGTTTGACAGCTACCCCATGCCCCCTCAAGCGCTTGGGAAGGGCCCAGTTCATCACCACTCTCGCCCTTACAATGTCACCTTGCCATGTCCACGGCCCAGTACCTGGGTTTCACGCTCGGACACGGCATGATCAAACCTCAGGAACGGAAGGTCAAGGCGGTTCTGGAGGCCCCCCGGCCTTCCACCAAAACCCAGGTACAAGTACTTTTTGGGGTTGGCGGGTTACTATCGATGCTTTATCCCAAGCTTCTCCTCTTTAGCTGCCCCTCTGACAGACCTGACAAGGAATGGGCATCTGGAGAAGGTGACGTGGACCAACGAGATGGAGGAGGTATTCCAGTCCATCAAGCGGGCCCTCACGATGGAGCCGGTACTCCGGGCCCCTGACTTTAACTGCCCCCTCCTGCAGATGGATGCTTCTTACAAAAATACAGGATTTTTTATAGTAAAATGACCTTACATGTCAAGAGATTTCTGAAGTCACAACCCCTTTAATCAATGGCTTTTTTTAGCACATGTGGCTAAAGATTCACCTGTTTTCCATAATCTGTGTCCTCACAGAATTATGACTTCATATTTGCACACTGAACATTACAGCTTGGCAAAATCTCTCTTTAAGAATTCAAAGAAATGACTTGTGGTATCAAGCTAAACAAATTATTAGACTAAAATTCTTAAAATCTACTCCTAATTCACCTCAAATTGGTTTAAGTTTTGCTCAGTCTAGCGGTAACGGATCTATGTGTGTGAAAGCCAGACGGTGTGTGTTAATGTGACGTCACAGAGTGAAACCGAACTCCCTGGTTTTCTCGCTCCAGTAGCACACTTTGGGCCGGTAACCGGAGAGCAGCACCATCTGTGATCAGCACACTCACCCTCACTTCATTGGGATCGTCAGAGTAGTCCACGGGCTGACAGATGTAGCTGTAGTTGGCCGCTCGTGCTGCGAGGAAGAGCTGAAATACAACAGACTATTTTATATGGCTGGTATAAAGGACAATTCCTCGTTATTAGCTTCTTCATCATGTGCATAAAACAAACAGCATCTCTAGCAAGGTCACTGCCATGTGAAAAGACACAGACTACCACTCAAAAGCACTGGTTCATCAAAATAAGGATGATTTGTTTCTTTATCAGATTTGGAGATACTGTACCCTACAGTGAATGGGTGCCGTCCAAACAGACAATAAAAACATCACAATAATCCACAGCACTCCAGTCCATCAGTTAACATCTGGAGAAGAAAAGCTTTGCAAGAAACAAATAGTCTATAATTTATAAAAACATTTCCTCCATCATCCATCTCCTGTTGTCTCTCACCCACGTATTTGTTCAGAGCTGTTCTGGCTTGTAAACGGTGCTCGATCTGTGCCCATTTCTCTATTTATTTAGACAAGATTTCTTTATCACTGAAAGAATTGTTATTATGAAGTATGGATTTGTATTTATCAAAAGTTTAAAGCAAAAAAAAAGTCTTAATAATGGATTGTGTGCAAACACACAGCTATTCTCTTCTCCTGATGTTACTGATGCTGACGGCACCCATTCACTGCAGAGCATCCACTGATGAGACACTGATGCAGTGACACATTTCTCCAAATATCCAAACTCATTTTAATCTTGGAAGGATTAATTCATTTCCAGGAAATTGTCATTTTTGGGAGAATTATTCATTTAAAGAAAATGTGACTTTTCAAAAGAACGAGCAGGAAACCAAAACTATGGATGTGCATTGCAATAAAAAATAAGATGAAAAATAAAAAAAATTATGCTATTTTTCACATTTCAATCTCTGTTGGCTGGTCTGATTTCTTTCATTTCTCAAATCTGACTTCTGACCGTCTGTTCAAACAAAGTCGATGTTGCTGAATCATAAATACCCAGAGTGATGTTTGCTTCAATCTACTGCTTAATATAGCAGCAGAGGTACATTTATAGCACATTTAACGGACAGCACCGTGCTGACGTAACCTGGTGTGGATCAAACTTATGTAGCTTCTTATAAACACAGGTGCTTTGATTCTATTCAGATACAGGAAATGAAAACTTACAGGCTACACTCCAAAATAAATTATATTATTTCATATTTTTGCATCAATCAAAATACTTTCATGTATAGCACCTTTCCATGGGTTAACTCAGGTAGAAAGGTTTCTTTAAAGAAACAATAACGTTATCGCTTATTGCTGTGAGCTGAAAAGTCTAAATTATCATTTTCACAAATAAAAGAAATGAAATACAAGAACTAGTGGCATTTTCTGTGAAGCTGTGAGTTTGGGTGAGCTCACCTCTTTGAATATGAAGAAGTTAAGGATGACCATGCTGAAGTTGTAGACGATGAGGGTCTTCCTGAGCTGGAAGGGCTCTCGGCCCTGCATGTACTTGGGCCCCAGCCAGAGGAACAGCAGGTACGAGGAGCTGATGGCCAGCGTGGGGAGAGGAGACTCCATCAGCGGCCATTTCTCCACACGCTTGTCTACACACACACACATCAAACCCCGTCACAATACGCTTTCATCTGGCATCTATAAATGCCCATTCATTGCACTGGCTTCAGTATTTCAGGCATTAATATGTTTTATTAATAAAACAACACAAGCATAACTCTTGTTAAATCATTGTTCATTGTGCAAGTGAATTTTTCAAATGAATAAAATCTATAACTAGAAATAAAAACGCCACTCTTTCCGATGACGAAGGGAATAGGGGAGCATTGAAGTCCACAAGCTTTGTGAAGAATGCCCTTTCCATCCATCCTAAAGAGCCGTTCACACCAAAGATGATAATGATAACCTTTAACCGTAAAGTTTTAATAATCTTTATATTTCTATGAAAATAGTGAAGTTAACATCAGAACTAAAACTATAAGGACAGAAAAGCAATACCGGAGGAATATCAGAATCAGAATACATCCTGCTTTAAAGAGCTTGAGCATTTAATGCAGCAGACAACAAAACTGTTGGCTTGGACACTAATATAGTTATAGTTCTAGGATTGCATTTTTAGGGGGGCTAAGCCCTCAGAGAGACGATAGATGACCTAAATAAACAGTATTTTACTGTGCTTATGAAAACTGTATTACTGTATAAAGTAATTTGCCTACTTAGTTAAGAAGAGCGAGTGATTATCTGTTTTTCTGATGTTGTTTCATTAACATTATTAGCCAAATATAGGAAATGCATGGATCCGTTATACTGACACAAAAACTCAACAACATTAAAGACAAACCTCTCTCATGCTATTTGTAACTCTAAGAATGAACATTGTTCTCATGTTATTTAAGCTTTTTACATTTTTACATTCAAAATTTTCTTAACTGTTTATAGTTATTTAATTGATTGTGTTTACTTGGATACTCATCAAGACAGACATAGTGATATAATATTGTGTGTATTTGCTCAAGAAGATGTGAAAGTGAATGACCCGATCTCATGAAAGTGTATTTCAGTGGCATGATTTTCATTTTGATTTTTTTTTTTTCCACAAAAGAGAACAAAGAATAACAACAGAACTTGGCAGACAACTGACTGGTCACCTTAACAAAAGTATTTAAAAATCAAATTACAGAAAACAAAGACATAAACACAACCCATGTATCTCAGTATTGAAGGTATGTGTTCATCTGTAGTTTTAATGCAAAAGTGATTCTCTCCATATTTTGAACGTTGGTTACAATGTCCAGCCATTCAGTCCTTGCTGGAGGTTCAGCTTGGAGCCACTTTCGCGTTACTGCTTTCTTGCTGGTTGCTAATAGTATCTTTAATAAGTACTTTTCTCTCCCTGCCATTGGAGCTGGTAAATTACCCAGATAAATTGTAGTAAGAACAATCAATTGCATCATTAAAAATATATATATTATATTTTACCTCCTGCCAATAAAGCTGGACAACGGGGAAGCTCCAAAATATATGAAGGTGGTCTGCTGTTAGCTCCCCACATTTCCTCCAGCACAAACCACTACCTAACTTGGGGGTTATAAAGTATCTTATAAGGTTCTCCCAGCAGAAGGGAGGGAGGAGCCATGGAGAAGGAGTGGCCACCGACTTCAGGGGGCTGACCGACGGCGGCGGAGCAGGTGAAGGAGGAGTCTGTGGCGGAGAGCCGGTGGGCCAGGGCGACGCCGAGGATCCGGAGGGCCAAGGCGAAGCACATGGCACCGGCGACCCATGCGGAGACGGAGATCCGGAAGGCCACGTTGGAGCCAGAGCGACAGAGGCCTGAGGTGGAGCTGGAGGGAAGGAGGAGCCTGACAGAGACGGAGGGACGGTGGGACAAGGCATAGCCTATGGTCAACGATGGAGGCGGAGTCTGGGACTCTGAGGCTAAAGGCGTAGATTAGGGATCCTCCGGCCACGACGACGATGGAGACTAGTGTTGTCAAAAGACCTGGTACTTCGGTACCAAGATGGTACTAAAAATTTAAAATGTCAACCTGGTTCTTGATGCGCTACCCGAAAGGTGCGCACTGCACAGCTGCATCTTCTTCATAAAAGCACACAGAGATGGCGATCGGCGGTGCTACTGATGAGGCGGCTCTGAATCTACTCGTTGAAAAGAAAGGAGGAAAGAGCCACATGTGGAAGTATTTCGTTTTTGAGGCTGAGGACAAGCGCAACATCATTGATCACCAAAAACCCATCTGCAAGCGGTGTCAACGAAGTTTTATGTCAAAAGGAGGAATTTGCTTAGTTAATCGTTAGCTAATGCTAACGCCAGTATCAGAATAAAGTTTCTTTATTAACTATTTAATGCTCCTCTAGCGTTTAAAACAGGACCTAATAGTGTACTATTTTTACACACTAGAGGCTTTTAAATGACCTGTGTAACCAAAATATGTGTGTTAGAGAACAAATGTATGGTTAATGTTTGTATCTTTAAAATCATCAAAGCAGTTCTAGGCTATGAAATATCGTTTGCGCTGTTTGATTAAATAAAAGTCCAGTCAAATACAGTCCTGTATAGTTTGGTAAGGCTTTACAATAAGATACCATTCATTTACATGACTTCATATGTTATCTAACATCAATGGTGACCGGCAGACCCGTGGTGAATCTAGCACACAGAGGGTGGGCTGAGGGTGAGCAGTGGGGCAGAAAAGGACCAAGGAGACAGGAAACAGTCAAGAAGCTTGGGAATTAATAGATCATTAAAGTGCCCCTATTATGCCATTTTAAAGGTGGCTAATATTGTTGTCTTAAAACAGGTTTACATGTATGCAAGGTCAAAAAACACTCTAGTTTTCTCTAAAAATAGATTTGATAATACTCGAGAATACTCGTGTGAAGCAGTTCCAAGACTCAGTTTCTCTAAACCCCTCCCTCCCGTGAACCCTCACTGTGATTGGTCAGATGGCGCAGTCCTGTATGATTGGTCTACCGCTACAGCGCTCCACAGACTTAAAGCTTGAACCAAAACTACCGTGGACAGTGCTTTTGTAAGTGAATCGGGCACAACTCTATGTAGTGAAATTCAGCATTGCATAAAGCATAACACTGCGTTAAGCCTTTGTTTATCATTACTTAGGCCACATTTACACATAGCCGGGTATTTAGAGAAATGAATAATTCCTCCTCTCCGTTTTCAATAATAACATTGTGCACACAACATCGTTTTCAAAAAACCTGTCATTTATATCAGCCCGCATAAATACGCCATTGAGCGCAATAATAACTATGCCAGACCTATAATAGGGCGCTCACATGACGTTAAGCATTTTCTGGCGCATAACCAAACCGCAGGGAAATATCTGTGTCTTCCCTTCGTGTAAACAGGGCCTTAAACTCACGATGAGACAGAAAGATAGTCAAGCTGCATCAATCACAATGTTTAGACTGCATTACAGCCCCACAGCTGAACAACAGAACTACAGAGACGCAACTTAGTCGGTTACCAAGACATGTGCAGGGTTATTACACAACATCCCGTACACAAATACGATCGCAAGAAAATACAATCATCAATTATTAATCTTACTTACAGGTAGAAGTTCAGAGGAGCAAACAGGTCCAAATAAACTGGGCTCTGATCCTTCTTTTAAGCGTTTGGTGAATATGGCATTGTACTTCAAGATTGGAAAAGCAGTCATTAGTAAAATGATGCAAGCGATTATGGCTTTATTTTGTACTATACCTATAGATGTCCAAGGATTGTAAAAAGGTATTTATGTCCCTATAAATTTCCCTAATACATGAATTATCCCGGTCAGGGGGTATACAAACGTTAACTAAAGTAACCTCCTTTTGATCTAAAAATCCCTTCACTAAAACCCTCTTTATCAGAAAACTCTGCAGTCAGACAGAAGTTCACACTATTGGAAATTAGTATCACTACCCCTCTTCTATTCCCTTTCCTATAAGATGAGTAAAATACATTTTTAAAACCCAAGTTTTTCATGTTCTGCACTATTGAGAAGAATCTCCTGCCAAAATATAACATGTAACTTTTCCCTTTTCATCTTTGCAATAATCTTGCTCCTCTTTATTGGATTGTGTAGACCATTAACGTTCAGGGAAATCACCTTATACTCCTGAAACTGCATTTGAACTTGTAGTAAAACACTATGTATAAATGACATGCTATTGGTGACCAAGCCTGAACTACACCTAAACAACAAAAACAAAAATAAAAAAAACATGAGAGGACCTCCATTCCGAAGTAATGAGCATTTCTAATTGTAGGGGTCCAGCTAAACACCAGAGCCCCTCTACAGGGCCACCTGTTATTCTCAAAAGAGTATTCTGTATGCACTTAACGTCAAAAACAAATATTTTTCTGCCTGTAGCTACCCCACTGAACTGATGGTCATGCTCTTTAACTGATGTATCCAGAAATGTTTAATACGTTGACATTCAAGTGAACATCGTAAGAACTACAACATACAAAACAAAAACAGAAACAAACTATACATTAACTATACTTAATATAAAACAAAACGTTAAAGTCCATAACTCTTGTTTGACCAATTCTCTACCTTTACAATGTTAAGTCACTTATCAGTCTTTTATCTCCCAGTCCCTTTACCTCCAAGTTTATCTTGATCAGCGAAAGCTCTGGAGTTTCTCTTTAATCAAGTCCTGCCAGGTCTGCTTTATTTGCTGTAGCCGCAGATCGTTGCCAAGGGGTCATCAGCGCTTTTCATGGCCAATCTGGAACCCTCTTTTCTTCAGGACCTCTGCACTTTCTCTGAGAATCCTCCTAATATGTGTGTACGCCTTTCTTTTTGCCATTGTTTCTGCAGGGGAGTACCGGTCGAAGTAAACCCGCCTGTCACAGTAGAACATTTCCCTTTTCTTCCACGCAGAGTGCAGAACCATCTCTTTAACCTTGAACTCTTGAAAGTACACAATCACTGTGGTTGCGTCTCATTGGGGGGGTCTAGGACCGAGCGCTCTATGACATCTCTGCATACCAAGTTCTCAACAAATTGATGAATGTTATTTCTCTCAGCGCCCTCCCAAACACCATAAATACGAACGTTGTTTTGCCTTGAGCGTCTTCCAGGCCCGTTAGCTTCAGCTGGGCTTGTAGTGACCGGCTCAGGGCCTCTCGCTCATTCTATCAGTTGTAGCTTTTAGATCAGTGATGATTTAGTTTAACTCCTTTTTGAGGTTGTCTCAGATTCTGTCTGGAAAGTTATTCATGTCCATGGCCATCATCTTAATGTCTGCACGTTATCTTCTATCTCCGCCGCTGTCAGTTTTACATCCTCTCCTCGTCCGCCATTGCTCTCCTCTTGTTCCTCGGCTGTGGCGCCCTCACTCGTTATTCAATTGACTTTCTCTGAGGAGTTTTTCCTTGCCCTTTCTATATTTCCTCCCTCCCATCATCAATTCGATCCGAATATAAATCATATTTTATTCAAAACGGGGAAATAAAACCAAATTAAGCAGCCATAGGCTTCAGCTTACCACAGGAAGTCGTCATGATCTAAAAATAGTTTCTGCAGCCTTATATTAAAACCAACACTGAATATAGACAATATATAGTTTTTGTTATCATCCTTAGTGTGAACCTGCCTCAAAAAACCCCCGCTTTTCATAAAGAATTACAATTTTAACCAAAAAAAGACACAATTTTCCAAAAAGAGTTTCTCTTTTTTAATACTGTTGTAAACACATTCAGGCAGCACTTGAATTATTGTTGTGTCATTGATTGGAGACCGCGTGATGATATTGGTTACATTGTATTTTATCTAACTATTAACTACAACTTTTGCCTATATAAACTGCTAATTCTTGTTTATTACTGTAATAGTTACGTTTCGGTATTGGGTTTAAGGATTAGGAGAAGATGTTAGCATATCAGCAGGCTCCAAATCAGTGGAAGCGACAATAGCGCTTATTATTTCTACAATACATGCTATTAAACAACCACTTAATAGCTCAAATCAAAAATGGCTAGTGTTTCAGACATTTACATTGGTTTGAATCAGAGCATCTGCTCTGAAAATGTAATACCCGGCCTGAGCTTTATTTAATCTGAGCTCAGGTCACAGGGTCAAGAGCAGTTACCTGCGATGCTGAGGCTCCATTTGTAGAATTCCACTGTGTCGTTGATGATATGCTTTAGGATGTCCATCGCTGAGACTCAAATCCTAATGGTCTAAGAACAAATAAGAGAGATAAGAGGTCAGCACAAGACAGGAAGCCATGTGGCGGTGCGGTACTAGCCTGGATGAGGAGGTGGGGATGGGAAAGGGTTTATTATGATGGGGAGGTGGGGGTGTAATTCAGCACAAAGACCAGGACAGCACGTGTCAGCACATATCTGCTCCTATATAATATTAATCGCCATATTATTGATGAAGGGACGCACTCGCATCATTTCAGATGAAGCATAAAAAAGCCTCGGTCAAATACGTCGTTGAATATCAAACAATCATTGGCAGACCCCCATCTCAGCCTCTCCCAAAGCCATGATTAAAAAGCTTAAGATAAACGACGCCAGTTTCAGAGAGATGCGATGCAACAATCAGAAATCAATCCGATGCGGCAAAACACGCCGAATATCCCCAGCCCGTCCTCTCTCTCTCTCTCTCATCTCAGACACACATGATCCAGGATCGAGGATCTCAGAGTCGACACGGAGAGGATTCTTACCGTAGCGCGATTAAAACGCGTTTTTAATGACATTCAGCGCAAGGTCGCGCGATCCCGTTATTCCGTGCTGAGCAAAACACCTTCGTCCCAGATCTAACCGGATCCGCTCGCTGAAGCAGACGCGAATAAACCCATCCGTGTACGGAGCATCCTACAGGGTCACTGGCATCACTGCGGCTGTCGGGTCGCTCCCCTCCGCTCGCCGCGCTACTGCGCATGCGCAGGAACAGGTGCACCCTTCAGTCTCTGCGCAGGATGCTTTAAGACACACTGTATCTGTTCTTGACGGTCATTCTTAAACTTATTATTATTTTTTATTTAATTGTTTTATTTGCTACTTAGAGGATCTATGCTCGTAAACGAGAATATTTAGATTCATATTTATTTTCATACACTACAAAAATACAACATATCCACGCTCACACAAAAACACTCATATTAGGTATTTGGTAGTTATTTATTTAACATTTTTGAAATACATTTTTAATGTAGGCTAATGATTTATTTTTCCACTATTTATAGTCATATGAATACTAATGATTTGAGATCATCATTTTGCTGATAAACCAGTTTGATTGTAATAGCTCACCCTACCACAGGTTTATATATATATATATATATATATAGCCATGTTACTTTTAAAATCACTTTTCCAGAATTTACTTTTACATTTTTTTATTTATTTAATAATTTGCAAAAGCATTTGTTTTTGAGTTTTCTGTCTTTTTTTGTTTTTGGTACAACGTTGTTGACATAACTCATGCAATTGTTTGTTAATGGATTGTTACACTGACTGTAGGGTGACTATACCATTAAAATACTCCATTTGGAAAATATCACGCATAAACTAGATAAAAAACTTTGTCTAGACAAACTTTAAGTTTCTCAAACCGACTTAATTAACATAAAGCAGGCCTTCATGTAGCCTAGGCCAGTATATAGGCTAAACTAAGATGTCTAAGACGTATCTCTGCTATTAAAAAAATAAACAAATCAATAAATAAATAGCTTAACATGTGACATTACTGTAAGATCTGTGAGAGAAATATCTAGAATACACTACACATATAGGCTAAATGGATGTAGGTCTGTATGTTTTTAACCGTTCCCCTGCAGGAACCAGGATGTGACGGTCTCTGCTCGAGTTTAAAATATTTCACCTTTTCAGACAGTGTTTATAGAGCTGACAGAGAATATAATGAACGCTGGAGGGCCGTGGCGAGGGCAGCAGAGGCGGCGGAAGATGACGCTCTCAAGTGTTTAGTATACTGATATGGTGCAAATATATACAGATGGCTCAAAGGACCCAGACACAGGAAGGACAGCAGCAGCAGTTTATATCCCAGAGTTTGACATTTCAATTAAACCAAGAACTCCAGATAATTTAGCAGTTCATTCAGTAGAACTCTTAGCTATTTCATTATCATTAATACAGATAGAAGATTTTAAGCCAAATAAGTCTGTTGTCTGTTTAGATTCTAAGGCAGCATTGGTCAGTATTTTAAAGCCCCAATCTTCATGCAGACTTAGTACATGATATTTTTTAGAGTCTATGTGGACTGAGTCATAGATACATCTGTGTGTTTTATCTGGGTTGCAGCACATGTAGAAGTGGATGGCCTCCCTGTCCAAAAAAAGCCCTTAAATTGAATTCAAGTCATCTAGACGTGCCATTAAGTAGAAATGAAATGAAAACTATAATTAAAGCTAAAGTAAGCAAAAACAATGCCATAGAAACTCAAAGAGGAGGTTTCTCTATAAGATTCAGCGAAAAGACATGCTAACTGGAGCAGGAGGTGGGAAACAATAACCCCAAGGTCCTACTAACCTTAACCATAATCAGTATAACATTATAGGGAAACATAATAATGGTCAGTGTTCATCATGAAACCAAGCAGAAACTGTGGTACATGTTTTAATAGCGTATAAAGTCCCGCCAAAGCGCTAGCATACACTACACTAGCAGTAGAAGATTTGCTTTCTTTTTCTGCAGCTACACCACCAGCATGGAAGCATGATAAGACATTTCTAAAATCAATTTGAGAGGATTTAATTATTATTATTATTATTTTTAGTCCCCATTGACGCTCTACACCCACAGCAGTTGGTGGCGGTAATGCGCCATGTTGGATGCCAACCGCCAATAAAATTCAAGAAGAAGAAGAGGCTCCCCGGGGCGTCGTTTCCGGTTTAGAGCAGAGCCGCTGCACAACAAAATGGAAGAAAAAAACAGTGTCGATGATCTGGACGCTCGCCTGCAGCTTCTCGAAAAACGCGTTTATGGCGACAGAGCAGGAAAACCCAGTAAACCAGTGAAGGTGGATTACTCCAGACCTCTCTGTCTGTCTGTCGGGGTTTATTGGTGTGGATTTGACAGATGATATCTAGCTCATAACAGCAGTGTTTGCTGATGATCGTGCTGTTATGAGCTGTGTCTGATTCCTCTGTCAACTAGTTAGTTAGCACACTGACCAGTGCACACTAAACGTGTGTGAGCTTCTTTATAAGCTCGATATGGCATTCAGTCCTCCCAAGAGAAACTTTATCATCAGACGTTGTCAGAGTACTTATTTGTGTGAAGCAATTGGTCTAAATAGAATAACTAACTATTTTAATGACATAAATGAATCGTAAACTGCATGCCCAATCATTTTCTTAGTTTAGAGATTACATGTGAGTCAAAGTAGCAGTTGATTAGAAGTGTGTGATGGACATGTCAGACTTGTGTGTGCATGTTTGGCTGGATTTCTCATGGATCTTTGCTTCCTTCAGTGTGCTGAATCACTCACCAGGATCAGTGCTGCTCTGGCCAACACCGCAAACAAGAGAGAGCGTGTCAAGATCCTTCACAAGAAGAGTGAGAGCCTCTCACGTAACATTTCTAATCAACGTACTGCTGATGTTTGATGTTGCATCGTGTTTTTTTCAATGCATCTTTTCTATCAGTTGAAGATTTGCTGAAGGTCTTGGACCCCCAGTTCACGGACTTCATTGCTGTGCCCGATGCGATGAAACTAGAGTTTATTCTCGCAGGTCAGTCCTCTGATTTTCACTCAATTACGGTGGCCGAGAGAGCTCGATAAGAAAACGCATGCAGACAGAAAAAAAAAAGAAAACTGCAAACTCTCGCCAGAAGCGTGCTGCAAACAGCACAGAACGGAAATGTTTCAGGGGGACTAATTCATCAGATTCGTCTAATAATATCCAAAAGGCCGTATGATCAGGTTGTTCAAATAAACACAAAAACTCACCTTTTAGTTCAGCGACAACATCCAAAAGCCACGGAACAAATAATCAGGTCCCAGATGGGGTCGTCACTTTTAGAGGTCCCCCTGAAACATTTCCGCTGTGGCCCGTGCTGTCTGCAGAGCCTCTCTGTGTTTGGTTGCGTTGTGTGTTGAGCTCTCTCGGCCACTGCACTACACAGACTCTTCTGAACAGTACATAAAGCTGGTTCTTTATCTGCAGAGGAGGACTTTCTGCGGTCTCAGGCCACGCTATTGGAGCAGGTGCACAATCTGCAGCCTCTTCTGGACAGCAACCACGTGAAAGGTCAAACATTGACTTAAGCTCAATATTAGTTAGAGATGCCTTTTCTTTAAGCGTGACTGTGGTTATTGTATTTATAACCCAGTTTTTTCCCCTCATGTCGTGGTCCCACAGCGGTTCCAGAGCTGACCACTAAAGTGCAGCGGTTGTCACAAATTCACATTCAACAGCAGGTAAGCAAACATACAAATAATACATATTTTGCATCTGTTTTAGCGTGCTCTCACTTCTGATGAACCTCCTACATGAACTACTCCTGATTGCCTTCCACAGGACCAGAATGAAGACCTATCTGCTGAAGTGAAGAAGCTGTTTGAAGAATACAACAAGATGGTATCCTTACTTGCAGTGAAAGACTCGTGCGGGGGAAAGAGCAGCACACAATAAGCTCATTGTTGAACAGCTGAATTTATTCACAGGAATGTCCTTGACTTCTTCCACAGATGTTTCTTTTATCCAAACAGTTTTCGCAGTGGGATGAAACTCTTCGGAAGCTGGAAGGACCCAAGCAAGGCCAGCAGATAGACTAGGACGCTTAAGCTTAGATTGGTGGTTCATTGTAAAATGTTGCACTTCCTTGAAGAGATGATCAATTAAACAGCGCTGTCATTCCTAAACATAACTTGTTTGTAAGTAGTGTTGTGTTGATCTAACTTTTTCAGTGGTTATGTACCAATACGTTCATCTTACTGCTAAGTAATTATATGCTCATTGCATTTGTGTTTACAAAAACATTTCTCTGCTTGGACTTTATTCCAGTCATTCTCTAAGTAAACTCACTTTTTCATTCATTTATTCTGTAAGGAATGCTGTGTGTATGAGGTTGGTTTTTTACCGCCTGTAAAAAAATGTCACTACTAATCAAAAATAAAAGAAAGTGTCGCTGTATGTTGTATTTGTCTTTTATGTCGTTTATTTATTGACACAAATTCATCCAGTTTTTGCATTTTTATTTTTACAATATTACCGGAGATGTCTTTCAAGTTGTTTACAACAAAAAAAAAGCAAATGGACAATGGTGTAATATATTGAACTTTACACACTAGATTTAGAGTGAAGTAATTCAACTGAATTGTCGAATTGCTTTTTCCACAAAAGATAGCAGAGCGGGCGGCGTTTTAAATAACTTGCAGAAATTGTAATTTGCACTAAACTGAATACATCTTTTTTTATTTAAGTTTTTATCGCAAAGAGATACAGTTACACAGCATTTGCAATATCCTGTACGTCCCTGATCACGAAAAAAACTTCTTCGTGACAATAACAATATATTTATTTTCTGTTTATACAAAAAATATTTACAAAAAGCGGATGTGGACACAATTTTTATAAAGAAACAACAGGTTTTACACCAAAAAACATTGGAGTTATATACTCAATCCACTTGGACTAAAGGTCCGAAATGCATCTTTTTGTGATCCTGTTGCAGAAACTTTTACTAAAGAATGCTTTATTCATTATGATCAACATTTCTACCAAGTTTTTATGGTAAACTATAAAAAATAAGCTTTTTTCAGTGTTTAAAAAGTCAATATAAATGGATCGAATCAAGTTTAATTGTATGTAGAACTCTACATAATCATAATAATTGTATAAAATATTGTCATTCTGGTCTGTTTATGTCCTATTCATTCTTTATATCTTTACATAGGAAGTGCTGAACTACTAACTTTCTGCTTTTTTAATTGTACAAGATCTCTTGGATTATTTCACGCGACATGTTCAGATGTTTTCCGAAAGAAGGAATGAAGCTGCTGGGAAGCCCCGCCCCTCAGATGCCGACTGGTCACGTGAAATACAAATGGACCAATAGGAAGGCGCGTACGGGCGGCAGTGGCGGATTTTGAAACGGTCGTTCAACACAACATTATCCTGATCCTGCCTTCAGACTTCTGCTTTCTCCCTCTCACTGTGAGTATACCGCTTCAAAACACCCACTAACGGCGTCCGCAGTGCGTCAAGACAATAATGAAATCAATACTACACGATTGTCAACGAGGAGTGTCCTGAATCAAGGCTCTGTGAGGGAATAAGATCAGCGAGTTAAAGCTGCTCCTCACCGGATCGAGTTATCTGGATAACTAGATCCGGTCTTATCCAGATAAGAGCTCTCGGTAGATGACATTATATTTACATTAGTGTCACCGAAGAAAGCTTTTAGCGCTGTCCTGTCCGAGCATGGGCCTCGCTGCGTTATTTGGGTTTGAATCCTGGAGGGTCCGTTGAGAAGGGTTCATGCTCGCAGACTGAGACTCAGTGTAGTCTTTCTGAAGAGCTGCCTGCTGTGTTCAGGGTTTGGTGTGCAGAGATGGATGAAGAAGAGAGCACCGAGCGACAGATGCAGATCGCCATGCTGTGCCGACGCCTGGCCAAGATGAAGAAGCTGTACAATGATGGTAATTATTTACACTTTTGCTTTATTAACGAGTTAACTCGTACAGGGGATTCCAGGCCTGGGAAAGAGTATGGTTCAAGGTTGCTTTATTGTCATTTCAACAATATACATGTTACAGTACACAGAGAAATGAAATAACGTTCCCCAGGACCATGGTGCTACATAGAGGACAGAAAGTGCAACAAACAATAGGGAACACAAGA
>JAUMHI010000058.1:3620342-3630508 GCA_032359435.1 Enteromius unitaeniatus | reverse complement strand
GCTTTCTTGGGGTGATCTTCTATGATCTCCTGATTCTTTGCTAGGCTCTGAAATATTCTTCTTTCAGTCATCATCATCTCTAAAAAGGCTTTTAACAATCTTGATGTACTGATCAGCTGATCAGGAGAGAGAGAAAAACACTATTCTTCTGCCAAGCGAGAATCCTGGGTTGTAGTTGAGCAGAATATCTATCCTCGGCTTTTCTTCCTTGCAGATGACACGGATTACATCAACCAGGCCATCAGCTCCAACTCGCCCGACACCTGCCGCACGCTTCTGACCAACCTGGAGAGGAAAGGCAATCCTCAAACCGATGCCAGCCTGCTCACTAAACTCGTGGACTGCTACACGCGAGTCTTCTCCAGCATGCCGCTGGGCAAATACAGTCAGGTCGAGAGCTACGCCAAGATGCTGGTCAGATTCGCTGAGCTCAAAGCGTAAGTCTCCGTTTCGCTGTGATATAACTAACATCCTGGAAATTGTGCACATGATGATCTGTACAGAATGGTTAATACTATTATGTGATGCCTTTTTTAATCTGTTTTAAATCGGCAACAATTTTCAACTGCTAATACTTTAATGCATTATTTGATTTCTCTCTTCATCAACAGCATCCAAGATGTAAATGATGCACAGGCTAGTTTTGACATAGCGAGATCCCACTGTAAGGATTTTGCCTTTGTTCACGTCGCTTATGCTCAGTTTGAGCTTTTACAAGGTAAGGAGACTTCAAAATACAGCGAGATGTTGCCTCCGTCAATGATGCTGGAGATCACTAATTGCTGTTGTTCTCTCCAGGGAACATTAAGAAATGCACTTTGATTCTTCAGAAGGCTTTTGAAATGAATGCGAAACCCAGACGTGTTCTGGAGGATGCCTTGAGGAATCTAAACGCAGGCAAATGCCAGCTGCTCTCGCATGAAGATAAGGAGAACTTAACCGGTTAGTTGATGACGTTGTGCTGAAGCTGTGTCCAGTGGGAAAAAGTACCAGTGCAGAATCTGAAAGTGGAAAGTTGGTAATAGATGTTTGAAACAAGTGTGCATGCATCATAACGAGGATCTGCTGCAATTATATGTAGATCCTGTGATGATGCCATCCTGTGAGTCCCTGAGGAGCAGCTCCAGGAGATCCGATGGAACGCATGACCTGCAGAGCAGCAGCAGCTCTTGTCACCACGGGTATACTTACTGTTCTTTTGTGGGAAATTTACATCAAATCAAGCAATATATCAAATATAGTAAAAAGGCTATGCGTAACCACGTATAGTTCAAAACGTGTCACATAACGGCACCACTTACTGTTGATAAAATATTGTTCCGAAGGTGTAGGCTTTTTTGTTTTTTCAAAAAGGATGCATTAAAATGATCAAAAGTAACATGTAGTATATAATAAATGTTGAAATAGAATGAAGCAGCACTACTGTTTTCAACATTAATGCTAATCAGGAATGTTTCTTGAGCTGGAAATCAGCGATTCATTTGCTGAATGTTTACATTTACAGTTATTCATTTAGCAGAGGTTTTTATCCAAAGCGACTTACAGGTGGAGAAAACAGCAAGCAGTTAGTCAAAAACAACTTAGGAAGTGCTCATTATACCGTACAGCAGGCAATGTTCAGATAAGTGCAGGCTAGAAAGGGAAAGAAGGGATAGGGTTAAGAGAATTTTTAGTGTTGACAGAGATGGGCTTTCAGCAGTCGTTTGAAGGTTGTAAGGGAGTTGGCATTTCGGATAGTGATGGGAAGATCATTCCAGCAGCCAGGAACGGTGTACGAGAACGTTCTGGAAGGAGATTTTGTGCCTCTTTGTGATGGTACAGTGAGGCGTCGCTCACTGGTGGATCTCGGAGCTCTGGAGGGACTGTAGATTGGTAGCAGTGAGGTAAGCGGGCGCCGAGCCGGTGGTTGTTCCATACGCAAGCATCAGTGTCTTGAATTTGATGCGAGCTGCAATTGGGAGCCAGTGCAGGGAGATGAAGAGAGGTGTCACACGGGCTTGTTGAAGACCAGTCGTGCTGCTGTGTTCTGGATCATTTGTAGAGGTTTGATTGTGCATGAGGGAAGACCGGCTAGAAGAGCATCGCAGT
Organism: Enteromius unitaeniatus; assembly: GCA_032359435.1. Classification (NCBI taxonomy): domain Eukaryota; kingdom Metazoa; phylum Chordata; class Actinopteri; order Cypriniformes; family Cyprinidae; genus Enteromius; species Enteromius unitaeniatus. Next base: position 3,628,420 of record JAUMHI010000058.1, on the reverse strand, counting down.
AGTCCAGCCTGGAGATGGTTATTTAAAATTGCAACAATTTTACTATTTTTGCTGAATTTATACAAGTAAGGCTTGGTGCTCAATCTTTAAACCATTGTTATAGATCCCGAATACACAAGACTATTGTGTTCAAGATGTACATCACATGATATCATTTTCTTTAACATGAATGAGTTGATGTTAACGAGCGGTCTGTCTTCCAGGGGTGATCAAAAGTTCAGTCCCCCGGAGAACATGAACATGCCTCTGTGGAGAGCGGGATCACAACAGAGAAGAACAGCCTTGGTAAGATGAGAGAGGACATCACCCATCAGCGAAGCACACCTGAGAGAGGAAACTCATGTGTTTGCTTCTACTCCTTCCTGTAGGCAGAAAGAGTTCCCATGGTGCCTCTCTCTATCCCTGAAAATGAGAGCAGTGAGTGTGACGGTGCTCCTAAAGCAGAAGCTCCAGCAGCACACGGCAGCGCTTTGTCCAGGTGAGATGTCACAGATACACAGGTGGTGATATGACCCAAAATAAACATCAATCATTTCAGTACTGTAAGCACTCCAGGGATGGAATTGCTCCGTATTTTTATGGATTTCCATATTCTCTACAAGTTTGACCCAGGTGACGCGTGTATACACAAGTGAAAAAAACGTTTTTAATGTATGTATTTTACAAGTAATGTTGTACACTATACGGGGCAGTTTCCCGAACAGGGTTTAAGACTAGTCCGAGATTAAAATAAATGTTGGAGCTGTCTAAACTGGAAAAAGCTTGCACTGACGCACCTTAAAATACATTACTGCCATTGTTTGGTCTTAAAATGCTCCCAGGTAAAGACATGTTTCTAAAAACTACTTAAATGTCCTAAATTAACAAAGACCTAGTCCTGTTTTAATCCAATACCAGTCTGGGAATCCACCTCTTATTGTTTTTTTAATAGTCGGGTTGTTTTAATTTTCTTTATCAAGCTTTGATGTTTGACTTTTACAGGCAAACAAGTGGTTCAAATGTCCGCTCTGCGTTCCCCATGTGTTTCTCAAAGAAAGGCACTCCAGACGGGGACTCCTACAGTTTACTAAGCCTGAAGGTATAAGAGTCTTCCGGCCTTAAAATAGACTTAAACTGTGCTGAGAGTTACAATTCATAGTACCAGCATTCAGAAAGTAGACGTGTATTACGTCCAGCTGACACTGAATAGTGTTGTTGTTTTGTTCAGCCTCCTCTGATTAGTCCAGATCATCTGAGGGAAGACATTGAAGAGGGCGGCACCATCACAGCACTTTTACAAAGAGCAGAAAAAAAAGAAACTGCTCGAATGGATGGTAATTCTTACATGGTGTTATATTTGGACCTGAATACTTTGGTTTAATCTGTTTCTCGTGCAGAACCATCGTAGGATGTCACGCAGAGCAGTTTTCAGATATATTTGGTTCTTTCATAGAAACCACTGATATAAACCAGCTCATCAGCACAAACTCTCCTGAAAGCTGTCAGATCTTCCTGAAGAACCTGGAGAAGAGAGGAGACCCTCGTTCAGACCCGGCGTTTCTCTTCAAACTCCTGGACTGCTACTCTAAAGTGTTCGCCAGGTTTCCTTTGGCAAAGCATTGCAAAATGGAAAGCTATGCTCGAATGCTGGTGCGATATGCCGAGCTGAAAGGGTGAGTGTGTGGTGCATTGCCCTGAGGCTTCTGTTAGCAGCTGATATCTTGATGAATCTATTCTTTGCCACCTCTACAGGATTGAAGATCCAGAAGATGCTCCAGATCATTTCAGTATTGCCAGATCGCACAGTAAAGCTTTTGCTTTTGTGCATATTGCACATGCTCAGTTTGAGCTCTCACAAGGTGATGCATGGCATTTATTGAGAAAGTAGTAGTACGTTGAAAACCCCATGCAATCAAAAATACAGTCCTCTGGGCTTTTTGTTCAGTGTTTAATGTCTGTATAGTAATTACACGTGTTGAAAATCTCTCAGGCAATTCTAGGAAGAGTAATTTGATTCTTCAGAAAGCGCTGAGCTCAAACGCACGGCCCGTTGAACTGCTGCAGACCGCCATCAGAAATCTGAACTCTGGTAAAACTCGCCTTCTTCCTGCGGAGCATGAAGAGGACGCTGCAGGTTAGTCTTCTGTTAAAGGAGGTGCACTTTAAAGCTGTCTTTATTTAGAGATAGGTTTCTGCTGCGTCTTCACACTGTGTAATCACTCTTGCGGTCAGCAGTCGAGTGGTCTGTTTTCTTGCGGTGGACATCAGTGTAGTTCACACATGATTCGTTTTGTGAGCCTTGACATACCATACATAACACAGGTATATTTGTAGCAATAGCCAACAATACATTATATCAAAATTAATCATTTTTCTTTTAGGCCAAAAATCAGTAGGATTTTGTTGTGTGTGTATATATATATATTTAAAGTTGACACATTTTAGTTCTCACATTTTTCTCTTTATTTATTTAAATAAAGGTAGGTATGATCGTTACATAATATTTCAACGCTAGCCCTACATTTAGTGAGACATTTAGCATTTTGACAGTTAAAAACATACAAACATCGATATCCTTTGAGTGTGTTCTAGGGTTAATGTGAAAAAAGAATGATGCTAATGTTTGGTTTTGCAGAAAATTTGGAAGCGCTAAGTAACAGAAAGGAAGAAGAAAATCCAGCGAAGGCTCCTGAGGAGCAGCAAAAGCCTCTTGCCAAGGAAATGTCATCAGACTGGAAGATCCCTGCTCTTATAAACAAGCACGTGTCTCCGGAGGTCTGGTTACAGCTCATGCTTTTTGTATTTACTATTCGAGCTCTGAACGATTAGAGTAGGCTCAGCCAGGATTGGTTCATCATCAATCTGTTTTGTGGCTCCATTCAGGATCGTAAAGCTCCCACGGTCCATGTTTCCACTTCATCCTCACTTCCTGTCACGAGAACACCTGCACCTCCTCCCAGGTTACACCCGTCTCTTAGCTGTCAGACTCCCAACCACAAAGACCCGAACGCAAACAGGTAAATCACAGCAGAGCTCATGATCAGAAGTGGCCTTTATGTCTTCAGCTCATCCGTGCGTTCTGTCTGTTCTTCTGTAGTTTTGTCACTCCTGTGGTGAAACAGCGTCCAGTGGTTGTGTCTGTTCCAACGACGGCTCAGAAAATGGGTTTGCCCTGCACCCCTCAGAGCCGGGTGTCCTGCGTCCCGCAGCAGTCACAGGTGAAGAGATCAAATCAGGAACAGAGAAAGACAAGGGCATGATGGAGAGAAACCGAATTCTTTTATTTGGATGGAAAGAAGGGCAGGGTTGTTGTTGCTGAAAGAATACGATTCCATCGAAAATGAACATCAATTGAAATAATATTAAACGCATATTGCATATACTTAAAGGAAAACTCCACTGGTTTTTCATATTCTTCTATGTTCCTCCTGCAACTTTGTAGATGAGCGTATCTCTCCCGTCTCAGTGCATGCCTCTGTGTTAGCATTTAGCTTGGCTCCCTTCATTCCTTTGGATCCAAACAGGGATGTATCTAGAAGCCACTAAACACTTCCACGTTTTCCATATTTAAAGACGGTTACATGAGTAAGTATGGCGACACAAAATAAATCTGCGTTTTTCTAAGCGGATAAAAAAGATGACTATAATGTATGGCAGAAGAGCACTTTGTAGTAATATCATCCTAAGGTAAGTATCAACTTGTCTAAACGGAGGAGAACATAGTGGAATATGGAAAAACGGTGGCATTTTCCTTTAAAAATCGAATCTAACTCGGTCCATCAATAATTGATTGGATCATGAGAAGTGAATTTAAGTTATGCAGCATTATGGAGTCCGATGGATAAAGGGCCTCCCTTGGTGTGAAAGGTGAATCAAATGAACAATCTGCTATCTTTTGTCGCAGACCCCTGCCTCAGCTTTCTCAAACGAGTCCATCACAATCAAGGGCAAACAGTTCTTCATTTTCAAGATGATCGGCAGCGGCGGCTCCAGTAAGGTATGCAATAAGACGTATTCTCTGTATCATTCTGTCTTTCCTTTGATCCAGTGTGTGCATAACCGAAAGAATTGTGTTCGTGTTCAGGTCTATCAGGTGTTTGACCACAAGAAGCACACGTACGCTTTGAAGTACGTGAATCTAGAAGAGGCCGACGCTCAGGCCGTGGAAAGCTACAAGAATGAGATCGAGCACTTGAACCATCTTCAGCAGTACAGCGATCAGATCATTAAACTCTACGACTAGTAAGTGTGTGTGGTGCTTGGGAGCGGTGTTCTAGCTGTTCTGCTGCTCCCCTGGTCACGTGACTTCCTGTTCACTCGCAGTGAGATCACCAGCAGCTACATCTACATGCTGATGGAGTGTGGTCACCTGGATCTCCACACCTGGCTGCGTAACCGCAAGACTGTCAACCCTCTGGACAGGAAGTGCTACTGGAGGAACATGCTGGAGGCTGTGCACACCATCCACAAACACGGTGAGCCTGCATGCTGACCGCTCAGCATACGCTTAAATGACTGTTATTGAGCAGCTTATTTATGTGCGACTCTTTGCGTTCTCCTTTTGAAGGTATCATCCACAGTGATTTAAAGCCAGCTAATTTTGTGATCGTGGATGCTTCGCTGAAGCTGATAGACTTTGGGATCGCTAACCGTATTCAGCCTGACGTGACCAGCATCATGAAGGACTCACTGGTCTGATCTAGTATTACAGAAATGACATTTCTAGTCTGTTTTGCATTGATTGACTCATTCTTATTACATCTATCAGGTGGGGACTCTAAACTACATGCCACCAGAAGCCGTTAAAGACACATCCTCCAACGGGAAGCCAGGGTCAAAGGTGAGACGACTTCCTAATCGGATCTCCTGTTAATATGGAAGCATCCAATCCCATCATTCTCTGCTCTGCTGTCTCCAGATCTGCGCTAAAGGAGACGTGTGGTCTCTGGGGTGTATCCTGTACTGCATGACTTACGGAAAGACTCCGTTCCAGAGCATCACCAATCAGATGAGCAAAATGCATGCCATCATAGACCCGTCCCACGAGATCGACTTCCCCGATATTCCAGAGAAAGACCTGCACGATGTGCTGAAGGTGAGCAGGATGTTTGGATAATAGCAGGATAATAACCCCCTACAGTTTCATATGTAGTGCTCACCGTCTGTTTCAGAGGTGTTTAGTTCGCAATCCTAGAGAGAGGATTTCTACCGCAGAGCTCCTGGATCATCCGTACCTGCAGCTGCAGCCTGCACCTGAGCCAGGTACAAACCACTACTCTTACTGACGGCAGTCACAAATCTAAAGGTGTAGGAAAAGTCATAGCAAACAATTAATACCTTCCGTCCTTGTTTTTTACAAATAGTTAAACATCAGTCAATGGTGACCCATAACAACCTGGTGTACCTTTTTAAAAGTTTTTTTTTTATTATATTATAAACTTAACCTTTGATTAGATTCCTTGAAGGAATAGAAAACAACACATCTAAATCAAGTTCTGTCTGTTTTAATATGCTGATAATAGTTCTATCACATCACTTACAGCAGAGCCTAGCGCCGGTGATTTGAAGAGGATCCTCAATGAACTGGTGGCTCTTCAGTCTCCCAACAGCATCGCCAGAGCTGCTAGTGTAAGTGATCATGAATACTCGGACGCAAGTCGTATGTATTATATATAGAGCGAGGGCTTTATGTGTTTACCAGACTCTGAGCTGATGAAATGCTAATGCTAAAAAATGTGAAATTAAACAAGTAATTTTAAAATAATAAAAGAATAAGCAAATCGAAAGACATACTAAAGAAGGATAGCAGATATCTTGCATAAAATTGTGAAAATTTGCTTTCATAAGATTAGTTGAGGATCAAAACAAATAAGCATTGCAAAGCTGATTGAGAGATTGACAAATAAATGTTCCTCAAAAGCCTGATGATCAGATTTGAGACGCCAAAAAACATCAACAACATCAGGATAATCAGGTAAAGCAGAGCTGCTTCAGTCCAGGAAGTGTTCGTCTGGAAATATTACTAACGATATCAAAGCTGTTATTACAATCTTTAAAGGATATCAGAAGACAGACATGTGAAAAACCAGATCAAGGTACACTTTTGTGAAAAAAGACTTTGATTGAAAATGTCTAAACCCTGGATCAGATATGGAAGACATTACGTAGATTAAATGCAACAGGTGTAACAGCACACTTCTGGTCATGTTGATCATTTTGCGTGTCAAGTATGATTTTTTTATGTGATTACAATGTTTGTCTACCACCACTGCAGAACCTGGCCAAGATGTGCAACAGCGGGAGGAAGTTAGATGTTTCTGAATGTGTGAAAACATCCAGTCAGTCACAGTGGAAGTGAGGAGGATGGAGATGATGAAGCCTGCAGGACTCAAAAGCACTGTCACAAAACGCTCAGGAGCCTCTCTCACAAAAAACAAGCTGAACTCTTCCTTCTAGCTGCTTTCAGCAAATGCATGTTTGTTGTCCATTTCTTTGTTTTTTGATTTTATTTGGCTACACGATGCAATCTGAGAAAGTGTACATGACAAATATACATACTCTGTCAGATAGATTCCAAATGTGCTCTTATTTCTAACGTGTAATGCTCTTTTTTTTTTATTTTTTTTAAGTAACTCTAATCTTGCAATATGATGAATGTTTTCTCACATTCAGTGTGTTTATTGTCTTGATACCATTTCGTCAGAATGCATGATTACTTTTTCTGTGATCATCAGTCGATTAAAATACTTTCTATAGTTTGCTTTTATAAGATGTTCTTAGAGGCTCCTCCTGATATATTCAAAGAAATCACACCTAATAATAACGTGCCTTCCTGTGTGATGTCATCGTGGAATAGATTGGGGAAAAACTCCACCCTCCACTTATTCCAAACCTTTCTTCAAAATATATTATTATATATTATAAGTAAATGTAATTTTAGATGAAGCCAAATGTGTCAAATAATTGTGTGTGTGCAGAGATGGGCATAAATACATAGACATGTAAAAATAATAAAAATACAAAATACTGAGTGGAAAAATGTATTAAATAAAGAAATTATTCAAATACAAACAGTATTTTGAAAAGATAAAATACATGTGAAATTGGCCATCAAGTGCAGGCATCCCTATTAGGCTGAAATATATCTGGACATATTCTACATCCATAAACATTAAACCCTGTATTACTGATTATGAATTATGATTATGACTACTGAATATCTTCAAAAACAAATCTTTTTTTTTTCTCCCCAAACATCTTTTATTACATTTTATCACCATCATGACTTCAACTTTAACAAGAACTCAATAACACAAAGTCAATTATAACTGATGGAAAATGCACTAAATGAGCCGCAGCTCACGTGAAAATACAAAATACTCTTCTTAAATGTATTTAAAATACAAAACACATTAGATTTTCCCCAAAGGCTTTAAAATACAAAATAGTATTCTGTATTTCAAACACTGGCCATCCCTGCGTGTGTGTAACACTCTAATGATCCTCAATAATGCTCGGATAACTCCACATCCAGCGACATTTATAAATAAACTTTAACATTTAAACACGGCCCGTATGTTACGTTCTTGACGTACGGTGTCAATCAAAACTCCTCCCACGCGTCCAGCCAATCGCAGCAGCGCTGGTCCATGTGAGCGCTGACGTCAGAGCGGCGTTCCGGCTCGGTGTCCAGCGCAATGGCGGCGACGCGGCTCTTCTGGAGAAGTTCGGTCGTTAAGTGTCCGTTAACCGGGTTAACCGGTGGCGTGCGCGGCAGTCTGGGGTTAACTCTGCTCAAACTGTCCCCTGCCTGCACCGCCGAGCCCAGAGCCCAGAGGAGACATGCGGCGCACTTCACCTATCAGCCGGATCCGGAGCCTGCTCAGCACGGTAATGCCCTTGTTTACACTCTTCATACTCTCCACAGTGACACACACACACACTCACTCACACACTCACACACACACACACACTCACACACTCACTCACACACTCACACACTCACACACACTCTCCACAGTGACACACTCACACACTCACTCACACACTCACACACTCACACACACTCTCCACAGTGACACACTCACACACTCACTCAC
>JAUMHI010000058.1:3606402-3618902 GCA_032359435.1 Enteromius unitaeniatus | reverse complement strand
GGGAGGATGTGGCGTTCGGCGGGGTGTTTCGATGCACAGTCGGGCTCAGAGACAAATACGGTGAGTTTTCCTGCTCGTGGGTCACATGGGCTGAAGTGTGCGCTCGCACTAGAGGGCAGCACTGACCTGCTTGTTATTCCCCGTGTACTGCATCCTTCACAAACAACCCGTGCACGGTAAATAGATGCATGCGTGTGAGTGCCCTGCTCAAGGGCCTCACCTCAGCCGTGTCGACTGGGACCTGGGACGAGAACACACAGCCTTTGGGTTACGAGTCCGACTCCCTATCCTTTAGGTCATGTAGAAAAAGCATTAATATGTGCTTAATTATCACTAATAATATTCTAGTACTATACATGCTAATGAGCAACTAGTTAGAGAGCCTAAAATAAAGCGTTACTCCTTTATGAACATTGAGATTGGTTCAAAAAATGCAATCGAAACGCATCCAACAATAAAAAGAGATGTGAAAAATGTGCCTGAAATAGGGTTATTTGGTAAATAAAACTACAACACAAAATCTCCATTACCTGAAGTACAATACAGATTCAATGAGATAAAATACAAAATATATATATTTCAGCTAGTTGCCAAGGCAACAAGGTCTTTTTGAGTGCACTTCATAGTGTCTGTTGTCATTTGCTTTTATGTTCATATGAAGAGGTGTTCATTTCACTTCTGCGTCTAAATAAAGAAACTAAACGAAACGAATCACCCAGAATTCTGCCTGCTTTTCAAGCCGAATCATCCAAGAGAAAACAAAACATCCGCTGGAATAAGTGGGATTCATGCACAGATAACTGTAGATCAGTACAGAACATCGTCTTCCTCGGACCAGATTCAGCTCAGTGGTGCGTTCTTCAGGTGTTTATTTGATTTGAGTCTGACTTAGCCATTAATCATTACGTTTAACCGTTCACTTTTGGACTTACTCATGTGTTCAGAGTCTTGCTGCAGGACCCAGTTAAAGATTTATTATGCAGACAACATGATTAATATTCATAATCCCAGCAGCTCATTAATCCTAGTGTGTTTTAAATTGTTATTAGTAGAATTCGTAGTATCACAATTATTATTATTTCGTTTTTATAGAAACAAAAATATACATATTCATGGTTATTGTAAGCTTTATGATCTTATAATACTAAATAAGCACAATATCATCATATAATGCTGAGTACTGCGGTGATGCTGTTCTAAGGTGTCCATAGAGAGTTGATCATTTATTACAATAGTATGTTGAATATGTCTCGCATTATCTCACAGAAACATTAACATTGTGTAGATTATAGTGTGCAATGTTTTATTATAATAATAATAATAATAATAAAAAGAAAAATGTATTCCTTTTTACATATTTATATTGGGGACTTCCAAGTGAATTGAAATATGGGAATAGTTACTTTTAAAATGCAAAAAGAGAATGTTGATGCAATTTATGAGACACAACAATAACTAATTACTGTGCCCAACACTGCTGATTTGAGAATTTTAAAATATTTAAAAATGTGTTTAAAAATGAATAAGATTAAATAAATAAAATTGCTCAGATAGAAGTTATTTTAAACAGTAATATTTAAAAACATGAGTGTTTTTGCTTTATCTCTGGTCAAATAAATGCAGTCTTTTGAAAATGTAAAATAACAAACAAAAAAGCTTTTCAACGTTTGTGGAAATCTCAAAAGATGCATATAAAAAAATGGTTAATGAGGTAACGTGTCTAAAACACTGTGTCGACTGTATATTCCATTTAATATAAAGTTGTTCTTGAATCTTTGAATCCTGTCCGTTTTCATGCTTTTTCTAAAAATGTATCCGTCTTGTTTTTCCACACCCGTTGAAACGGGTCATTTTCATCATTCAGCACCTTCTCTAATCTGTTGTAATATGCATTTGACATTTAGTTTATTTGTGTTTTCCTCTAAACATTCATGAATAAACTGCTCTATTAAAGCTCCTCTAAACCTAATCTAAAATGCGCTTTCACTAGAACATCATAATGTTTGTGCTTTTGAGCTCTTTGTCATTCATTTCGTAGCACTTCATCAATTATGCAGGAGTAAGTGAAGTAGATTCAAACCGAACAGAACACCCTTTACAGGTTTCGCAAGCCATAGTTAAATTATGCTGCCGGGAAGAGGCAGGAAAGAGAAGGAAAACAGACATTATGGTAATGATAAAAAAAAAAAAAACACTGCTGTTTGCCTCTGATTTTGAACAGAAGCGCTATATATAGAGGCACTATGTGATGTTTTGAAATAAACACATATCCACGACTCCCAATATGTCTTCCGCTGCGTGGGTGCCTTTTGTTTGTTATTGACGTCAGAGGTGTTGACCTTTGAGAGGGATCATGATTTTCCGTGCCGTCTCATTAGACGGGAACAGGGTTTTTGTGCCACTCATTTAAGAGCGTCTCTGGCCTGTTTCCCGCGTGGTGCTGATAAACGTGCTCGGGTCACCGCTGAGAGAGACTGACGCACACGCAGCTGTAATGCAGTGCCACCGCTGACCATCTGAACACACACTCCTTCTGTCTGCTTTAAATTGCTTTCTGTGAAGTGGATTACGAGCTGCGGCCAGTAAACACTGTATTATCTCTGAAATGCCCATCAGCAGCCTGCTGAATGCATGCCTTATTCAACAAAGATGCCTTTTCATTTCAAGGACGGTGAATGATTTCCGAGTCGACTAAAACTTTTTGATATAAGCAGCAAATCTCTCTTCTTTTGCATTTTTTCTTAAAGGACTCATACAAAGCCAATTTTCCACCAGCTAATATCATTCTTTAAGATCTTAATGGAAAGTTTGTAATATAGTTAAAAATTTCTCAAAGATAATTTTACCCTATCAAAAACAGCTCTGTTCTGTGTACTTCCCCTTTAAATCTTCATGAGCTCCGCTGACCCCGCCCCTCTTTTCTGAGGCGCTTTTTTAACCGTATTCATAGTGAAACTTGCTAATTAACAAATTATTAGGGATTAACACATTATCTCACTCAGGGCGGGTCTGAGGTAACACACCAGTTCAGTCCGTGTGACACGCTGCTGTCAATCAACTATTGTGGGAGTGGCCTCTGTCTGTGTGACGCCACACTAACATGCATTTGAGAATGGCTTGATTTCAGAAGGGACAACTTATTTTTATGAAATTAAAAGAGAACTACTGGTGGGTCTTTATCATTGTAGGGTGGTTGTGTAAACACACTTCAGTCCAAACAGCTGGTAACAGTGCATGTGGGTACCTGATGACCCCTTTAAGAAGTCGTTTCAGGTTTAAAATGAGAAAAGCTTGATGGACCGTGTCGATTAGTCAGGTTGCTAAAGCCCTAAAATACGAACTCTCAAGTTTTAATTTAATAGATATATGGAGATTTAAGAATAAATAAAAAAAAAAAGAATACTCTTTCTATTCACACAGGCATAATAATTACTCCAGAACTGATAATTCTTTTGTTCCAAAAGCCAAGAATTATTTGAATGAATTATGTGATTATTTACCAAGAATACTATCAGATCATGCTCCGTTACTAACATTAGTGCGACATTCTCCTGAAATGCCAAATTGTAAGCTTTGGCGATTTAGTGGCCATTTGTTAAACAATTCTGAAGCGTTAAGCTTCACAAATAATAATATATACAGATTTATTAGTACAATTAGAAATTCTGCTTCTTCAGGTATAATCTGGGAGGCCTGAAGGCATTCTTACGGGGTCAAATCATAAATTTTTCTTCCGCTAAGAAAAAAATTAATCAAAAAATTGATAAAATTAAGAGAAAAAATAAATCAAGGAAAATTGGAATACGATATGTTATTATCTAAAGAGGCAGAAAAATGCACTTCTCAGATCACGACAAAAGTACTATGAACATGGGGACAAGATTGGAAAAGTGCTAGCATGGCAAATAAGAAAAGAAGAAATTAGTAAATCTATAACTACAATATGTTCATTAGACAATAAATACACCCCAAATTAATCAACCAAGCATTCTTAGATTTTTATAAATTACTTTATAAGTCTCAAGGAGTAGAGGAAGCTGAGATTCAAAAGTTTTTAAGTAAATTGGATATCCCAGTCTTAATGACAGAGAAGAACTCGAAAAAGAAATCTTGAAAGAAGAGATTGAACTTGCAGTTGCTGCACTGGCCGGGGGTAAAACACCTGGTTTGGACGGTTTTTCGATGGATTTCTATAAAACTTTTTCTCTTAAATTAGCAGACCCCTTGCTTTCGATGTTTACAGAGGCAATTCATAAAAAGAAATTACCAGACACTTTAAACCAGGCTTTAACTACAGTTCTTCTGAAACCTAACAAAGACCCTAGGCTATGTAGCTCCTATCGACCACTGCTCAATTCTGAGTACAACATTTTTACTAAAATGTGATTGCTTTACGTTTAGAGCGGGTTCTGCCTAGTTTAATTCATATGGATCAAGCCGGTTTTATTAAAAACAGATCCTCTTTTGACAATATACGGAGGTTAATGAATATAATTTATTCAGCGAAACAAATAGATTCTCCAGCGATTGCTCTCTCTTTAGATGCAGAAAAAGCTTTCGACCGAGTCGAATGGTCTTATTTGATTGCGGTTCTGCAAAAAATGTATTTCGGTCTTTATAGACATGATTCGAATGTTGTATAGAGGTCCATCGGCAGTCGTCTGTACTAATTCAGATTTATCTGCACTCGATTCATCAAGGGGAACAAGGCAGGGATGTCCTCTTTCCCCGCTACTTTTCGCACTAGTGGTAGAACCCCTGGCCATAGCCACACACATCAATCTTTGGGCTGGAGATGGGAGGTTGTGTGCACAAAATATCATTGTACACGGATGACGTGATGCTATATCTAACTAATCCTGATTCATCTCTACCTAATGTATCTCAGTTGTTGGAAAACTTTAGGGACATATCCGGTTATAAAATTAATATTAATAAGTGTCATGATGCAGTTAAATCTGGCTGCGGAGAAAATGCCCTTAAATAACATCCATTTTTTATGGAACTCTGAAATCTTTTTTTTTATTTAGGACTAAATATTCCTTCGAAGTTGGAAGAAGCATATTTAAATTATTCTCCATTACTCAAAACGGTAATAAGAGATCTGGAAAGATGGAATTCATTTCCACTGTCATTAATTGGTAGGATAAATTTGCATAAAAATGAACATTCTTCCTAAATTTTTGTATTTATTTCAGACCCTTCCCATTTCTATCCCACAACATTTTTTTTTAATAATCTCAGTAGTTCAATTAGAAAATTTATTTGGAATAAAAACTCCAAGGGTTAAACTTAAGACATTACAGATGACACCCGTAAAAGGTGGATTTTTGTTTTATTTCTGGGCAGCACAAATGAGAGCGTTATGGTTTTGGCAGAAGAACAGTACATTCTCACCGGCATGGATACAAATTGAAGGCAGTTAATAACCCGTTCATTAGGCATACTTACAAAGTGGGGTTTGCGGTCAGAAAAAAATATAATTGGCTACTCCCATTGTGTAATTATACTCCATTTCATTGCGACCCATCTCTTCCTGAGGCATTAAGAGATGGAATAACTCAATATTGGTATAAAAAGGGAATACAGGTGTTTGAAGATTTATATGAAGAGGGCACACTAATGACATTTGAACAATTACGATCAAAGTTTTCTCTTCCTGTTAAACATTTAAAAAAAAATATATTTTCAGATGAGACATTATATTAATACAATACAAGGAGGTCATTTAAGGCCCCTCGCTTCACTTCCAATAGACTGTATGATAAGAGAGAAAAAGAATCCAAAGGTTTTGTGTCTTATATGTATACCAATTTCACTGACTTGTACGGGGAGGATGTTTCATCTTCAAGACTTAAATGGGAAAAAGATCTGGATTGCTCTTTTGATCAAGGTATTTGGGAACATATCTGTAAAAGTGCCTTAACATTTTCATTTAATAGCAGGCATAGATTAATACTGTTCAATATTTTACATAGGGTATATTATACACCTGAAAGATTACACAAGATAAGTGATTCATATTCAGAATGCTGCCCTAGATGTAAAATAGAGGTGGGAACATTATTACATATGTGTTGGACGTGTTCAGAACTAAAAATCTACTAGAGAAATATAATAATAACTATTAACAAAATTATTAATGTCAAGCTTCCACCTGGTCCGAGAGTAATGTTATTGGGGGATGAGTCAGTTCTCCAACTTGATCAAAGGAAGAATTTACGCTGGTTAAGATGGCTCTAATAGCAGCAAAGAAATGCAAAGCTATACAATGGAAATCAGTAAAACCACCAAGTCATATTGTATGGCTTAGGGAACTTTCGTCTTATGTCCCTGTTTAAAATGTAACTTTTCTTTATTTAATCCTTTATGTATGATCACTGTCATTGTGTGTTTGTTTATTTCTCTCCTCTTATTGTACACATCAGGTCAAAGCCTCACAATAATGTCCATGTAAGTGTTGTCTAGTGAGGGTGGGACTGGGGGGAAGGGTGGTTAGAAAAGTATGTTTACATGTACACTGAACTGATTCTGTCAATGGTTGACGCAAAATCAAAAATAAAATGATTAAAAAAATAAATAAATAAAAGCAGAAATGTCACCTCATGCCGAAATCTCTAAGTTTAACACGTCTGTAGTCAGGAAATCAACACGTGATGCTGTGAAGAATGAAGCGAATAATAACACCAATGTGTCATCGAAGCGCTGTAGACATCAATACAATGATTTTAAACCCAGAAGATGAAAAAATTCTGGCTTCAAAATGAACCGGTTTTCTCCTAGAGTTAAAATGAATGGATGTCAGCATATCCAAGAGGAAGTAGTTCGCTGTTTCGTGACTCTTTAAGTTAATACCTTGACAGTACAATAAATTGACATCTAGACACACAAGTCTAGGCTTTCAGAGTAAACACACACGTTTGGAAGAATATTTCAATGTCTGTCAGAAAGAGGGTTTTTGGTAATGCTTTGTTTTAGGGTCTCTTAATTAGTTGCTTATTAGCATGCATATTACTAGAATATTAGCTATTTATTAGTGCTAATTAAGCACATATTAATGGCTTATTCTACATAACAACTACTGCACTAACTATTGAAATGAGCACATTAGGAATTTATTGTGAGAGGAGTCGTAGTTAAAAGCAAATAAGTGTTCTCTATTCTAAAGTGCAACTGGGTTTTTGTGTATTAAATTTATGGCATTTAGAAAAGGAAAAGACTGAAAGAAGAGCGTCAAGCAAAGCGTACGGTTCTCATATCCTTTGCAGCGAAAACCATTGTTGCCCTTGTGCTTCGCTTCAACCTTAAAAGCTTTTTGCAGGTTTATATAGTCAGTGTTGTGTGTTTGTGTGTAATTGGCAGCAAGCAGTGAATGGCTGTTTCTAGTGTACACAAGTGCTATTGCACACATGCAGAAAAAAGCATCTCGCTGGATAGAAGTCTGAGGGTCTAGTTCAAGATTGCAGTCAAGAATAAACGCACTGATGCAAACAAAGAAAACATGCAATTTTTGTAATTGTTTTTATATGAAGCATAAACTTTATTTAGGCCAGCAGGAGAAATACACGATCCTCCAGTCTAGGTCATTATGTACATTAAAGGAAAGCCATGTGAGTGGCCCATGCAGTACAAGACACCTTCTAGAGGAGTGTGAAACTGCCAGAATTCATTAACTCACTCTCAAAATGTGACACTAGGCAAAGACAGCATATCATACATATCAACATATCAACATATCATTTATCATACAACAAATGACACGTTTACAAACTCTTGGAGGCTGTTTACACTGAGAGTGGTTTTCCATTTCCGTTACTTTTTGAAATAATAGTTTTGAAACATGACAGACTGTGCTGTATGATTGTTACGTCAGTGTCTCGCACAGTTAAGACAAAGAGAATTTCCACTTTTACACACACAGCAGTGGACTTGACAACAAGTGCGTCAGTCTCGAGATCGAGAGCTGGATTGGACACCCCTGTCTGAAGAGACATTTGTTGGATAACACTTCACTTGAAGGGGTGTGCATAAGACTGACATCACGCCTTCATGATCGTCATGAATATGAAGGAGGTTTTGTGCATGTTCATGACAACTGTCCTTCGCTCAGTTATTTTTAATGACATAAGATGACATTGTTCGAGATGCCTTCGTTATGACATCTTGACATAAACCAATACTTCATTAACCTGCCAGAGTCTTTGTCATGCAAGTGGGGATCCACATCAGAGGGGTGGAGGTAGGTTTAGGGATGTAGATGGGTGGGTTTAGGTGTATGTATCGGTGGGATGAGTTGGATCTGGATCAAACCAACCCCTCTGGATCTTGTGGGCTTGAACTTTTGCTCTGAACAATGTTTTGTGGAGTTGAAAAGTCCAATGAATGTTAAAGGTTCTTTATTTTTGTTTTTTAAGAGCGAAGGATCCTCTAAAACCGTGCACTCTGCCGTTGTAGCTGTATTACCGTGAAAGTGGATTCTGCTTGTTTTAGTAAACTGAGAAAGGTAATCAGCATCACGTGTCCACAGACATGACCTTGAACTGAACCCAGAACAGTCCTTTCTGCGTTCGCTCTGTGTTGTGTAGATTTCGGGTATTTATCATGTGTTCATGAACCGACGGTGGAAGAGCTGCTCGTGTGCTCTGGTATCATGTTTCATGTGGTTCTTTACTGCGCCAAAGGGGAGGCAGAAAGCAGGCTTTGTTCTGTGTTTCCCTGACTTTGTGTGTGTTTGTCCTGATTTGTTTTGTAATATAATTCAATCATAAAAGGGAATGATTTCATGCTTTGAGGTTAATACTTCCTGCTTTTATACTGCATAACATAAAAACCAAACCAAAAAAGCACACGGTCTTGTCAAAGCATCCTGGCAGTCATCAAAACGTCCTGCTTCACGGCTCATGTTTGCTTTTCTCACATGCCACTTTTTTACCTGTTGTGAAGATGCTGATGAAAATCCCGCTCATTTAGCCTGATTTGAGTGTGGAGTAGCTTGACATTTAGCGTTTTTCTCCTCAGGTAAGGACCGTGTATTTAACACCCCGCTGTGTGAGCAAGGCATTGTGGGTTTTGGAATCGGCGCAGCTGCTGCAGGAGCCACCGCTATTGCAGAGATTCAGTTTGCTGACTACATTTACCCAGCGTTTGATCAGGTGAGCTCATTTCAGGAGTCTTCTATTTATAAACATCACTTTGGACATGTGTTTACCCATAGCTATTAGTTTTTTATTGTTAGTTTTCCCAGAAACTTCCAATAACTTGTTCCAAACATGTATTTCCCAACCTATAATGTTATCATCCATCTTGGAAACACAAACGATTTTAATGAACAGATTTCTGCCTCTCTTTTCTATTACATTTAAACTTTGATGCATCAGAATGTTCATGTTCCCCCGGCCACTGCTTGTTTGACCTCAGGAAGGTGTTTCAGGTCAATCAAAGATTTGTGAACCGCCATCCATACTCTCAATCATTATGAGCACCGTTCCATTTGTGTATTTGTGCATTACACACCAGAAGCATCAGTGTTACTGTTTAGTAGTGGCAATTCAGTTCAATTCAATGAAGCCATTGTAAAAGTAATCCATATGAATTGAGAGGATTAATCCAAATCTCCTAAAGAGACACTATCTTGCTTGATTTTCTCAATTTCTCTGCTTTTAAGGAATAATAGTGTCACTCCATGTCAACTCAATCAGAGGTCCCCGACACGAATGCTTGATTTGGGTAATATTTTCTCTGAAGAAAGATATACTCTAATATCACACTCTTATCAGCCAATCCAATTTGAGGAACAGGACCAGAAAGAACTATTAAATGTTTAAATAAATATATTTTAATAGCAAACCATTTTAAAGCAACCTGGATAATTCATTTAAATACTTCTCTAATGTTGTGTCTGATAGCTTTTTTGCTGGCTGTTGGTTAGGGCTGCCTTTGACTAAAGATTCTGGTCAACTAGTATTATTATTAATAAACAAAAATCATAATAATAAAACTTGACTTGTCTATAAAGCCTAATAAGCACCCAAGCAATCGCTTAAAGGTTGCCACAACACACCAGCAGAGGCAAAGATTAGGAATGTGTCAAAGGAAAAAAAGCGTGGAGTCTGCATTATTTAACCAAAGCACAATGTTTTGTTGTTGTTGTGAGTCTTTACAGATTTAAAATATGTATTACTCTTATCTGTACGACTAGAAATTGATTCAGCTTCCAGACGGACTCTTGAACAGCGCTCATATCTCTAGGATAGTAACTTCACATGGCCGATCTAATCTACATATTTGAGCTGATATTTGTGGTCGATGAATGATGAGGTTTTGGAAGTCCTGCCCAAGTACTGCATCACCACATAGACTTAGACTCTTGTAAAAAGACATTTTTGTTTTAAATGTGCCATCCAAACCTCTTGTGGTCAACTATAAGGGGACAGCCCTGCTGTTAGTACATCTGGTCCTACATGTTTATTTTTGGACATGGGAAGGAGATTTAGCTGTATGACTTGCATGATATGTGTCCAGCACAATAATTCCTGTATTTAATGCATTTCATATCAGTTTGCAGTGATGTCAGTAACAGTGTGTGTTTGTGAGAGGCTGACAGACTTGGAGTTGTATGTAAGACCAAGCATCCAGCTTCTGCCGCCGTGTCCTTGTCTCGCTGAAGATGGATGAATTTCCCTCCATCGTCAAGGAAACTGAATGCCAGAGACAATAATGGGGGAATATTTTACAGGAACAGTTTGCACCATTATGAGCCACTCTGTCACTCTCTACCACCAAAAACTGACCCTCCGATGAGCAGAGGATTATTTCTGGAAGCTTTTTTTGCTTCATTCTTTTCATTATCATGTAATTATGCCACCAAGTCCATAAACTCTCAAGTTACATTGTTGTTGTCAAGCATTGTAAGAGAGTTTCCTGGCTCCACGCTTTGTTTAGTTTAATAAGGAAAAAATGGCCTTTTAATCGAAAAAGCATTTCATGAGAAGAGTTTTGGATGTGACTGCGTCTTTTCTTGAGCACAGATGTGAGTAGTAAATGCTTCTGTTATATCTTTTGATGCTGTTCAAGATCGTAAATGAAGCAGCCAAGTACCGGTACCGCTCGGGGAACATGTACGACTGCGGGAAGCTGACCATCAGATCTCCATGGGGCTGCGTGGGTCACGGCTCACTCTATCACTCCCAGAGTCCAGAGGCCTTCTTCGCACACTGTCCAGGAATTAAGGTGAATATTTCCCCCTTTAACTCGCTTTTTGAAGGAAATTGTGAAATTTGCCTCAACAAACTCCTCTTTTGCTGCTTACTAATAGTTAGTGAGGTAGAGATCTCAAATATAGACAGGCAGAATCAGGTGTTAATATGTTCTTTATGAGTGCTGATAAACAGTGATATGCTTTACATGCTGATATGTAACTTTTTAATAGTGTTTTGTATTCTTGAAATTTTCTATATGATTTTAGACATTTATATTTTTACTGAAGGTAAGTCCTAAACCAAACAACTGAAATTCTTGTATTCAGTCAGTAAATGGCTTCATCTATCAAAAGCATCTTGCAAATCAGGTTTTTAATCAGGTCTGTTCTGCTCACCAAGGCTGCATTTATTTGATCAAAAATGCAGACAAAATTATAAAAGTAAACAATATTAAAATGGCGGTTTTCTGTGTGAATATACTATAAAATGTAATTGTTTCCTGTGACCAAAGCAGCATTTTTTTCAGCATCATTACGTGATCCTTCAGAAATCATTCTGATACGCTGGTTTGCTGCTCAAGGAACATTTCTGATTAGTGTTAGATTCCTAAACACTGCTGATTGGCCATTGTGTTCATGTTCGCAACAAACATGACTCTGATTGACCACAATGATCTGAAACTCTGAAATGAACTAACATCTGGAGGGGTGTGGAAAAATGTATTGTGAGTCTGTGAACTAATAAGGTAAACATAAATGCATAAAAGAAAATGAAAGTGTTTTTGACCTTGTGTGCATGTCAACTTGTTGTTGGGGACTCCCAAAACCAAAAGATGAACCTTTCATAACCCATACTAGGGGTGCTTTAAATAAATACAGTAGTGTTTTGTTTTTGTTGTGAAGAAAGACATTGTGTTATCTGAGAATAAAATGGTCTGCTTGATTATGTATTTGGAGTATTTCAAATACAAATCATTTAACTACAAATGACATTTGTATTTTTTCCAGTTAAATATTGACAAATACTATTGAAAGCGGGAGTGTGCTCACTTGTGTGTGTGGCGCGTGCATGTTTGTGTGTGTGTGTGTGGTTTAAGAGGACACAAGTGTGTATAATGACATGGGTATGACACAGGTATTACAATATGAAGGTGATTTATGAGGATATTTTCAGTGTCCTCATAATTCAAAAGACTTAAAAACATACTAAACAGTGTCTTGTTTTCAATCTAAAAGTGTGTAGTGTTTCCTGTAAGGGGTAGGTTTAGGTGTAGGGTCAGTGTAGAACAATACCACATACAGT
>JAUMHI010000058.1:3563130-3573584 GCA_032359435.1 Enteromius unitaeniatus | reverse complement strand
TATAAATATAACTTTGAATAGGACTGGAGACAGATTCTGTGAAGTTCTGATCAATAACAACAACAGCAAAATCTAAATTGCTAACAGTATATGAGGTAGTGTACTGAACCAGTCAGTCCTCAGTAGCTCCAGTCCAGCAGAGGCAGGGTTTACTACAAGAATAGTTATTTATAGTTGAGTATTCACTAAAATATCAGTCACACTTTAGATATTAAAGAACAAAAACACAATAACAAAAACCAATTCAAAGTTACCAGTAAGGGTGTTTTGTCCATTTTCATTTAATTTTTGAAATATTAATTTATCGGCCATTATAAATACAGATACTGATAGTTTCGAAAATGCCTGTCGATAAATCAGTCGGGATCTAGTTGGTTATGTGCTCCTCTAGTTGTCTTTGCGGTCACCACCCTCCTTTATTTATGAAAAGCCTACTCCTTTCTTTTTCTTCTTCTTCTCTTTTTTAATCACCCTTCATTTACTGCCCTCTTCAGATGTGTTTTTCCGCTCATTCCTGCAGTTTGCATTCCTCGGCTCGGCACTTGTGAGATTTCTAGAATTCCTCTCTGTCTCTGTGTCATTGCTTGGATGAGATCAGGAGAAATCCACTCAGCCTCATAAAAAGAAAAAGAGGTATAAGTGGCTTCTTATTCACTCAAAGCTGTTGTTTTTTCCCCTCAGTTACTCTTTAGACTGCCTCCAGCCAATGACCTAATCATTTACTTTGTAGTGACGTCACCTTTTACACCAGTCCTGAGACATAACTGTTGTGTTTTCAATAACAATGGAAATGAAATATTTTCTATCACAAATCATAGCTTATGTGCATGTTTTAACCAACCAATAATGTAGTAAAACAGTAGAAAATAATGTTGTGGTGCGTACGTTTACTTGTAGCTTTGTAAAATATTCAAAAAAATCAAGAATTTTTAAACGTGAATATAGGGTATTTAGAATAAGTGAATTCATAAATACATAAAATAAAACCGTATCAACAGATTCGACACAACTCATTTAATTGAAACTAAGAACACTTAAGAACATTTCTGAAAAACATTTCACAAATCATCAACAGCCATTTTTTTTCAGATTTCATTACTATTAATGCCATTATTGCTTGAATACTAAATAATGAATGTAAGGAGAAGTCAGTGAGGTCTAATTTTGGTTGGACCCCATCGCTCAGGCTTTGTATATTGATTGCTCAGCAGCTCTGATGAGGAGGAAAGCAGTGGTCCAGCAGCGCTCCTGTGGCAGCATAATGTAAGTGAATGGAGGTTTTGGCCTCCTGAGTGCACTGGAGTTAGTTATGGTTAGTGCAGTGAGGCCTGGGTTGGCTCTGCTCGAGTGTAATCATGTGGCTCAGTGATTTGCAGTCCAGGTCACGCAGACGCTAGAGCTAAAAGTGTCCCACAGGGCCACCGTCCAAGTCTTCAGATGTTTTTGTTAAAGCTTTACAGTTTGAAAATGAGTATGACCGGTATCTCCATCTAACACCAGCAGATTATCTCGTGGTAGTAACGTGCAGGATGATCTTACACATTTACAGAGACGCTTTCCACAGAAGGAAAATCTGAGAGGGTTCACCCATAAATTAAATCATTTCTCACCCTGATGTTGGTTTAATGTGAAAAACCATTACTTCCCTTCTTCCGTGAAACTAAAGGCCGCTCTTTTCCATACAATGAAAGTAGAAGATTGTTTACGCTCTCAAACTCCCAACATGGACGGACACACAAAAGTAGAATAGAAGCAGTCCAAGAGTCTGACACTCTATTCCAGTTCTTCTGGGATTGCAAGTATTTGTTGTTGTTCTTCTACCGTGGATATTAATTTAGCTAGTGTTGTTCTTTTGGCATGGAAGTCATTGGCTCAAATACAATGTTGTTATTATATGCATTTACAAAGAATAGAGGGTGAAATATTCAACTTTAAAAGAGACGTGGAAGTATCAGTAGTCTGTGAAGTAGAGTTCCTGTGCATGGGTTAGTCAGTCTGAAGGAGTTCTTCACTAAACACACAGAGCTCAGGAGTTTCTTGTGTTTTTGTACATTTGAAAGCGTCTGCACACGTTCATTGTAAATGCATGCATGATTATTTGCTAAGTTCCCCTCTTTTGTATTTGATTTAAAAATTAGAATGACCTTTCAGTGAGGAAATGATGACAAAATACACATTTTTGAGTTCTTGTATATATCAGTTCAATGCATGAACAATACGTTAGCTTTTCTGTAGCTGATAAAGTACACCGCTCTCAATGCTTTGCAGGGAACTTACAAAAAAGCAGTGTAAGTCACTTTAGATAAAAGCAGCTGGCAAAAGTGTAAATGTATGTAGTAGTTATAGAAGTATTGAAGTTTTTTATTTTTTAATCATCTTAAAAATGCTGTAATGTTATATAATGCAGTTAATGTCAAGCTCACAAATTCTAAGTGTTTTTGTTCCAAACAAGAACTGTCGTTTCAGTTTCGTTTTAAATTTGGCGCTCTATTAGTTACAATAATAATCTTGTTTAGAATGTTTCCCACTTGAATTAGTTTGATTTATACCTCATTTTACTTGTTTTTACTTGCTATGATCACAGCAAAAAAAAGAAAGGTCCAGAATGTATGAATGCAGCTAGGATTGAACCTGTTTATTGACATGACTTGAGCATACTTCCTGAAGTGGTTTGTTTGCCCTTGTGCTTCTGGTTTCTCTTTTTTTCTGCCATTAAGTGTGAGAAACTAAAGGTGTTTATGGTGTGTTATTGATCTTTCTGTCGCTCTGGGTTGGTGGCCTGTTTTAAGGGATAAAGCCAGGTCACGGCAGGACTTCCTGAGTTGGCAGAATTGGGTTTAAGTGGACTTTCTGACTTGTTGGAGCTATTTCGGTCTCCCCTGCCATTCAGGCTTTATGTTGGGAAGCCCTGCGTGAGGCTTGTTGCTCTGATATGCGTGTGCATGAATTACCCTCCAGCCTTCCGTTTCCCATGAGCGTTAATAGCGCTCTGACAAGTTAAAGCGCTGATTATGAATTCAGGCTGCGCTCCATGACTATTCGTCATGGAGATCACATGGTGTCTGTGACTTATGTCCCTGATAAAAGGTTTACAGGCCATTTAAAAAAATAACAGCATCTATATTGTGTGCAGGATGTGTCAATGTTCTCTTCCTGTAATGTCTTTACAGGCGAAATATTTGGTTAGGCCGATTATTTGCTGCTGTTTTTTGAATAAGTGTAGCTAAAGACTAGTGGCAGGACTCATCAACTAGTCTCCTGCATTCTCACTGGAACCCGTTGACCTCAAACGCAGCGTTTGTCCGTCGGGATGCCTGGCACAGTGCAGGCCTCATTATGCAGGGTGTGTATGGGAACAGCAGTAAACATGACATTTCCCTCCAGCGAGCGGCCCGTCCTAATCACAGCCCTGCAGCACAATATGCAGTAAAGGAGCCGCCACCGTCGCCACCACGGACACTGAGACCAGGGCAGAGAGGACGTTAACCCCTCATTCCCTCCGACGAGAAGTGTAGCTGTCGTTTATTGCACAAAAAGCACATTTTTGCATGCGGTGTTAGGGAAAGTTGCTTTGAAAAGTAATGCATTACAATTTAGCATTACCCCATAAAGCATTGCTTTACTTTTGTGCTATTTGCTTATATTATTAGTTATATTTTTGGCAAAACCAAATGAGCGCATGCGATGAACAACCGTATTCCAAGTTTAAAAAAAAAATAATAATTTGAGATAATCATGTGACATTAATTGCATGTGTGAACTTTGTATACAGAAACAGTTTGGTGATGTTTTGGCGCGACCAAGAGTCTGCATTTTAAACATTATAATAGCGCCATGCAGAAAAACTGTTCACTAAGAAGAATGGAGATGCCGTTTGCTGTCATGTCCGCTTCGGATATAAAAAAAACAAAAAAACAGCCCGGGTGAATTTTGACGCTCTCGCCAGCGGCGGTGTGAGCGCACAGTTAGAATTGAGAAGCTTTTGTTGTCCATCTTCAAGTAACATAAAAATATATAATATAATGTTCACAATCCAAGTGAAAAAAATCGTACTACTCAAAATAAAAAAAATATATACTTGTATGGTTCTTCGTCTCAAGGGCTCAAATGTGAAAGGAATAACGGTGCGGCCAAGGGAAGTGCTTCTGCAGCTTCACTCATATGTAAGGTGTCAGTCAATACAAACTACCTTGCATTACTTATTTGAAGAAGTAACTGTGTAAATTTTAAAGAGAAGCATTGCAGTACTAGTTACTTGAAAAAGTAATCAGATCTCATAAATCATGTTACAACAATGAATTGCATGTTTATTGAACAGTTCAGTACTCTAAACTTTAAAATGTAATGTGCGAGTCATGTTAAAATAGCTGATATATTGACACATCTAGCAAAACAGATGGAATCATAATGTGGACTGGTGTTAGCATAAATGCATAAAAGCATAAAAATGCATTTTAGCATAATAAAGTACACACAGAAACTCAAAGGTCTTCGCTACAGTCTTCTACAGTAACTTCTAAGCACTTGTACCATTATTATAGTAAAATGTACTACTTAAAATAAGTCAGATGATAAAAAACAATATTTTATGAAATATCACAGCATGGAAACCTCTGTTGTGAAGCACAAAATAGACAACATTATAACAATATAAACAACATAAGTATTAATATGAAAAATGAACGCATTATTCCACCCCTAACATTTAATCAACATGTTAAATTTAATGTTTGAGTGTGTGTTTGTCACTTTTATTATTTTCTTTTAATATTGTCGTCTAATATTCTTTATCTTTATGGCGTTTTAATACTTCAACTAAACAAAAAGTAGACATGTTACCTTGCCATCTACTTGAATAGTTTTTATTTCAAGCAACTGAAATGTTCATGGGTTTTAGTTAACTGTAATAACCCTGAACACTTGATGGAAGTAAAGTCGTTTCATGTTGTCTTTTATCATCAGACAGGAAAAGTGACATAGGTCAGCAGTGTATAATTGTCTCTAATGGTAAACCTGTGGTGTGAACTGTAATATCTTTCTCTAGTGCTTTTAGATGGTGTTTAATGTCAGAAGATTCTCTGATCTTTCTGTAGATGTATGATATCCTTTTCAAACGCACTGCTAATAAAAACCATTTCATCATCATTATGATCTTGTGCGGTAAGAGACCTCTGTTACGGCAGGGCTTTGACATAAAGACCTCAGACGTTGTGTGTAATTTTTGCTCCCTGAGTAACGTGTAATTATTTCGGGCTATTGTATGGCTGTTGTGAAACCTCCTATATTTGAGGCCGTATTGCTGTCACTGCGGTCACTTTACATTATGGAGCCCATTTAGGAGACAAAGATGATGAAAGGGACTGCTAAAGCAGCGGTTGTCAACTGGTTTTGCTGCAGGAGCAAGAGAGACCTTGGGCATTTAAATACGATACCAAAGTTGTTTTTCATAGAAAAGTTTGCAAACTTTTTTGTAGGACTACCATGAGCTTTAAAGCCCCAACAATACAAAAACTATTAGTGTGAGTAATTCACCTTTACTGAAAATCAACTCACCCTGAGAGCATCCAAACTGTAGATGGGTTTATTTTTTTATCAGATTTGCTGAAAGTTTCTCAGCAATGGATGCTCTGTAGTGAATGGGTGCCGTCAGAATGACAGTCCAGACACACCTCTAAACGAATATGTTGGTGGATTTTGACGTGAGAGACAACTGGAGGAAGTGTTATTATAGATTGTGGACTATGGGTGCCGAACTCAGTACTTTTAAAGGAGCCGACTGAATTGCGTAGAGATTCACATTAAATTTGCATACTTATTTTCCACCCTAATTTGCAAATAAATTCTTCAAAAATCCTACAAAGTGATTTTCTGGATTTATTTTTTTTCTCATTTTGTCTATTATAGTTGAGGTCCACCTATGATGAAACTTACAGGCCTCTCTCATCTTTTTAAGTTGGAGAACTTGCACAATTGGTGGCTGACTAAATACTTTTTTGGCCCACTGTATATATCACTCTTGTATGTCTTTTGTCCAGTATAATGTAGGCCTTTACATATTCCATTTACTGTCGAATTTTAAATGCTAAAAAATAATTACCACCACGTAATTGTAGAAAAAAAAATACAATTATTATTCTAACTTTTTAAAGGAATATTCACTCAAGAAAAAAAGGGCACTGTTGGGTACCGGTGGTGAATTTCAGGTACTGTACACAACCCTAGTCAGAAACAATGAACTGTTAAAAGTTAGAAACTGGGACTGGAGTGCTGTGGATTATAGTGATGTTTTTATCAGCTCTTGTTCTGACGGCACCCATTCACTGCAGAGCATTCCTTGCTGAACAAGTGAAGCAGAGACGCATTTCTCATACTACTCATACTAATCTTGGAAGAGGACATTTCCAGTAAATTTGTATTATTGGACTAGCTATACTTTTAAAGTCGCATTTAAAAATGTAAATGACTGGCGTGTCCCGTCATCATAAAGAGAGAGTCTGAGCGTCCCAGAAAAGCCTGCTTTCTGTATTCATTATGTGTCGTGTCTCGGGTCAAGCAGTGTTTGTAATGAGTGCTTTGAACCGCTGGTGTTGAGAGGTCAGCTGTAAATAAGCAGTTAGTTGACAGCGCTGACCACTAGCTCAGTCCTTTTTAGACAGATGGCGTTCTGAATCTGAGAGGCAATGAAAAACATTCATCTGTCTGGGATACAAACGCACAGCACATTGGACAATAAAATCGGCATCCACGCCGCAGGCCGTAGTTAATTGTCAACACATTAGCTTCTCATTAAGCTGTCTCTTCAGTTCATGACAGAGACATGTGTTTTAAAATGCCACTGGAACCTCATAAAGACAAAACAGTATGACTTCATTTTGGACCTGTGTTTGTACTCCTAGTTTTCTTCCTTGAGTTGTTTTCCTGGTCATTTGAAGGCTGTTTTAACAGACAGGGTATGTGTGTGAGCAGGGAACTGGTCTTGGCAGGTGACAGTGGGATACTAAAGGGTGTTTTGTGCAAATAACAGGACAACACAAAGGAAGATATTTAGAAAAAAAGAAAAAAAACAGGCTGTTTTAGGTCACCATTGACTTCCATAGTAGTTTTTCCCATATTACTTCCTTACTGAAAGCAAATGGTGACCAAACTTCAACTAGAAACTTCCTTCAAAATATCCTCCTTCATGTTCCGCAGAACAAAGATGGTTTGGAACTACTCGAGGGTGAGTAAATAGTGACAGAATTTTCATTTTTGGGTGAACTATTCCTTTAAGAATGTGACAACACGTGGAAACCATGATATCTGAAGGGTTGTGACACTGATGTAATGATTCTGAAAACAGCTTTGATCCCAGAAGTTAAATTTAACACAATCACACAGAATTGAGCTCTTTTAAATTGTAATACTATTTCTGAAAATGACTGTATTATTGCAGCTTTACGTCAAACACTCATGTTTTCTAAATGTTTCTGTTGTGTGGCTGTTATTTGCTCTGAGGCATCTACAGCAGCCCTGAGAAGTGTTTGCAGACTTGTGTCACATGTAAATGGGTCGAGACGCACATTGGCGTATTATTTTACTTGTTTCACTTTAAGTCCACTTATAATTTTTTAGCATTTGAATCAACACCCACTGCTGGGATTGGATAATATTATTGCAGTAGGAAAAACACCTCTGCCATTTCTCTGTCTCACTGTGATATTATTCAACCTCATAGCATTCATTAATGGAGTCATTTGTCAGTAGCGCATCCAATACGTCACAGTGGAATTTCTGGAAAACCACCAGGCGGTCATTGAGACTCTCACTCCAGGGAAGTGACGTTCTGTCCCGGGATACAGTAATAACAGTCGGTTGTTTGTGTCTGAACTATCTGCGGTATGTGCTGTGCCTCTTCAGGATTTTCCTTGTCGCTCCGTTAACTCCGCTGATGACCGGGTTGATGGGGTTAGGTAGTGCCACATCACTTCGACCGGACTCATTTAACCCAGTGGCCAGTGCAGATGAAGCTATTCTGCTGCATGGTGAGCTTTCATTATGGATGTTGACCTTTTTACCTTCTTGACCTTATTTTGTCAAAATAACAGTCAGTGGTTTGAGATCTGCCAGCATCTGATCCAACATAACAAGAAAGTTAAATCGATAGCCAGAGTCTGGTTCCCAAAACATCAAACAATCGCCACATCAAATAAAATCTTGCTTTAATGTACTGTATGCATGCATGTAATAATAACTAACATGAGTCTTTGGATTTTATAACGTACAAATGCTATCTTAAAACTCTTCATGAGCATCTTAAAACGAGCAAAACTAGAAAAAAAGAAACAAAGAAATTTATCTCATATGGTCTTAAAAAAAAAAAAAGTTTAAAAATAATTTGACCAAAATAATTTCTTTGAATATTATGTGTGTGTTTAATCAAAATAAATCTTAAAATATAATACAATAGAAAAGTTTGTACTGTATTTTTAATCAAATATGTGTAGCCTTTAAGTTAACAAACTTGCGTTCAAAGTCTGGCTTTATTTCAAAGGTTTGAAACGTTCTTGTGTATAAACACAAAATTTGAAGTGGGGACAGATTGATATTTACAGCACAACACAGTTATCTTCATTAGCATTGCTGCAAGAAGGCGAAATATTATTGCATATTGTATTTTTCAGTTTTTTTTTCTCTTTCGGGTCAAATACTCGCAAGACAGTTTGAAGAATCATGCTGAGCAAGATCGTTAAGGCGTCGACATGTTTATATCTAGCTACCTGAATAGCATCTGGTTTAAGAGTACAGGCATTCGAAGGACAGTCTATCACTCCCTCGAGCACGGAGGTTTGTTACTGCCACACTAATGCAAGTTAAATATGTTTAGCAAACAGATCACCTGCAGTGTGTTGGCCAAGTGTTGTGCATTAATATACTTCAGTCAAATATGTTCATGGTCTGAATCTAGTCACTGCTTTTCCTTCTGTCTTAAAAGACATTTATATTTCAATCAGACTAGGTTAATAGCAATAAAACGTGTGCATTGTGGAAAAAAGCCTCCAGTCACACCCCTGCATTCTTGCTGTCTTATCGAAATCTCACACCCATGTTAGCACACAGTGTCGAGATTCTGCTGCTGTGCCTGTCTCAGTCCACTGGCATCTGAGGCATCGGAAGCAGCTTCAGCGACTCAGAGTTTCTGACGTGTCACCAACTTGGTTATGAGGTGTGGAATTATTATTAAATTATTCATTATTCCTTGTTTAACTGTCAAGTCTAAAGTAACCACAGGCAGTGTTTTACTCAGCACTTAAATACAGGTTCCAAAGAGTTTTCTTCTTTGCTAAATGGACTTTTTCTTGTTTTTTTTAATTTGAACATTTTAAAAAATTTAAAGAACCCTTTTACACTATAAAGAACTTTTTGTGGACTGGAAGGACTCCAGACTTTATTTGAAGGAGGTGGTAGTAGCAAAGTGTTTCAGGATTTAATCCTGCAATCACTCCAACCCAAAGATTGGGTTAGATTGACAGTCCTGGGCCCTGAAAAACCAGGAGGCCCCTGTCAGTGTGCTTATAAAAACCCCAAAACAACCAGTAACCCTTTTACTGTCAACAAACAGCAGTCAGTAATACAATTAAAACACAAAATAGGACAAATACAATAGAAAAAAACATACTAAGTAAATAATTTAGCCTGCTAAACATAATAAATTAAAACCCTGCACTACCCTTACGGTATTAATGAAATATTCATTGATTCTTATTAAATTTACTAAAGTGAAAAGCAGTGAAGGTTTGTTTCTTTTGTTGTTTGATTAACCCTCTGGGGTCTGAGGTGATTTTGGGGCCCTTAAGATGTTTGGACATGCTCTGATATTTGTGCTTTGTTCAGCTGCTTAAAACAGAGTATTGACCAACCTGTATTTTTCTTGTAATCAGCACAAACTGTTCTACAATAATATGTGACCAAAATGAATGTTCATGTTTGCATTTTTTAGGAAAAAAATATTATGTGTGGTTAGTAAGTTTTGTGAAAATTAAAGTAGCTGAAATAAGGCCATTTAACTCTTAATAGTCCTGCACAGTGCTGAGAGTAACCAGTGTATTAGACAACAATATTTACTTCAGAATGATATGAAAATCATCCCACTTACTTTTTAAGAGAAAACAATATAGTGTTTTAAATTTTAAAAGACTTGTTTTGAGACTGAAAGCTTGTATGCGAGGGCGATAAACATTCAGTGATTCTCTCCTGATGAGACAAAGACTCCTCCCCTAAGGGGCCATTAATGACTGTCACTGAGGCAGGTAAAAAAAATGTGAGGAGATGTGAGAAAAAACTGTTTTTTTTTAATGATTTGTATTTTATTTAAAACACAGTATAATTCAAATATACATCAATTATTGAGCAAACTGATCTAACTACAGAGATGTTAACAGACTTTGAGTCAATCCTGAAAACAGATTCTGTTCAAC
>JAUMHI010000058.1:3540033-3563030 GCA_032359435.1 Enteromius unitaeniatus | reverse complement strand
TTACCAGAGAATATTAGTTTAGGCAAACATCAGCTCTCCTAGAGGTCATCAGTGTGAAGATGCTCAGTGCTGAGGAGGCAGGACTCTGTGCTGCTGTGATTCTGATCACTAAAAAACAAACAACATCTGTGAGCATGCTATTATCAGTATATGTACACACACACACACATATATATATAACATCTACAGATATATATATATATATATAAAATAGATTTGTGAATAGATGAATAATATGGTCTAAACATTCTTAGACTCGTAGCATTAATCATGCACTATTATCGTACAGTATTGTTTTATGGTCTACTATATGAAGCTTAGAAACAGCATCACGTCCAAAGACATTTCAATGTCATATTCAAAACGTTTCACTCTGTTTCAAACATTTCAGTGAGGTATTATAATTCAGGAAAAAGTCAATAAATTTGTTCAAGTTTATGCCACAATAACAAGTAAACAAATACAAAAATACACATTACTGTCTCATTATGATGTTCACTTCATGACTCACTGGAGTCTGCATTCTTCTTGTCTGAGGTAATCCAAAAGTTTATTCCTCTTCTTGAGCGCATCTTCTTGAGTTATTTATTTATCACAGCGTTTCTTTTTCGGAAGTGAATTCGGTCTTATTCCTCTTAGCACGAATCGTACAGTGTCCGGGATGAACTTCAGGTACTCTCTGCTTTGTTTGTGGTGATGTGGGTGTTTACATGCTGCGTGTGGATGATTATCTTATCTATTGTGCGCGGGGGGTGTGGTCGCATCAAAAGATAACGAAGGAGACGCGAAAGACTGGAGATCGCGCTGGTTTCATATGAATTACTTTATCACAGAATATTTGTTTTCGATTAGACTCTTACTGTAATAGTAGACATGTCAAGCTGTCTACAGATATAACTCTCATGTTTCAGTTTATTTTAGTGACTCATGAAGATCATGCAGACTATTGCGGCAGGCAGTGCACCCTGTTCGTTTTCTTCATTTTCTTCAAATGCACTAATCTAATGTAATGACAAACATTTGATATTTTCCAAATTGTTTGTTTACAAGACAAAGCTAACTGCATTTCAGTAAAAACCTTGACACTTTAAGTACATTTCCAAAGACCAAAGTAGCTTGTAACCTGTCTGTGTTTGGCTTTGTCTTGGATGGCTTGCATAGAAAATGGCCTGAGGACCAACGTTTCTTTCTTAGTATCCAGCCTTGTAATAGAAAAATAGAGACATTTATCAAAAAAGATATAAGAAACATTGTATGTAGGACAATGACACCTCAGTCCCCTATAAATAGGGTTCGTTCACCCCAAAAAGAAAATTCTGTCATTAATTACTCACTCTCATGCCATTACAAACCCTTTGTTTATCATCAGAACACCAAATTAAGATATTTTTGATGAAATCAGAGACTTATCTGTCCCTCCATAGACAGCAACGCAGCTGAAATGATCCCAGATCCAGAAATGTAGTAAAAACATTGAAGTAGATCCACTGATTTCACATGGACTGTTTTACCAGTTTTGCGACGCTAGGAGAATACTTTTTTTGCACATAGAAAACAAAAATAGCATATCATCAGCAATACCTTTCTTTTTTCCTGACTTCTGCCATTTTAGAGAGTATCACTATGTAAGCGTACACCTTCCTCTAGGCGTAAACAACTGTAGATTATGTACATGCGCATGCTATCCTCCGGATGTAAACAAGGCTGATTACGTCAAATGCATTAAGGTGTGCGTATGCACACTCTGGGACACCTGATTTGTGATTTGATGTTTCGTAATGAAGCATCTGGCAGGAGGCTAAATATTACAATAATCCCATAAAATTATTTGACTGATTTGGATGTACTGTAGGAAAGGCAACAGCGCATTGTTTTAAAGGGAAGAAATGGAATGTGATATACTGTAGTGTTTTCATAATCGTTGGAAGTCAAAATCAAAAATGAAATTAAAATTCTGCTAATTGCACAGCCATGTCCTGGTGGTTTGGGGCCCTATGTAACTTTCATGCTCGCGTATGGAAAAGAAGATCCTTGTGTCTGAATGTTAAAGATGTATATGGTGGGTTAAATCGGCAAGGTCTGCAAGATCAACAGGTCCAGTCAAACATGCGGCTCCTTGTCACATGTAATACATTTTGGGCCACTGGGAAAGCATTTTTTTTGCAACTTACTGCTTTTCAAATGAGCACTTCAGAGCTAGAGTTCATGAGGTTCATGGCATTTCAGCTTTTAAAGATACTCTGTCAAATGTCTGTTCTTATCATGTGCAGCCTGTTTGCTTACTTGAGTACTCGGCAGATCAATCAAACATGTACCAAAGAGTCAGCACACATGGCTCGCACGTTGAAGTCAGTGGATGTTGCAGGTTTAGTTTCTTCGGTGTCTTTGTGGAGAAACATGCTTATCTTCCATCTCAACATCCAGACCTCATCTCACTCTTCTCGGCAGATGCATAACTGTCTAATAGCAAACATTTAAGTCTTTTATATAATTACTCCGATTACAGAACAAACCATGATGTTTCTGCAGGAAATGCCTCATCATCAATCGTATGGATGAGTCCTATTATAATGTGCTGTCTTGCACCTGTTTTTCTTCTTTGAAGAGCTGACTTTGCAGCAAGATCTGTCAGTTTCATATCTCTAAGAATCTGATATTTGGTCAATGCTCTGCAGCTGCAACCTGCTGTTTATTTTGATCGGGCTAACAGAAAGATTGTTTGGCTCAAGTCATAATGACCATTGACAGTGAAGTATGAACTTCAAACAAAATTCATAATCAGCAGCAAATGGTGTTTTCAGTCTGCACTAATTAATAAATGCAGTTGCCACGTGTTCAGATCCATTAGCTGCAGTGCTCATGTCGACAAGAGGTACATGTACACTCTTAAAAATAAAGGAGCTTGACGATGCCGTACAACCTTTTTTTATCGAAATGGTTCCACGAAGACCCTTTAACATTGTTCCTTTCTATGCAGTTTAAATTTCATTCAGATGGAGCTCGATTGAAGCATGTGAGGTCTTTGCATTAAAGATTTTTAATCCAGTTGAGCTATTAATTTAGTTGTCGAGAGTAATTTTGGTGTATTTTTTTTAGACGGGAAGGTTTTTGTGTTCATTGTTTCAACATCGTGTTTTGACTCTGTGAAGATCTCTCCTTTAGTTGATTGGGTTTAGAAATGCCCTGAAACCAAATCAAACTACAGTTACTCAAACCGTAATAATCCAGTGTTTGGTGAATTTGTGTACCCTACTCTTTGTGCTGTAACTCAGAACAATTCAGCTTGTTTGGTATGAAAGGTGAAAGATGTAGGGGTATAAAAATGCTACATTTTAATTTCATATTTGGTTGGTTTCAGGGGCTGGAACTCATACAGTATTACCTGTAAAGATGAAATGTGGAGGCTTTTGCATGTTTCTATGATTCTAATTAATTTACAATAGACTCACAGCTCATGGTCTCTCTCTTCCAGTCAGTGGTGAAGACGGGTCGGCTGCTCATCAGTCACGAGGCTCCGGTGACCGGAGGATTCGCTGCTGAGATCAGCTCTACGGTTCAGGTAAGAAGCCGATGGCCAGTCAACGCTCCTGTGGATGTCATGCTTTACAGATGGAGTAGGATAGAGAAGCATTTCATTTACATTATTATTTTCTCCTTTTTTACACTACTAAGGAATAGTTAATAGTTAAAAGGAATAGTTAATCCGAAAATGAAAATTCTGTCATCATTTACTCACCCTCGAATGATGCGAAAATATCTTTCTTTGTGTTCGGCAGAACAAAGAAATTCAGGTTTGGAACTACTTGAGGTTGAGAAAATGATGAAAGAATTTTCATTTTTGGGTGAATCTTTGGACTTCAAGAATTAAAAGTGCACTTTTGGTATTTTATTGGTAGACCTGTGGCTAGTTGCATAAACTTAGCCTCTACATGATAATTCTATGCTTTCTTAAGGAATCTGTGTCACAACCAAAACTCGGTACTCATGAATGCTAGTATATTTCTGGAAGCGTTCATGATATCAAGGATGCATCAGTTGGGTCCTCTTGTCTTTCCTAGTTAGTTTTTTCTTTTCCAGGAAAAAGACCAGTCCTTTCTTTCAGTCCTACAAATGCAGTATCAGACTGTCTTCAGAAGTAGTCTGAGCAACTAGTAGTTAGTCATGATCCAGCCATATTTTTTGGGTTCAAATTGAGAGTCCAAGTATTTCAAGAAATATTTCTCAATGTTATTAATGCTGAATTTATTGAGAATTCTGTTAAAATATACATTTAAGATTGTGGATTCTTATTTTTGATCACGTTCATGCACCCTTGCTGAGTTCAAGTCATGTTCACATTCATGAGTGTCTCGTGCGGATGGTGGAAATTTTCTCAAGAGATAGATCCATGCATAGATGCAGGGCCAGGCTTTAAACACAAACATCAGTCACGTTTCCATTGACGTCAGGGTTTGTTAAAGCACCTGTGAGCGCTCTGGACACACCGGGCGCTGGTGAGTCAGCCGAATGTGCACAGATAATGGCACTGAACAGAAAAGATGCTAAAAAAGGCTTTTAGCCTGAGCTGTGGTCAAGCTACTGACGTCTGCGATAACGGCCACTAACGGATCTGCCCTTTACCTGAAGACCCAGAGACCAATAAAATAACATGGCAAGAACTATCGTAACTATTTATTATCAATCATTTTAGGTAACTACTTTTTAGTTAATTATTAGTAATCGAGCATATAGCCTGTACATCCTTCTGTCACTGTCAACAGAAAATCATACTAAAATACAGTATTTCCTGTACTGCTATCCAGCTTGAAATAACGTCTCTCTTTAAAACCACACAATACTTTCCTCAAGACAAATTCAGAAAAACAAGAACTGTCCTATTGTGTTTAAAGAGTTAGTTCAGCCAAAAATTGAAGGACTGTCAACAATTGCAGTATGTTCCTTTATGCAAGTCATTTTTTGTAAACGTACCATGTAATGCGATTAAGGTTGGTTTCATTTTATGTGGATATTGAGACGTTAGTGAAGTACAGGCTTGCATAAAAAATAATAGTTTAGCAACCGAAGATTACATTTTGACCATGGAAACATTTGGATCCTCGTTAGAGGAACGTGAACCCGTTCATTTGGTCCTGATGTCAGCTTTGCAGCTTTACAATACTGTTATTTCACCAAACTGTTTATTTTCAGGGTATTTATTTGTATATTTTTACTTACAACTTGAATTATGAAAAATTATGAAAGGCATGTTTTTTTAACCTTAGTAATATTTAATTGTAATTTTTTTTTAAAATACTATATGATGGTATTTTACTTAATTTTTAAGTATAATAAACTGCAACCAATACACTGATATGACTTAACTTAGCTTAAACTTTTTTCCTCTCCGTTGCACTTTTTACATGCCAACAACTTAGCAAAGCATAGTAAGGTGTTCAAAATCACCCACAACACTGTAGAAAGGCTATCTGCATATAGAAACGTCCTGCTAGATGCCCTCAGCAGCTTGTCCTTGTGCTGACAGAGCTTTCAGAGGCAAACACCACTCACATTTTCTGCAGAAATAATAAAAGCCTAGTTGTGTTATTCTATCACAGTAGAGACAGAGAAGCTGAAATCATTGAGCAGAGGATCTAACAGAAGCTGAGGCTGTGACAGCTCCCTGTTATTCC
This sequence comes from Enteromius unitaeniatus, assembly GCA_032359435.1. Lineage (NCBI taxonomy): Eukaryota > Metazoa > Chordata > Actinopteri > Cypriniformes > Cyprinidae > Enteromius > Enteromius unitaeniatus. Next base: position 3,557,361 of record JAUMHI010000058.1, on the reverse strand, counting down.
TGGACCAGGACCTGGAACAGGGATATTTTTCACATTGGTCTCTGTGTTCCTGGACAACTCCATGGAATAGTTGGAATTATATTCAGTATCATCTGTCTCGCTGTCTGTGTATGAATAAAGCAGCCAGATTCCCCTCGAGTGTAAGTAAGTGTGTGTATGTGTGTGTGAGAAAGAGAGGAGTGAAGGGGTTTGTGGCTAGTGTTCTTCTCTAGTGTTGATTTGTTTATGATGCAAGCACGTTTCAGGCGGTATCTGATCATGTGTGAAGGGTTGAATCTGCTCCTTCCACATCAGGAGTGTGAATTTGAATTCATCTGAAAGTGAATCAGCACACAGGATTTGAATTGGAGAAGAATTTCTTGAATTGCAGTTCACACAGCAGACGAGTTTCATTAGCTTTAAGTTGTAGTGACGTGAAAAGTTGAGTTCATACTAAGGAAATGTGAGACATAACAAATCGTTTTTGATTCTGAGGCTCTGATTTGCAGAAACTCATGGGTAAACGCATGAGAAATATCCAGTCCTGGGCTGGGATGATCTGATGGCTCTGCTCTCAGTGACAGTGAAGTCTTCTGACATGCTCTAACGCTAACCCGGTTATCAAGCAAACAATAGTATGAAGTTCAGAATGATTGTCTAAAAACGGCCGTTGAGATCAGCGTTTCAGCATTTGGTGTGTTGAAGGGAACCGAAGGATCTGAGTGACTCAGAGGAGTGTCTGTAACTGAGTCAGTGACTCTGAGTGACTCCTGGAGATGATTTACTGCTGCTAAATGATCTAAACCAGATCTGAACCAGATCTAAATGATTTCCATACTTAGTTTTTATCAGTAATGAGAGGTCATAAACAGCCTCGTTAATGTTGATTATGATGAAGTGATAAACATGATAAATTTATTGGCACTGAACGTCACGTCAGTGGATTTTCTGCTTTTGAGAGCGGCTGTCCTCATAAGGCCTTGGGCTCAAATGCGCTCCTGACAATTGTCTTTTTTGGCTCTCATGGTCAGTAATATTGGCATTTCCTATCACGCTAGTCTTTCAATACTCTCTAATCTGCGGCTGTTGCTGTTTCCACTCTGAAAGCCAAAAATGTGTGTTTATGAGGCAGTGTATATATAAATACATACAGTGTATATATAGATGCATGTGTATGTTTTTGTGTATAGACACTACCATGCAGAAATTTGAGGTTGGTTTATATATATATATATATGTTTTGTTTTGTTTTTTTGGTACAGATGCATTTATCAAAAGAGACAGTATGAGACATTTGTAATGTTACGAATGATTACTGTTTCAAATAAAGGCTGTTCTTTTGAACTTTCTATTATTCAGAGAATCATGAAAATATAAATGCATCATGGTTTCCATAAAACATTCAACATTGATCATTGTTACGATGGGACTGAGGTTCCAACTGAGGTTCGAGTGGGTATCCAAGTGCAAAACTTTATTCACAAGACATGGTCAAACAAGCAGAGCCAAACACCAGCAATCTGTACTATCCAGGCAAAGGCAAAAGAGTATAAAACAGTCCAAGTTCAGGAACACAACGAAACCAGGAAAACACGGGAACTAGAAAACAAGGAATAGGCTAAATCGGGGAACAAGGAAAATGCTTCGTAGAGGAGTTAACACACAGTACTCAGCTGTTTACAGAATTTTTGCAACAAGTATGCAAATACGTGTGCAAATATGTATCAGCCCGTACTATAACAACTTATAAAAAGCAGGTTGCATTTACCGCCTTGTGACGCTAAAGTTATTCAGTCATGTTTTCAGTCCACATGCATTGGCTTGACTTCACTTCTATTCTCATGAATTTCCAGTAAGAGTATTTAGAGGTTTCTACTGTTCTCAAGAACCAGGTTGGCAGGTGCACTCCCCCACATTGGGACAAAAAAAGTGACTCCAAATTACAGTACCCCTGGCTATAAAACTGAAGGTAATTTACTAAATATGTATTGTGGTGATTCAGACCACTAAATGGGTTTTAACCCCCGAAATATGTCTTACTTTGGTTTGCTGTTTGTTTGCATTCGTGGGCTACTACTAAACTTGTTTCATGCTGCTTTTTCAATAACATCATCTATTATGCTAGCCGTGATGGTGGAAGAGAAGACGGAAAACATGAATGAACAAAAAAAGTAAATGCCAAAACAAGCGTTTGAGAGCCTATTGTTTTGCTAAACTTGCACGCACATGTCAGAGCGAACTGAAATGAACGACCACTTTGCATCCAATCTTAGCTTCTGTCTATCAGCCGATGTCCTGATGTGTCCTTTCCTGGAGTCCACTTCCAGTCATTACAAACCGCACGCTTGAGATTCATCCTGTGTAGATAAAGCTATTTCTGAGCAGCAGAAGCACTAGGTTCGCCGTGCCACATCAAATCCCACAGCGGTGATTCAGTGCAGCCGAGAAGCAGGGTGCCAGGCTGGATCTGACCGCTGAGTGCCGGACTGGACTCCAGCATTCAGGACCTGCAGAGCCTTTCCTGACATCTCTCCACAGAGCTGGAACTGCCTCCAGATGCAAATTCGAAACACATTTTTGTGTTTATACAGGCAGTCATGTAAGGCAAGCACAAAGCCTTTTTAACGAAGCTTGACGCTCTTTTGTAGCCACTTCAGAAAACGCCAGCAGACAAAGGAGTTTGCCCAAAGTGCAACATGTTTCACGCTTAGCTCATGCGTTTTCTGTGTTCGTATTTGGACAGTGAGTGTCCATCAAGAGCTGGAGGTGTCTTCATAGACAGTAGATTTGAATGTTGGCTTTGTTTAAGGGGGGAAACTTTGGACACTCTTAATGTTTTTTTTTCTGATGCACAAGTTTTTGATGGTTCTGTGCAAATAAGTGTAATGTTCTGTTATTTGGCAATCCAGTTGCATTTGGTGCTTGATACCTTCTTTATAGTCCTCCAAAAGCTGCTTAAATAGAAACCAACTGCTTGTTGGGGTCATGACCGAGGACAAAATCCCAGATTTTTCCATTTGTGGCTGTTGATCATGTTGCTCTTGTTTTGGACGCTGTAATTCATTTCTTGTTCCTCCATATTCAGGTCATGTTCTTTGGTTCAGCGTTGGCTTTGACTATGTCTGGTTAAATCTTGCCTCGACCAAAACCCTGTAAGAATTTTTTCCTCTGGCTTTGGATTATTGCAGAAAATAAACTTTGTGACCAATAAAAGTCTATGAGAAGATAGTCTTCACAAATGAACAAAATGTTGGTTTTGAAGCCTAAATAAAATCACCAGAATGAAATGCTGAGGGAGACTACAGAACAAAATACAGTGAAGTCATGTGACCTCAATATCACCACCATTAAGCTTCCCACAATTATTACACAAATATTAGTACACAAATGAAAGCACAAATATAACACAACCTTCCAATAAAAAAAATCTAGTACACCAGAACTTTTAAGCTTCAAGATGAATAAGACGTTGTATCAAGTGGTTTTAAACCTGTTGGTTCTTTGACATCAAACAAGCCATGTTTAAGCTTCTGTTTACCATATTTGATGAGCTCTATATAAATGTGCGTTGATCCTCTTTTTTGAGATTCTCGATCTCTTTATGAACGTTCTGAAACCTCTGAGTTTTTGTGGAATTTAAGTGAAATCAGATTTCTGAAATGTGAAAATTTCATAAGTATTTACCCCCTTTGACACTCTTTGTGTTCTGAGAGGAACATTTCTTTGTATTAATGTTAATGGAGCTGTCTGTGTACTCTGCAGGAGGAGTGTTTCCTCAACTTGGAGGCTCCCATCAGCAGGGTTTGTGGGTATGATACACCCTTCCCTCACATCTTTGAGCCCTTCTACATCCCTGACAAGTGGAAGTGCTTCGAGGCCGTCAAGCGTATGATCAACTACTAAAACAAAAGTATGTATTTTTTGAATGCACCATTATTATTATATATGTGGTATAGTGAGGATGAGGAACACAATTAATTCAGAAGAATGAGCAAAAATATGCAGTTTGGTGCATATGCTGATATTTATCTCCCAATAATATCTATAAGATGATATTTAAATGGTCTAAATGCATAATGCAATGCAATACTCATATGATTAACAAAAATATTTGAGATTTGAGACTTAAAAAAAAGAAAAAAAAAAGTACTTCAGTCCAGTAAGTGTTGTGCAGTGTGCAGTATGAGCGCTCTTTACTGTTTCTGGTAGATTCATGCCAGATTCATGCTGCTTGTGTTCAGCCTCCAGGTTGAGTTTATTTTCACTTCAGTGTAGTTCCACATATATTTGGCTGTTACAGGTAATTACACTGATGAGACACAGTCTGCAGATGCTGTTGCCATATAGAACAAGCAAAACTGAAATCACATGATTCACAACTACTGCACACAGACCCAGAACTCAACCACTACTGCACACATCTGAAGCAGCGTTTACTGCTTTTCTCTTTCACAGGCGACACAGATCGAGAAGTCGTCGTCCTCTACATCACTGAATCAGTCAGTAACACCACCATCACAGCTAACTCTGTAGCTCTACCTGTAGATGGGACCATGTTACCAGAGGGGAACATTCTTGATCATGTGTCTAGAGGATAAACGTGGTTTCTGAACACTAACACGTGGACTTCACATGGCCGCTGTGCTCTTCTGTCTGTGCTGTTACCTGGATGTCATCTTCCGTCTAGTTTTTTGTTATTAATCTTACTTGAGGCTGGATCTTGTGTGTTACTGTTTTGTTGGTGAGTTGCTGAATGTACCGTCTTTGGTTTAATTGAATAAATCTCTCTTCTAAACCTTGCTGCAGCTTTACTGTGTGTCGTCAGCAGAGACTGATGCTGAGCTCAGGCCTGAGTTCAAGGCTTGAACCACAAACCGTGGACAGAATATAGATAAATCGGCGTCTTTCATTTTGGTGGCGTGTGACCGCAGTGGCTCGGTGCTGGGCGCGGCGCTGAGATGACCTCAGGTTGAGTGTATTCTAGCGTCCGTTGTGCTCACACACTGTCATTACTCACTTAAGCATATTAAATCCGGCCCCAGAGATCTTCACACAGACACTCGGCTGAGGTCAGATCTACATTCCTCTCTGAGCTTTGTGTGAGGCGTTCTTCTTTCACGGAGGAATGTGCAAAACGTCAAATACATAGATGACTGACACATGCTTGGGTGAACCTGTCAGTGAAGGCTTACCCAGACTGACAGATGTAATTAAGATCCATACGCTATATAAAATCACAATCAGCTGCTTATCAAATAAATACAGTTAAATACAGTTTAAAAAAAAAAAACAACAGCAATAAATTATGTTCCCAGTTATGTTTTTTTTAGGTCACTGGTTACAGCAATCTTTCTCTTACAATTTTAACAGAGCAGATCCCCGACAGAGGGGAAAACCGCAGAAAAAACATGAGTTTTGTACTAGTTTGAATAGCAGTTAATCTGGTTCTAAACACAGACCTGGCAACCGTGGTGAGTAAATGACTGAAACGTAAACAGCAAGTAAACTGAAAATCATGCATTAAAAGCAACCAAAGAAATGCTAAAGAAAAACATTATTCATGGAATTTAATTGAAGAGCACAATTTCATTAATAAATAGAAACAATCCAAAAAGGTTATGTAGTTAAATGAGACAAGGACACGCATCTGTGAAGCGCTCCATCTTTTTTGTTTTATGTATTGTTATATGTTTGTTTGGTTCTCAGGAGATTTTAATTCTCCTGCCAGGCTGTTATTAAAAATAAGAACTTGCTTTGTTAAATAAAGGATAAATACAATGAAATAAATAGAACAGCCTTATTTAAGCATATTCAGCCTGGCCGTGTTAATTGCATTTTCTCTCCGTCTGCTCTGAAATGGATTTCTTATTAAGCCATTTTATGGTGTCTGTAAACATCAGATGATTGATCATGAATATGTGTCCTCTGAGGTGTCATACTGACAACAACCTTCAGACAGTCCCAGACAATGCATCAAACTCTAGGCTGTAGCTTTGTTGATTTGAGGAAACAATCCAGCATGCTGGATCTTGACTTGATCATTTCCTGAAGAGCTAGAACCACAATATCATATTACAATAAAATATTATTGACCTCTATATGCATGTTATGTATAGTTGAGTTTTATTTGAGTCTGCTTTTTACTGTTGAACAATTTTATTTTAATATAGACAGGTAATTCTTTTATTGTTCCCATGTGGGAAATGATGGTGAATTAGCATCTTAACAAAACCAACACTGTAAAATAATACATTACAATGAATTTAACATAGAGGAGTTACTAGACAATACTGTAACAAACACAATGGTCTGAACAAAAAGCAACAGTTGAAAGTATGAAAAGTTTCAATTTACTGCTAAATGCTGAAAAAATGTAACAAATAAAAAATAATGGAAAGAAGTGTTAGCTATTACAGTCTATTAAATCAAATTTGTGATTCATTTATACAAGTTTTAAAATTTTTACAGAGATAATGGGAAAGATCATAAAAATAATTCACACAGTTCTTGCGTTCAGTTTGGTTGCTATTTTGAGAAACGGCTCGGATGTGATGAATCTAAATTATAAATGAAGTGGGGTTTGTAATGACTGGAATTACTCCTGCTGATTGACAAGAGCTAAATCAGACAATACGTGATGTAAATCTGATGCATTTCAGAGCAAAACAGGATATTCAGTGGCAAAAAATGACTATTTTATCCATTAGTAATTGATCAGAAAGTTAAAAGTGTCTCTATATGACAGAAGATTGGAGGATAGCTTAAAAAAGTAAGAGGAATTTATGACATCAGCCAAAAAGGAAATCCATTTCAGAAGAGGATTTGGGTGACAAATGCAAACGCATTTTATGTGCAATAGCATAAAACGTACCAGCAACATGTGTTGAAGTAAATCTGAAACAGGGTTGTGCAACATTTAGAAGTGGGTGCCTTTTAAATCCTGAATTTGAAAGTTTTTATAGGACAGAAACACACAGACATACAGAGACGTGTTTAGGGTGGAAGAGCATGTCATTTCCTGGAACTCCTTAATTTCTTAGAACTTAACTTCTTAGTTATATTCTGTCATTGACACACTGTATGATGTGACACTTTAGGTTACACTTTAAAATAGGAAACATATTCACTATTTTAAGAGTTTTTCCTCAATAAACTACTAATTTACTGCTTATTAATAGTGACATTCTTCATGTAGTAGACTATTTTATTCAAACCCACTTGACATTGGAAGCCGTCAAAATCAACAAAAGTAACAAGATTTTTGTTTTAATTATATAATAATTAGAATAGAAAGAATAGAGCAGGCTTGTGTTAGAGGCCTTTTTTGCTTTTGTTAATAGTATAATTAAGAAATTGATTAGTTGGCCAGGCCATTCCACCAGTAGGGAACATTTAATGTTAAAGTCCGTGATTTTGTGTCTGTTTGGGATGACACAAGCTTGTAGACTTGTAGAGCTTCCAGAGGCACATAAGTCTGAAGTAATGAATTTAGGTAAATGGGTGCAGAGCAAGATGTGGTTCTGAAGGCAAACATTGAAGCCTTGAGTTTTATGTGAGCAACTGGAATATTGATAGCAAGTGCAAATGATGAAAGATGGTGAAATTGTGATGAAATGATGGATTTGCAGAAACCGCAAGCAGTTCTGTCTTGGCAAAGTGATGGTCCTTCATTCAGCAAGAAATGTCTCTTAGACATGCTCAGATGTGAGCAGCTATTGTTGGATCATCAGGATAGAATGAGAGGTAGAGCTAAATGTCATCAGCATAGCAGTGATAGAAAAACCATGTTTCTGAATAACAGAAACTAGTGATGCCATGTAGATAGGGAAGAGAAGTGGTCCAAGAACTGAGCCCTGAGCAACCCCAGTAGCTAGATGTTGCATGTTGAAGGACCTATCCAAGATGCCCTTTGCCAATAGGGTTTACAAAAGTATTTGGTGGTTAACTGTCAAAAGCAGTGGACAGATCCAGCAAGATAAGTATTGAAGGTTTAGAATCTGCTTTTGCCAGTCTTAGGGCTTCAACAACTGAGAGCAAGGCTGTAGCGGTTGAATGTCCACTTCTGAAACCAGACTGGAAAAGCGGAGACTTGGTTGAACACAGCTCTTTCAAGTGTTTTGCAATATAAAGGGGATCAGCAATAAGGGGTGTGTCTACTCATGTTATGAAGAAGAGAGAGCTCAGTCCACAGGATGGACATTTGTTAAGCCAAGCGACAGAAAGATAGAAATGGTGGATAAAAAAACAAGAGGAAAACGTCTGTGGGACGAAATAAGGCTTACGACAAGGCGAGAAGTCTTCTTTCTGTTTCTCCCAATTAGGGGTCACCACAGCGGGTCATGTGTCTCCATTTTCCTCTGTCCTCTGTGTCTTCCTCTGTCACACCAACCACTCATATGTCTTCCATCATCACATCCATGAACCACCTCTTCTCCTCCTGCTTAGTGGCTCCATTTGTAGCACTCTTCTCCTAACATATACCCTGCATCCCTTCTCTGCACGTGCCCAAACCATCTTAGTCTTGTCTCTCTCACTTTGTCCACAAACTGCCTACCTGCGCTGTCCCTCTGATATGTTCATTTCTGATCCTGTCCATTCTTGTCACTCCAAAAGAAAATTGCAGCATCCTTAATTCTGCCACCTCCAGCTCCTTCTCCTGTCTTTTTTTCAGTGCCACCGTCTCCAAACCATACTACCGTCTTGTGAAATTAATCTTTCCTTCTTGTAGGTACCCTTCTATCACAATTCACTCCTGACACTCTTCTCCACCCTCTCCACGGTGCCTGCACTCTCTTTTTTACTTCTCTACCACACTCTCCATTATTTTGGACAACTGACCCCAAGTATTTAAACTCATCCACCTTCACCACATCTGCTACTTGTAACTGTACCATTCTGCTTCCCACTCTCCCATTTATGTACATGTACTCTGTCTTACTCCTACTGACTTTCATTCCCCTTCTCTCAAGTGCATACATCCACCTCTCCAAACTCACCTCCACCTTTTCTCTACTCTCACTACATATCATAATATCATCTGCGAACATCATAGTCCATGAAGGTTCCTCCCTGATCTCATCTGTCAACCTGTACATCACCATTGCAGACAAGAAAGGGCTAAGAACAGATCCTTGACGCAATCCCACCTTTACCTTGAACCAGTCTGTCACTCCTACTGCATGCCTCACTGCTCCTCACACATACTGGAGGGGCAGTCGTGGTCTAATGGATTGGGAGTCGGACTTGTAACCCAAAGATCGCGGGTCTGTGTGTGTGTGCACTTGAGTACACACAAATTCCTAGTATGGGAATCAATACCTGGCCACATGTCACATCCTTTCCTTTTTCCTTTTCTATCCAGCACCACCCTCACATACTTCTCTGCCACACCCGCCTTCTTCATACAGTACCACAGCTCTTCTCTCGGCTCCCTGTCATTAGCTTTCTCTAAATCCTTTCTCTAATCCACAAACATGCTATTCAACTCTGGCCTTCTCTATACTTCTCCAGCAACACTCTCAAAGCAAGCATTACAGCCATGGTATGCAGTCACGCAGCTGACACGAGACCATACTGCTGCTCACAGATCATAAACTCTCCTCTCAATCTAGCTTCCACTATCCTTTCCTATAACTTCATTTTGTGGCTGATCAAATTTATACCCCTGTAGTTACTGCAACACTGCACATCTCCTTAGGTTTTATAGATTGGTACCAGTACACTTCTCAACTCTTCAGGCATGCTCTCACTTTTCAAGATTTTATTAAACAACCTGGTTAAAAACTTACTCCATGCCCCCACTGGTATCTTATCTTGACCAACCGCATTTCCACTCTTCATTCTTTTTGATGAATGATAATTTTCAATGAATTATCTTCCTAAGGCGAGAAGTAGGTCCCATGTAAATATCGGATCAGCTTTCAGCGCTGGAGAGAACTCAAGGAGCAGAAGGCATGCGAACCGAGGTTGCTTTGTTTCTTCTTGATAGATAATCAACACTGTGTCTACACCGGGCCAGACAAAACAGCTTAAGTGTGTTTACACTGTGCGGCTGATCAAAGATCTGATCTGGAATTTGTCATGTTGTGTTGTGCCGCCGCATCCAGTGTAGAGTGAGTTCTATAGTATTTTATTGTGATATATAGTATTTTATTGGATTGTGCACGGACTGTCATTAATTACTCATCCTCATGCCGTTCAAATCCCAGAAGACCCGTTCATCTTCAGAACACAAATGAAGATATTTTTGATTATATCAGAGAGCCATCTGACCCTCCATAGACAGCAGCAAAACTGAAATGACCCCAGGTCCAGAAACATAGTACTGTAAATGCATCAGTAAAAGAGTCCGCGCACCCCGTCCTGTATTAGTTCCACTGGTGGAAATGCATACAGGGTCCAGAGCCACACATGGCACAGAGCTCCTTTTTCATTGGAGCCCGATTGAACAATAATGGAATTTTCAGCTTTTTGTTTAAATGCAGCATGGCGTTCAGCCCAGTGCTCTGCATCCAACTCTGGAAAACCCAGCTTGTCACGTCCCTTGTTAATTCAATGTTCAGTTAGGAATATTATTGGATGCAACACAAAAGAAATAGTAGCGTGTATATTGAAGAGAAGGCGAAAAAAAAAAGAGCAGACGACAAGCCACTTTTTAGTCGTAATGTTTACCTTTCTTTTAAGTGCAATAAAGTGAAATAGAGCATTTAAAATAATGAAGATATACAATATTTACGTCTCAGCTGATATATCAGCAAATATAGAGGGATGAGTGAAAGATAGGTGCTAAAAGGAAAGAACTGAACAAAACCAAAACCCAACTAGATAAAATACTAATCCCAGCTAGCTAACAAAAAAGATATAAAAAGAAACATCTTGAGCATACAGGACACCATCACTAAACTATACTTACTACCCAAACAAAAATATACAGCACCATCTCCGTTAAATCCAGTGTGTCTATACAACAAAACTCTACATGATGGAAAATGTAGGTCGCGACCTGCTTACCTGGCTCACAAATGGGAGCGGTGCTTGGTATCACATGTATCAAGCACACAGAGAAAGATCACAAAAGCAGTGTCACACAGGTATCAAACAAGGACTAATAAACAACGAGCTTGAGGGTGCTGCAAAACACAAATCATCAATCAGTCTCTCAGACTGGCTTCTCACAGAGCAGGCCCTCTCCCCAGCCCCAAACTTTGATACAAACAGCTGTGTAACTATGTAATGAACAGCGATTGGTGGCGCAACCCATTTGTCAACGTTTTTTACGTCAGGCAGATCTCCAATCAGGTTTTACTCAGAAACGAACTTACATAGCAATGCTTATTTAACACAGCCGAATGACTAAATGAAAGAATCTGCAGTTAATAGCCCAACAGAATGGAAGAACCCGCCATGTTGGTGTGCATGCATGCCATCGCTCAAAACAAAAAGTGAGGATCCCCAACAACACCTGGGAAACCTTTGTGTCGTCTTATAAACAGTGCCGGATACAGCAACTGCCCACACCTTTTCAACACCTTTCTTCAGGGGCAGACTATTCTTTTTCCACCCTGTCTGCTGCTTAGGCTGTGTGTGTGTGTATCTGTGTGTATCCCTGTCCTCTTGCCTGGTGGTGGTCTGGAAGATGACCTAAACCTTGGTTTTGCAGCTGACTACACTGGTCTTCTGAACTTCCTCAGCATTGAAATCACATCAAATCCCTGTTCAAAATGTCCCAATGAGGAGACAGTTGTGCTAGGAAAGCATTCATATCTCGTTCAGGCAACTTTCCAACACTTCTGATTCCCCCACTCCTTTGAGCTCGATTAACTTAAGCAACATGAGGGTGGGGGTGACATAGGCTTCAGTCAAGATGTGAGTGCTGCCACACTCTCCAGATAAGGTGGCAAGCATGTTCTTCCTAATATCTGCACAGAAGTCAAATAGAAGCCACAGAAAGGTGAGCTTTTCTGTATAAGAAAAGGGACAGGCCACTCCGCAACAAATCTGTCACTCTCCATTACAGATTAATGAAGGGATGCTTTACTTTTTTGCTTCTACCAACCTCCACTGGATTTGCCCTAGTTGAAAAAGGTCACCAGAAAATCCCTCGTCTCCATGCGTCATTGACCTTTCAGGCATAAATAAAGGTAGCTTCGGCATATAGCGTGAGAATGCGATATCTGTCGCGTGTTGTACCGAGTGAACTGACAGAATGAGAACAGTGTTCTACTCTGTTCCTGAATGAATCAGACGTTTTGAATGTATGAAAGAATTATTTAAAATAATAATAATTTATCAACTACTCACTTGCCACCACCTACTGGAAATTTTAGATGACTATCATTTTATACTTCTATATTTAAAATTTTATATTCAAAAGATCAATCTCATAACAGTATTTATGACATTTCTAGGTGCAGTGTAAATACGTGTAGAAGATCTGCTTAAATTAAGTGTACAGGGCCTCGCGGCTGTATTTGTAATTGCTTATTTGAATAATTAAATGAATAAATAAATAAATAAAGACACCTAGCCAATGTAACTCAAACATATTTTATTTAAAGGAAGTCCTATGTATTCTCTGGGCTATGCCTTGTATATCCATTCACCCTAGAACCGGCCCTGTTGAGGAACCTTCAGTATAGCCACACTTTGACTCACACTTGAATTCCCACGTTAGACACAAAAAGGACCATTCCTACCACTGAAAACAGGAAGCGCGATTTAATTGAGCCTGAGGCACCCACACTGACTCTTTTCTCCTCCTACAGACTCGAGAACAGCAGCTAATGCTAACTAACGGTTGCTAGGGAGAGACTGAAATGCTGGGCAGTGCAGGTCATTTGGTTGACGGCTGGACAGAGGGTTTGTTTGTACATGAATGCCACGCTGTTGGAGACAGAGAACAGCTCTGTCTCATGTGACGTAAATGCTTCTAATTGTGTGGAGCAACAAAATGATTTCCACTTCTAAATTAAGAACTTTTTCATATAATCTATAGCAAACAAGCTACGTCAGACCTGAGAGCCGCTGCGTGATTTCATTGACCAGACAGATTTATACTTTACAGTAATGATGTGCTGGGGAATTTCAGCTCTTCTGTGAGAAGTTTGTCTTAATGTCAAATTTACGATGGGCTTGTGCATGTGAAATATACGGTAAGGGGGAGGAGTCATCTTTGGTTCACTTAGTTAATTTGTGGGAACTTGATATTATGTCATGGCCATGAGATCGTTTGGTTGAGGTAAGACATCCTTAAGTCGTGGCCTAGGGATGCTATGGTGAGATAATTAAATTTTTCTCGTGGGCATGAGTTTGTGTAAACAAAGCACTAATTTGCAGAAATAAAATGAAATGTATCAAATTCAACCCTAAAACTGCATTTTAATATTCCAGTCAGCATAAATGTTTTCTTGTAGGCCTATTTTCATTTATTCATGATAAATTTAATATAATATGAATGCTGTTTACACTGCGTGCAAAATAATAATTTATATCATAAAACAAAAGAAAATATGAAATAATTTCTATAATAATTTTACCAGTATGAAAGGTTGTAGAATTCTGCCATGTGTGAATGCAGAAGGAAAATTAGCAGTGTGCACACATACGACTTCAGAACGCGGTGACGTAAGACATTTACTCTGGGCCAATCAGAACATTCTGATGTAGATGACGCATTCAATCAACACTGTTTACAAAAATAAATGTCATTCAACTAAAACGACAATGAAATTAAAACACTTCTCCTTAAGAAATTTGTCATCACCTGTTAGTGATGCAGTAACGTATGATAAAATAACTAACCGTCTTTAATTTTAAACCACGTCTTTGATTTGAACTTTTCTATGAGCGTAAGTACAGGGTTAGAGTACTATCTCAGGGTCATCTTGCAGATTATAATAACTGATAAATCGAGTAGGAATGGTCATCTAGATAGATCTAGATCTAGCTCTTCTGTCTTCAGGTAAAAATGATATCCCACAGACAGAACTTTGGGAAAAGAAACAGCTTTTATACAAGGGTTAAGATTGTTTGAAGGAAGACATGGTAACATTAACATTAAAGAACTGCTACACTACCATCTTCAATAAATTCTTCTCCCCACAAAAATGCAAAAGCCTATATCATTTTTTTGTATTAGAGAAATCTAGTACATTGGTGAGCCATCCAAAAGAGAACTGCTCAGCAATAATACTGTAAAGAGACAATACCGTGATACATGGTATTGAGTATTTTTAATTATTAGAAATGTGAAGAGTCTCATGATTATTAGAAAAGGATAGGAGTCTCCTGAATGAATCCAATGATATTTTAAGCTCCTTGTGTCGCAGAATCTCTGCTGTTTTGAATCAGCCGCCTACAGTTTTTGCTTTGTTTTTTGCCTCCAGCTAGCGATGTGACATAATTGTGTTGCCAGCCCTGAAAGGGTCTATAAAGCTATAGATAGCTTTGCAGGAGGGTTTACCTCTCTATCTAGTAACCTTCTTCTAGTAAGTTTTTGATCTTGTAGCCCATCCCTACGTATATAACTATTTTATAACTCTTTATCGGTCTCCCTGAGGTCTTGTCTAGACAGTGCTATATCCCCTGTTTGGGTTGCTAGGATTCCCCATTCCCTGGTCGTGCATAGACATAACTAAAATGATATTTTAGATGGTGTCCACTGAGACTGGTCTGTGGGTTAGTCTTGTTAACCAGTAATGTAGAGGCAAACCTTTGGAATGTTAATTTCATAAGACCCTTTGGATAGCCCTTGGATGGCATAGCTGTGTCCTAGCTGGGATTGTTAGTAGCAATCTTTGAGCTCCCCTAGGCTTCCAACCTCTTTGGTGTTCTTATGTATTCTGGCTACTCTTGCTCTCATAGCATAGCTGTCTGAGGTTTTCCTAACTTGGTTAGGGTGTTTCCCCCTTATCTGAATAAGGATCCCTCAGTTCTATGTGAAGTTATGTGAACGACCCGAGGCGTCAGAGGCTTGGCCATTTTCTGAGAAAACGTTTGTTGTATATCTGTCCCCTACTTGGTGATCTCTCACCAGGTGGACATGCATACACGTATGGAGTGACTGGATATCATTCTCCAAAGTGTCCCCTGGAGGGGGACTCAGCTCGGATTTCCCTAGAAGGGGAACGTCTCGGGTTACCCAGTCTCCTCAGACAAATGAGTTGGTGACGTATTCAGCAGGTGACCTTTTATACTTTCAGGTACCCGCCTATGATGTCACGAATTGCGTGGACCAATAGGATTGGTGGTGTTTTACGCATACTTCAGACAATGGTCATACTTGCAGCATTCTCTAGAGTGTACCCTACAGGGTGAAAATCGTGCTTGTATAATATTGTATGTAATATTCAAGTTAAATTTGGATGAAAAAATTGCTTGTGAAACACTTATCATGCTTTAACGGCAAAGACAACAAGAGAATCAGTACCTTTACAACTGTGTCAGTGTACTTTAGATAAAACTCAGATTTGTAATGCATATACATGCCAGTGGCCTTGAAAATGTGCATTCTTGAATCTTAAAACCTGACAGCTAAAGTACAGTACAGGACAGATAAAGTAGGATTATATCAGCAGTGAAGAATGAACCTGAAAAAAGCATACACATACTGTATGTCCTAATGGAAAGAGTCTACTATGACTAATTTCGGTTCATGAGTGTCAGTTTGGCAGCAAGTGTAATCTTTCTAATAACAACCAAGTTTATAAACATGACATATGTGTACTTTGTAAGTGTTGTTTTAACTTTTTTTGATTAATTTGCAAGACTCATTGTTTAATCAGTGTTTGTAACAGCTGACGTCTTTATACAGGCTGATTTAGCCTTCATATGTCCAGACTTTCTGTAGTACTTTTTCATCATCCCTCCATGTTCGCCATGGAGCAGTCCCTTTTCCACTTCCATAAAGCTGAAGAAAATAAATCAATAACTGTGGAGGAATTTCAAGAAGGCTTAATTTGTTATGAAGAGTTGTTAATATTTATAGTAGGCTATAGTTCTGTCCTTATTTGCTCACATTCATGTCATTCCAGACCTGTATGCTGTTGTTTATTTCCTGCGAATCACAAAAGAACCACTGAAGAATCTGTCCATTGTTTGATAACCTCCGACTGAGTCTGTGACCATCATACACTGTGGAATCTGTCAGCTTCAATCTGCAGACTGGCTCTGACTTTCCTCAACTAGCGCCAACTTCTTCAGACTGTAAAATTGTGGGGAGAATCGAGGTAAAAATCACTTAGTGTGTTACAGGCTTAAGTTAAAAAAGTGACATTGGAGTAACGCGTTACAAAAGTAATATATTACAGTAATAAATAACTTTTTGCTGTAACGCAGTAGTGTAAGGCATTACTAATCAAGTTTCAGTAATATTTTACTCTGTACATTTTCAGTAATGCTTGCGTTACAACACACTCTTAGCCGAAATTTTAATTGTTCAAAAAACAGCAACCACATTAATGTATAAAAAATGCCGCAAGTCAGCTCTATTTTCTATTCGTGGTCAGTTATTATCCATGTGTTTGTAAATGAATACTAAAGGACAGCTTCTAATCTATACAGTATGTGTAGAGCGATTTATTTAATTGATCTCGCTCTCGTTGGCGTAACCTTGTATGTGTGAAGCGGTCAAGTGAAGGCATATTTAGGGCAGGTTTTACAGAAGTGTCGCGAGGCTACTGACCCTACAGCGGAAATTATTTCAGACTCTGTGTCCGAGGCTAATAGCTCTGCCCGGCTCGCACTGGACAGTGCTTCTTCTACCAAAACAGCTCATACTGTTTCAGCTATTAAAATAGTTAATAGAGTTTTGTATAATGGCAAAATAATAATATTTCGTTTAGGTTTTTTTAATTAAGTTAATTTAGAAAAACAATTGGAGCATTTTTGTTCATTAAATATAAGTTTTAGTTTTTTTCAAAGTAACGTTCGTTTTTTTTTTAAATCAATTTTACCTTTTCAACTTGCAACTTGCCTAAAATAAAACATTTCAAGCATATAACACTGTTTAAACGTTAAACCTGCCCTGCAATAACACATGTGATTATGATGGTATGATGGTATATTCACTTTGTGAGGAGAATCAGGCTCTTGCAGCACACGGAGGAACCAGTGCAAACACTTGCATTTTTTTCCAGTGAAAACAAAAAGGCAGACGGCGTAATTTTTTCTGATAGACTAAAGGCTAACATTCAGAACTGTTATGGGTCTATGCAAAAAAAAATAAAAAATCACAAAAACCTAAACTCAGCGAAAAAAGACATTAATTAAAAATGCTTTAAATGACCACTTAACGAAATAAAAAAGAAATCGAAAACAAATCCTCTTTCATTATAATTTTAATCCATAAAG